>OU015371.1:28448644-28478774 GCA_907164505.1 Acomys kempi | reverse complement strand
CTCTCTCTCTCTCTCTCTCTCTCTCTCTCTCTCTCTCTCTCTCTCTCACACACACACACACAATGAACATAAGTCTTTTTAGTAACATACCTTTAAATCTAGCAGTTTCTTAGGAAATATCTTCTATTTCTTCCTCTCACCTCCTCACCTTCTCTTTGCTTTCTTCTTCCTCTTCCTTTCTTCTTTTCCTCCTTCCTTTCCCCTATAAACACTTAAGCATATTTTTTTTTGGTGTTTCCTATGTGAGCCATTATGCTAAGTCTTGGAAATGAAGGATACATACGTAATAGGTAAGGACTATTACTTAATTTTGTCCTGGCTTCTTTTATGTTAACTTGACACAAACTAGAGTCATCATAGAGGAAGAAGCCTCACATGAGGAAACGCCTCCATGAGATCCAGACCTAAGGCATGTTCTTGATTAGTGATCAGTAGTGGAGGCCCCAGTCCATGATGAGATGGGTGGTGCCATCCCTGGGCTGTTGGTCCTGGAATCTATAAGAAAGGAGTCTGGGCAAGCCATGTGAGAAAGCCAGGAAACGATGCACCCTTCATGGTCTCTGCATCAGCTTTCACCTAAAGGTTCCTGTTCTGCTTGAGTTCCTGTCCTGACTTTGTTGGTGATTAGCAGAGATGTGGAAATGTGACCTGATCAGTCCTTTCCTCCTGAAGTTGCTTTTTGGTATTGGTATTTCCTCGCAGCAATAGAAGCCCTCACTAACACAAATATTATATCAAACAACCTAATTGCATGCAACCTGCATTTCCCCCATTGCACCCTAGTTACAATAGGCAGAACCTCAGTCTCATCAATGGCCATTTAGGATCCATGACCATTTGATGCACTGAAGTCTGTGACTAGCTTGCAATAATTAGGAATCTACAGGCTGAAAAATACTTTGTAACCATAATGAAAATACCTAATAAGCTGAAATCAAGTTAATTAAAATGGTTATTCTTCTTTACGAATATGACCTAAATAGGTAGATCCTTACAAGAGAGACTTAAAAGTCCTTAGAGGAAATAAGAATAGAAAAACTTTTCAGAAGAGAAAGTCTCCTGTACTTAAAGACATAAGAGGAGTTTTATAGAGCACATGAGAGAGGTCTATTGGAGTTGAGAGTAACCCCCAGCTGTAAGAAGAGTTTTGGTTTCTTTTAAAATCCAGTTATGTTATATTGAATATGTTTTTGTCTTAATTCCAGGTGTGAGATATGGGGTTCATTTAGTTTCTGAATAGCCATTAACTATGCCTTGTGCACTAGCAGGGGGAATGATCTTTGCCAGCTTCAGAAAGTTTAATTCTGGGGACTTTGGAAAGGAAATAAATGCCAGAACCCAGAGATGACTGGGCAGTCCAAAGAAAAGGACGAAGGCTGTTGCCTGCCCCTCCTGCTCCTGGTTGCTGCTTTTGGGGATTGATGAAAAGTTGGAAATATCCTTACTTAGATGATTGGACTTGTCCCAAGAAACCTGACGACGCTAGTTAGCAGGAAGTAGTCTAAGGAAACCTATGCCCCTTTTACCATCCAACCTTCTTTCTCTTGTACCAAGTGTTGGAGATTGGAAGAGTTTGGGATGGAGAAGGAGGCTACAGAAAAGAATGCAAATAAAATAGATACAAAACAATATACCAACATCTAGCTGAGAGCTAAGGAATAGTCAGAGCTTTAGTTTTATAGCCAGAAGGTATTAACTATTGCCAACAATCTGAATAAATACAAATTAGAATGTGACTTGAAACCTCTGATAGAAGCTACCCCATGTCCCAAACTTGACTTCAGTCTAATAATTTCCCTAAAAGTGTGAGGAAAAAAAGTGCTTAAAGCCACAAAATTGTGGAAATTTCTTTTTATTTTAAAAACACTAACTAAAAGAATTTGTTTTCTAACTGGTTGCTTGATGTTTTGAAAATTCCCAGGCAGTATGCTTAAAATACATGAATAACACAATAAAATATTAAAAGAAGATCTTACCAACTCACATTCTGACTGACAGCTTGGAAGGTTTCTAGGAATATGAATGCTGTTATGATATAATATTGCTGTTTATAGAATTTGAGTTTCCATGACTACTCTGAGTCATAGACACAGTGTTGTGTGCATCTTCAGAAATGGCTTGTACAGAAGGCTGGGGCATTTCAAAGTTCTGTGGAGAAGAAGCTCTGAGACTTTATATGAGGAAATGCTTATATAAGTCTTTTCAAACTTTTGAGAGTTTTCCCTAATAGCCCTTTGGCCTTATATTTAATTACTAAGTGAATCATGATTTGTTTGCTACGAAATAAGGTAGTTAATCCTACTGTCTTTTGAGAGACATGGGACATTCAGTTTATGAGTGTTCATGGTCTCCAGGTTGGTTTATGGGACACCTCATAGTCATTGGATGTGTTCTGCTCTCTCAGTACTAGATTAGTAACTTTGAGTATGGGCCATAAAGCAAGGTCACATTTTCTGTCTCAGTTTTTAATTCTTTAGCTTGCTTTTTTACTATCTGCTTTGTTATAAGGCTGCACAAGGTCTTGTTCAATATAACTGTCCTGTCTTGTTCCCAGACCCTTCAGAACTATGAGCTAACTAGATATTTTTATTTCATAATTTATTTAGTTTCAGATACTTTCTGCAGAAACAGAAAAGATTCCAAAGTATCTTGTATGGGGATATGAGCATAGTGGACATTCCAGAAGCAGCTCACGTGAGATCCAAACCAGGCCACTCCTCTCATTAAGGGTGAGCTTCAATAATATATATCCATTTACACTGTGCTGATCCTTAGGTACCTGTCTTAGTAGTGCTAAGCTCAATGTGTTCAGAGGCCAATGAAAGCATCTAATAATTTCACGAGTACATCTATGATGAACATTGTCTGTCTAGTAGAAAGACTAGTATGAAAAGATCCGAACTACCTTCGAACAATCACTATCATAGCTTTCCTAGATAGTAAACAGACATTTATGAGGGACACAAGTCTTTCCAGTTTAAATCAAGCACTTTGATCTGCAACGCCAAGGAACCCATCACGTGCTTTGCTGTTTAAATGTGTCCTTCTGTATTAAAAAGTTGCTGAGGCTGAATCTCTTGATTACATGTCAACTGTGTACCTGCAAACTGTGAAAATAAGGTCCAGAAACAATGATAAAGCTGCTAATCTAACAATGGGTTTTGCACAGAGACATTCCAACGTGGTATTCTGCAAATCCAGCTACTCCTGTACCAGTATGTCAGGTGAACCTAAGCACAGAGGACAAATTGCAATCAAGAGTAAATGATTGGAATCCAATTATTCTGTTAACTGAACTGAGCCCATAATCACATTCTGATAGTCACAAGGTTTGATGGGCATATTCTGTTATCAATCTTCTACTCACCGCATCTTGTAATTTGGTATTCAATTATGTGAGTGAGAAAAATTATAAGCTGAAATGTATTATGTTAAAAACATAAAATAAACTTTTTTTAAAAAAAAACACAGATCAGGGTTCAAGAACTTGTTAAATAATTTGAAAATGCCAAAATTAATACAGTGAATAGCTCAACACCTTCTTTGCTGTGGTATCCTTTGGAGAATTTCAACCATAATGAAGAAAAATGTATTTATTGAGTTTCCAGTATGGCGCTGTTTACATTCGTTTTTTTTTTTTTTGTGGCAATTATGGAAACAGATTGCATCATTGCTGTTGAAACAAAGAAATCGAATTCATGACAAATTGCTATAGATTAAAAAATAAATTACATATTTGTAGCTTTTCCCAAGAGGACTTTTTAATCACTTAAAGTGATTCAGAAATTAGTAAGTGGTTAACTGAAATGTTAAAACACATATAAATGTCTTAGATGTGTGGGGTCTCAAAGGACACTGGTTGTTTTTCACAGAAAGCTAATCTGCATGGTTGAGACATCAAAGTAAAGGAGGTATCTGTAGCCCTGTTTAGAAGGTGAAAGATTTTCTTTGCTGCACACGTGCACAGTATAAACTCCGAAACATTTAAAAGCCCAGAGGTTTCAGGAGCCCTACAAGGCAACCATCAAGGCTGGAAGATCTGGACCCAGGGAGCCTGCACAAACTGTTGTACCAAAGCAAGGGCAATGAATGCAGTAAACGAAGACCCCCTATTAGGACAAGATTCTACACCCACACCCATGAAGGAAAATATGGCACTTGTTTTTAGAGTCTAGCTTATTTCACTTAGCATAGTGATCTAAACAAAATTTTCATAAGGTATCAAGTCTCTTCTTGGTAGCCTGATATCTTTCCTCTGAGTGTCACCAGGTCTCCCCTTCCACGGGATATGGTCAAATATGAGGCACCAGAGTATGTGTGAAAGTCAGTCCCCACTCTCCACTCAACTGTGGAGAATGTCCTGTCCATTGGCTAGATCTGGGTAGGGGTTTGAAGTTTACGGCCTGTATTGAGCATATAAAGGGGGAAGAAGTCCCCCTCAGGAACAGTCATGGGTGGGGAGGAGTAAGGGGAAAATGGGAGGGAGGGAAGACTGGGAGGATACAAGGGATGGGATAACCATTGAGATGTAACAAGAATAAATTAATAAAAAATGGTAAAAAATAAAAAATAAATAAAATTTTTTTTTCATAGAAGCACAAACTTGAGTGCATGGCTTGTGGCTCTCAAGTAATAAGCTAGCTTATTCCCACATATTTGTTCCTAATTTTCAAGATTCTATTTTATACATTAGCCTGTTTTTCAGTTAAGGAGGAAGACATAATTCCTACAATAGAGAAACAAGCTTGCTATGTCGCTGCCTCCTCCATAACACCTACTTCATGGCCTTTCTAGTTCATTTCACTTGTGCTTAATACAGAGCATTATTTTTCTTTCTTTTTTCATTTTTCTGTAACTTGATAATATTATTCCTTTCAGAAAAAGGTTGTTCTCACATACTTTCTTTCTCTCTTGGCATTTCAGTTATTCCTGTTCTTTTTTTTTTTTCTTTCTTTCTTCCTTTCATACCCAGGACTCTTCACAAATAAAACTGTATACAAAATTAGCAAGGTAGTGATAAAATATTTGTGTGTTAATATAATTACAGTCATCTTCCTATCTGTTTTTGATCGTAGATTTTTAAATCTACCATTAGAACATTTTAAGTGTACCATGTTGTTAATTACTCATCAGTGGTTGCAATGAGTCCCAAGAACTCATTATCAATTGGTACTTGGTGCTCAGTACTATGTGATATTTTATAATCCTAAAGAGCAGAGAAGGCTACAACCTGGAGGGAAGAATTTCTCCCTGGTTGGTTCCTATTGTCCTACCTTTTACTTCTCCTTTTCCCCCAGCCCATAGTAGTGCCCTATCCAAGGTGGTTCTCATCAGCCAAGTCTCTCTGAAAATGCCCTGACCGAAAAACAAGACAGAAATGGAAACAAAACAGAAGCAAACAATCCCCCCCCACACACACAAAATTGTGCTTTTCTAATATCCTAAGCCTTTAACATTGTGATGAAACTGACAAAAAAAAAAATAACCACCGCACCATTTATTTCTCTCATTCTGAGAGACTGTGTTTTCTATGTATCCCACGGGGGCCCCTTCATTTATATTTCAAGGTATATATCGATTGATTTTCTATCTCTTCCTACAGCTACTCTTGTTTCTACCCCAAAATCACTTTCTTATCTTCAACTTATTCCCCTGCACGCTTTGCATGAAAGCCATTAGCTTTTATTAAGCAGAGAACGTGCTACCTTCAGAATGACCTACAGAACGTTTTAGGACTTTTAGTCTGATGTCAGTGAATTAAGGACAATCAATTTTGTGCAAAGGTGAATGGTGGTCTAGGAAATAACTTCCCATGTTACAGACAAGTTGTTACTGCCTATTAATACCTTACTGGTCAGATGCTATTGTTTTTAAGAGGAATGAATACTGAACAAAGAATGTAAAGTGTCTGTCTAAGAGATGTATCTGAAAGCCAACGTTCTGTCAGAATTAAGGAACTACGCCATTTTAAGTGCATAATATTCCTAATAACCAGCACAAGTACTGGAAAAAAACCTAACTAATATAACTGGATGTTTTCTATATTTTAGTTTGTATAATGGAAATATTAATGTTTTGAGACATTTTCTGTATCATTGCGCTTAGTACTGAATGTGAAGCAGTATACTATGATTCAACATTAACTCATAACTGCACCAGTCATTTTCCTTTCTTGTTTTTAATACTTCGATAATTCTCTTTGGTGTGATAAGTTACTCTGCAAGCAAAATGCTAACAGTGAATAAATAAATAAGTAAACAAATAAATATCAATGGAATAATTTCTAACGTTCTGTTATACTGATAGATCAACGCCTTGTACAATGATCTTTTGTCAGAAGCAGATGGGAGTGGGTGCAGAGATCCAAACGGCAAATATTATGGGAAAAGAGAGAGTCTAAACTGGAGTTTTTTAAAAAAATAATTTCTTTCTCATTGGAGCTCAAGAACCCTGCAAAAGACAGGGAGGAAAAGTTTTCGTAGTCAGGGAGAACGGAGGACGCCAGGAGAACATGGCTTACTGGAATAATTTAGGGCTTACATAAGCTCACAGAGATTCAAGCAGCAAGCTTGTTGTGGGTTTCTGTAATGGTATACATTTGCTGCAAAGAGAGTTTTCTTTGATGAGGGGTGGTAGCTCTATTTATCTGTGGGCATGAAGATAAGATTTAGAATGTAGTGAACAACTATGGTCTAGCAAACTGATAATAGATTCTTTTTTAAGGCCCAAGATTTTACTAGGACAAGGAAATTGTCTTTTTTTTTTTTTAGTACCAGTTATAATTTCCCTCCTATTGAGTGGAACTTAAGTTCAATTAGACACCTGTTGGTTACCACCACTTATTGTACTTTTATGGAAATTATAGATTTTGCAGAATGAGTTTCCATAAAGTTGGTTAAGGAAAAAAAGTTTTAGAGTTCAAAATACTGATTGGGGCTAAACAGATGGCATAGTGAGTAAAAGTGATTGCTATGTTGGCATGAGAACTTGAGTTCAAATTCCCAACATTCACATGAAAAAACAAGTATGGCTGTTTACACGCCTATAAGCTCACAGCAGGTAGTGTCAGGGAGCTCATCGGCTGTGCAGCCCAGCCAGAGAGGTAAGTGTACTATTCAGTGACAATGCCTGTCTTCCATAATGCAGTAGACATCCTTTAGAGAAGGATAGCCAACCCACTGAAAATGAGTAACTACATGAACACGAAAATAAAATCTGATGCCACTGTAAATGCATAGAGCATGAAAAGCACTTTAAAAATAATCAACAACTTCTCTTTTCATATAGGAAAGACAGACTAACTTAGAAGATAATTTTATAAGAAAGATAGCTATTAAAACTGTTTGGAATACATTTGTGTGTCTCTGTGTGTGTTTGTGTATGTGTTTGTGTATGTGTGTGTGTGTGCATGTTTACATACTCATTTTTACGTGTCTATGTATGTGTTGCCCTCTGTGTCTTTCTGTGTATGTGTGTGTATACAGGTGTGAGTATGTTTTCCTACTCTTGTGTGTGTGCGTGCGTGCAGCATCATGTGTGTGTATGTGTGTGTGTGTATGTGTGTGTGTGTGTGTGTGTGTGTGTGTGTGTGTGTGTGTACATATGCAGAGACCTTGTGGAATATAACAAATTAAGTTTTCCTGACTCTGCCATATTTTCTAGGTTCCTAGTAAGATGTTCATATATATGATTGTCCTGTGTTGTGAAATTTGTTACACAGTAGGGAGGGTGCCCCCACCTTTTGTGTTACTGTACAGAAATGATTCTGAGCACATATAATACATGGAAGATTTATTTGCCATGTTTTATCCACATGGCTTCAAGATCCTAGGTATTGAGCACCATTTGAATTGTTAAATTTTCTGATTTTAATTTGAATTCTATGACACCATACATATTCCTGCTCAGCAGGTAAGTCCTACTGGAAGAGATTCACAGGATTCTAAACAATGGAGATGATCATGGAAAACACTTACCTTTAACATTTGGAAATGCGAATATATTTTTTGAAAAATTCTTTCATCTCCGAGTTTCACACAAAACAGCTGGAGAGGGAAGTTTGGATGTTGGCATGCCAATGAACTGATAGTACGAGATCGCTCTAGGGGTATAACAGGGTTATTACATTTCATAATCTGTAGATGGAAAGAATTAGTCTTGGAAGCAAATACTTATTCAAAAGCACTCAGTGTTATTGTCAGGACAGTTAATTTATCATGAAATACCTGTCTACACACGTTCCTGTTCTTAAGATTGTAAAGACGTATTCCAACAGCAGTAAGGGTTTAAATGTGCTTTCCACTTTCTTGATTAAACTTTTTAGCCTTTTAAATAATTGCTGCTATTCTAGTAGAACATTTAAAACACTTACAAATACATCAAAGCTTTTTTTTCTTATTGAGAGTTTATACACATAATTTAATTTCTTCTTTTAAACTATCAAGTATCACCAGGTGAGGATAGTATACACCTTTACTCCCAGCACTCTGGAGGCCGACGCAGGTGGATCTCTGTGAGTTTGAGAGGACAGCTTGGTCTCCAAACAGCTAGGGCTACACAGAGAAACCTTGTCTCAAACAAGCAAGCAAGTAAACAAACAAACAACAAAAATCTCTCAAGTGTCACATGTTTCAGAAAAATTTATTGTATGACACATTATGTGACTAAAACTCGGAGATTAAATATACCATTATCCAATTAATTCTGAGTTATTGGATACAGTAGCAAGATAAACAATACAAAATACTGAAATGAGAATTTCACAGTTTCTTAAACAATAGACACTTGAGTAAAATGTGCATATTTTGATTATTTAATAATCTTTTATTTGTTGAAAAATATTTATTGATTTCACAATGTGACAGCACTCACTTGGGTCTTTAAAACAGCCCTGATGAAAGCTGGGCTCTGTATTCACTGAGGAAGCTTACTAGTGGACAGAAGAGAAAGTTATCTGCCCACACATACAGAAGAACCATCCTTAAAGTGATTCCACTAATTTCCCTTTAATGCATCAACTAATATTGTCCTTTCTTGATAAAATTTAGAACTGCATACCCATTAAAATGAAAAGAGAAGTTGGGGATATTTTTTACATGATTAGTAATAGTCTTGCACACTTATCAAGAGAAATGATTAATCTTCTGTTTTGTTTTTTCCAGTTTAGCTTAGTTGCTTAAAAATAGAGTATATAATAGATAGTTTTGTTAATAGCTACAAAGCACACATGGGTGTATCCACAACTAGATTTATAAAGAAGCAATAGTATTTACGTAGGTTCCCTATAATTTCTGCTTTTATAATTTCATTATTTAAATATAAAAATATATAAAAATTGATAAAACTTCCAAGATAAGGTATGCATGGAATGTTTTGATTGGAATTAATAAAGCTAACAACTAATATTAGCAACTAAAATGCCCCAGTTAAACTGTGAAGAAATAGGTATGAGTAATGTAATGAAATGATAAATAGCAGCCAGGTTGACGGCCATATAAATAAAAGTCTCATGTTTTATGATGTCATGACCTATAAGGATGTGCACATGAACGTCATCATCTTAAGGAGACCACATGGTATAAAACAACACTTACAAAATGTCTTAGTCCTATTGAACTCTCTGCTTATCATTGTATCTTCTTTAGACTAAGAAGAAAAAAAAAAGGTCTCATATACCTTTGATTAGAATAAATTCTTATAATTAAATGTACTCAATGTTTACACATCCCTAAGGTACATTCAAACTAATAAAAGCTAATTTTACAATGTGAAAAAAATATCCACATATTTCTTGGACTCCTTTTGCTATAAGGAAGATATTTGTCTTCAATTTTTGCTCAAATACATAAATACATTTGATAGCCAAATTGGGAATGCAGGGAAAGCTAGAAGTGATCATTAGGAAAAAAGAAGTGTGAAAAACATTTTGTCTTAATTCTCGAAAGTCTGTGTCACACTTGGTAGTTGGGACAAGATTTTGTGTGTGTGTGTGTGTGTGTGTGTTTGTGTGTGTGCGTGCGCGCGTGCATTCGTGAGTGCATGTGCATGTACATGTGCTATTTACGTATTTGAGGTGTGCTGACTGCAGAAGAAGTAACGTCTTGTAACTTTTAGGAAACACAGCTAACTTGGCCTCAGTCCTAGACACACAAAAAAGCTACGGACAACTAAGGCGTGCTTAGAGCAAGGGAAACAGTCACCCCTAGGGAATAGCTCACCACATGGTTATCCCATACCAAATGATTCAATAAATTTGACAAACATGTCACTTAGGATAAGCCTTCATGTTTGAAGTAGAGGATATGCTTTGACATTTTCTTTTGAAAAAGCAGCGACATCACAGTTGATGACTCTGCTGCCAGTGAAAACACCCTGACACCCTGTTCTTCTGCGGAGGACTTTGCAGGCTCATGGAAGCACATAGACTACTCCTAGAGCCTGAGTAATTTAAAGACAGACAATATTTGTTTTACTTTGTAGAGATATTCACAATACAGGTTGTACTTACCATGCAAAATAAAAGCTAGTCCTGTGTATATTCTTATCATTCCTTAGCACTATTGATATGAATATTCACGGATTAATTTTGTCATTGTTGTTTGACCATTTCCATTTATTTATCCCCTCATCTTCTTTCCCAATTACAACTCTTCCTATAGTAAACTTTCATTTAAGTAAGTCTTTTTGTGTATGACCCATTAGGTCAAATGAGAATTTCTTGCACTGGCATAGGTATAAAGTTATTTATTAGAGCATGGGTAATTTGTCAGTGACTGTATCAACTTAGTAGTGGTTACACTACTGAAGAAAATCTCAGCCCCTCCTCCAACAACCATCAACTATGAACGACCACTCATGGGCTCTTCCTCCTATAGTATTTAACATCACCTAAAATATTTCTACTACAAGTGAAATATGGTTAAAACATTATACTTTTAATGAAGAATTTACAGAAAAATAAGTGCAATAATTTTTTTAAATTGGAGATTCAAAGTAACTCTTATTTAAAAATTTATCTCAACTTTTTCATTTTTTAATAACCTAAGTTATATTTTACATGAATACCAGGACTATTTTGTTCAACACAGAAGAGAGGTTGACAGTAATTAAAGCAGAGTCCACCTTCTCTACTGATAGATGACAGCAAAGCATTCATGCTTTAAGGAAATAGAGCAGTTTATCCTCATCGCCCTCAAATTAATGAAGAGTTCAGAAGACACTTGGGAAATGGCCTCCTCACTCAGATAAGGCAGGAAGCACCAGCAGATCAATGTTCATATATCCCTTTTTATCTCCTTAGCACATTTTTTGTTTGCAGACTGTTTTCTTTAGCTATGCCAGGTCCTCTATTATCATTACATATGAAAAGTGGGTAAAGAAATATACATTGGTATATTTCACTTTGCCTTTGTTTTTTGAAAAGTCAAATATTGAAGACATCATTTGTTACTGCTTGGTAGGATCGTAGCAGGGGCTGAGTAGTTTTATCCAGAAGGGGAGAATGACATGAATCTTTCATTACAATTTTACGTGTAACCTTTAGGCCTTGGTTTGTCCCAGTTTTAGATTATCTAGTGTTCTGAATTCTATTACACCCTCTGCTTTCTTTATTTTTAAATGCAGTTTATGATTCACACCCACCTTTATTTGAAAACAATATGAAGTTCACATTCATACTGTATTCATAAAATTATTGTTCATGGCTTTGAATTGGAAAAATGGGACAAATGTGGATTCAATCTAGTTGATCGACTTCCATTTGGAAATTTTCTTTGTTTCCAGTAGTCTAAGGCAAAGTTCTCCTTCATAACTCAATTTATCCACATGCTTTTGACTCAGCTCTCAGCATATGGTGCTTATTTGATCACCTTTGACTTAGGGCTCTACAATGCTACCGAACCTCGCAAACAACATTAATATCAAAATTATACATGTTTGTCTATCAGACAACTCAATCTCAGTAAAGTCATAATATAGCTTGGTAGCATCTTTATTTTGTTAGAAAGTGCCCACTATTTACCTTAGATCTCAAGAATAAATGTGGCTAATAAGTGTAATACCCTTCCACACAGTCAGTCATCTCTCAGATCTAACTGATAGTGCTGCCTTCCAATGGCTGATGCTTTTCCAACCATCGATCTGTTTACAGAAAACCTTTACATTTGAGTAAAGTTTCTTCCCTGATCTACTACAAAGCTTCTCAGGCATCAAGTATGCTCATTTACAACTTATGATCCATACTGAACAATGTCTTTTGAAATGTGGAGCAGACACATGTTCAGAAAATGCAGGATTTTCAGTTATTCATTTGCCAAATTATACAAGGAAGCGTTGTGCCAGTGTTAATAACAGGCCTGTGGAGCTTGGTTGTCTTCAATTCTTTTTAGTTTAATTTATTTTAAAATGTTTATTATTTTGTAATGAAAATAGATTATTCTCTCATACTGTACATCTCAAGCACAGTTTCTCTTCCATCTATTTCTCCTGGCTCCCTTTCAGCTCTCCTCTCCCTGAGATCCACTTCCCCTTCTTTTCCATTCAGGAAAAAAAATTAGACTTCCAAGCGAGAACGCTCAAACAGGACAAAACAAGATACAATAATACAAGGTAAAAGCCCTTACACCAAAGCTGGACAAGGCAACCCAACAAGAGGAAAACAGTGCCAACAGCAAGCATATCAGAGACACTCCTGCTCCCACAGATAGGAGTTCCCAAAACACCATGCTAACAGCCACAACATATAAACAAAGATTTGGCGCAGAACTTGCATGCTGCCTCATTCTCTGGGAGTCCAAATGTACCCTGCTTGTTGATTCAGTGGACCAGATTCTTCCGGGTTTCTCCATGCCTCCTGGCTCCTGCAATCTTTCCTCCTTCTATTCAGTGGGATTCTGAAATCTCTGAAAGGAGGGACCTGCTGGAGACCTCCATTTTAAAATTACTGGCTGTGAGTCTTTGCACCTGCTCCAGCACCTGCTGGTGGAAGCCTCTCTGCTGACAACTGGACAAGGTACTGATCTAAGTGTATAGCAGTAAAGACCATGGGCTGCATCTCCTAGCATGTGTCTTAAGTTAAACCAGGCATGGAAACTAACCCAGCTACAAACCTACAATCTGTCAGGACTGCATTATGTACTGGGGCAATGGTGGTGCAGAATTTGTTGTAGTGGCCTACCAATATCTGGCCATTTAGCTTTCAACTTGAACCTGCCACTGATGTGTGAGATAAAGACAGCAATTATTCATTATTTGTATTTATCCATTTTCTCTTGCTGGTCGAGCGTATTAGTAATTGCATTTAAGTACTCACTTGTTTATTTGGTTTTATTTATTACTGTTTCTGTCTGTATATGTGTGTTTGTATCTATGTGTGTGTTATGTATGTCTCTGTGCACAGGCATTGTATGGCATGGCTCATTTGCGGGAGTTGGAAAACAGCTATCGGGAGTCAGTCCTTCCCTTTCACCACTGGTTCCGGGGATCCATCAGGTTGCTAGGTTTGCAAGGCAAGCATGCTTACCTGCTGAGCAATCTCAGAGGCACTCCTATGAAGAGCCAATGATTTCCTGCTTACAGAGATTTATGGTAGTAGCTAGCACATGTATTCACTACAGTTTCCTTCTTATCTATAGTGTTCTTATCATCGCTTTTAGGTGTTTGTGTATATGTATAGTCTTAGGTTTTTAGCATTTGGATTTATTACTTATGTTACAAGATAAAATGCTTTGGCATTATTTCCCTCACTTGATAACTACACAACTGTACTCTTTTCAGCAACTAAAAGAGGGAAGGATGGTAGGAAAAGGCAGGGGAACAGAGTGAGGGGATTACAATCCAGATGTTATGTAAATAAATTATAATATAAATATGTATAAAAAAACTTTCCACTCTATTATTTTACTGTGGCCTAAATATTAATCTTTTCAAACTTTAGTTTTCAAATGAGGTATTTAACATTTAAAAGATAACAATATTAATTTAATTTAGCTTCGGGTCTGAAACCCATGAGACATGAATAATCAGTTATATTTTCCTTCATTTGTTTAGTACTTTAAGTTTGTATCATTTCTCACAATTATGATTCATTAGTAATAATTCATTGGGAAAGCCCTGAATTACCTGACAGCCTGACTTTTCACTGTGAAGTTTACCTTTCTCTTGCCTAAAGCTAAGCCAAACCTTTTGTTTGACTTAATTCGTTATATTATCAAAATATGCCAGTCCCTGAACTGGTTGCGAGAGCTTCTTTTTACTTATTGGCTTCATACACCATTTTGTCTAAAAGTAATGAGCATCCAGTGAGAAAAGGGGACCTACTGGGGAGGTCATGGTGCTCAGTTGGCCTCACATGCATAAATCAGGCAGAGTGGGGTACAACTGTTATTTCTGCCTCTACAAGAGAAAGAATAAAAAGAATCTAAATTCAAAGTAATCCACAGATGCATGGCGAGTTTGAGGCCAAACTCCTCCAAAGAGCAGGAGGCTGTGGAACATCCTAAATAAGCGTGGCATATGCTTATTTTGTAAAGTCATCACTGTTCTGAATATCTGTAAGTAAATGAGTGTAAACATATACATACTTTTCTCATAAACTACCTTGCCATAGAACGTAATGTGGTTTCTTACATGAATCAACTTTTCTGAGGCTCAATGTCAGCCATGATATAAATTCAAACAGAGATATGGGTTGAATCCTTCAGGAGCTTTGGGTGTTCAGATCCTTACTTTATAACTTTTTTGAATTTTGACTTTTTTCACTCAGTTCATTTACTTATTTTCAGATTAATTTTTCTGAAAGAAGAGAATGCTAGCAAGCATTTAAAAATGATGTAGAGTTGTACTCACTTTAGAATTTTATATGGAAAAATTGTAAGGTTGTAAGTGAAGCTAGAATTTTCAGAACCATGTATGTGTGTTTAAACTTTCTTAAACACAAAGAAAAACTGTAGTAAACCCTATTTAGCCACAAAGATTTAATTACTCATTTATAGAAGAATACAGAGCTTAACTTTCATCTCTTTTTAAAGTTTCACTTTATTTTTGGGCAAGCGATTCTAACATATTTTACTATATGTAGAATTAATGGATGTTTACAATTATGACACATCTAAACTAATTGTCATGTTCTTTCATTATTGTGATATTACTACTGTTGTTCTCAGTCCACTGTAAAATAAATACTGTTTCATTTTCAAAAAGGGTTAGTTTTCAGGGTATATTAATCTGTGTAAAAGGCATAGTCATATTTTACAAATATTAACAGTTTATTCTACATTTGTAAGTTTTGGGATTCTGCAGCTTTTATACAGATCATGATTTAAAAATCATATATCCATCAAGAACCATTCTGGGTAATATCTTTAAACTTTCAAAATTGAAAATTGAATACAAGAGTTATTATCCTTAAAACATGTTGACTCACTTACTATTCATCATGATTGCAAGAGAGGACTTAAGTCATTTTGTTTCTGTAGCTTAGGAACAAAATTCAACAGCAAGGCAGGGGTATAGTATGAAGAAAATTAATATTTTGACTTTGTTAGAATGAAAGTGAAGTGTTTTATGGAATCAGTAATTACATTGCTAGAAATAGCTGGCCTCTTTCATGTGTTAGAAGAAGTGGCAAAGGAAACAGACATGGTTCTCAGAAAAAAGTCACCAATTCTGTATTTATACTGTTATATAAAAGGTAATTCTCAGAACAGGACTAAGCATCTCCTTGGAACAGATATTTTCAATATTTCAGATAAATCTTTGTTTTTGTGTGAGCATAGTCTAGATCAAATTTAAGTGTGCCTTAATCATACCAGAATTTGGATTTAAATATAATGTGTTTAAGTGTTTTGTGAAGCATTTACACAGACTCAAGACAAAGAAATCCATATCCAAAGGCATCCTAGATCTTGTGCCAGGTTATTCCTAGGCAATGAAGCAGCAATCAAGCTATGCCAAGCAAGGAAGCATGGGGAAATGCAGCTTCCATCTATGGATTTGTTTACAATCTTAGCATTTCTGAGTGTATTTCAGGGACATGGACATTCAATTCAAAATTGCCTGAAGATCAGCATGAGGTGAGACTGTTAAGATATCAGAGGTTTGAGAGAACTACAAATAGAGAAGATAACAGACATGTAAATCTTTTTAAAATGGGAAAACATAACATATTACTAATGTTTAATATACAAGGATTCTAGCAAATTTACTTCAGGCAACATTTTTCTCCTCAAAGATACTAACTAGGAAGACAGTGAGAAGTAGGGAAGTAATGTTAGGTGATCTTTAGATAAGTAAGAGCAGCTGTGGAAACTGGAAAGCCTAGGAGTTGCATTGTAGATGACACTGAAACTGACAGATGGCAGGCTCTGAACTTCTGCCATCTTTCCTTCACCTACTCATGAACAGCGCCTCTCCTGCTTTCTCCTGGCCTCTCCTGCAGTGACTATATGAGCAGCTCATGTTTGAATCTGCCTTGGCTGTGGGTTGAGGAATGTAGTAGCATATCTGATTTTTAAATATTCTTTTAAGTAAACACTTTCCCAAAGTGTTTGTGTTTAAACAATGAAAATTACATGTACACACGCACAGAGTCACAAACACACAAACACACACACACACACACACACACACACACACACACACACTTGAAGTAGTGATAATTGTATCAAATGGAAATTGCTTTATCTTATATCATATTTTCATTTCAATATTTACTAATTTGTGTGTTTATCTGTGAAAGGAAGAAAAAGAGAGAGAGACACACACACACACAATCGAGCACACATGGAGGTTAGAAACAGCTTACAGACATTGTTTCTTTCCTTCCTTCAATATTAGCTTGGCTAGCTGGCATGGTCCGCAGAAACTCAAGTCTCTCGTTGTGCATATACATCTTCAGGCTTTTGCAGCAAGCGCCTTTACCTAGTGATCTATTTTGCTGGCTCCAATATTAATTACTATTAACATAAATTATGCTAAATTATATTTAAACCATTCATTGTATTTAAACATTAATTATTTTTTCTTATAGCTATTAGTTTATTTTGGAGTAGAATTGGAATAACTATCAGGAATACCATTTCACTGGTTTGCAGGACTAAGTGTAGCCTTGTTTATGCAAGACGTATTAAACAAGCACAAAACTAAATAAATATACACTTAATATCAATTTTCAAAAATTAAATTATGTACATATGAATAACACATATTTAAGCAACTAATAATTATATAAACACATTTAAATTAGCATACTGTATGATTCTTAATGAATTTTGTAATATAAATATTTTAAAGTAATGAAATTGAATGGCTTAGAGACTTGCAATTAAGTCATTGATTTAATCAGCCCAGAGATAAATCAAATCTCAAGATATGTACATTGCTAAAAATACTAAAAATTGTATACAAATTGATATATTGCTGAACTTGATCTGACAAATTAAATAAAACGATGTTAAGACAAGGTTTTCTGTTATGTCATCACCTAATTTCTAGTGATTTTTGAATGATGTAAGCAGCCTTATGAGTACTGCTGTCTTTTCACAACCTCTACTGAGATAAAGCCACACTCTTGATTAAATCAGCACAAGCTAGTTTAAATCTGAGTTGGTGGTTATGTGGACATTTTAATATAAGTTTTAAAAAAGAGGGTCTTATAGGAGGAGAGAAGCATAGGAAAAGAGCAACTTGCACCGAAATGCATGGTTGAGGGCTTCTGAAGAGAAAGCCACCATCCACTGTCTTTCCACTAGCCATGTAGACTGGTTTATGTGGCTTCTGTAGTTGCACCTCAAGGTTGCTAGGGAACCTCAGTATATCATGTGGTGATTGCTATGGTCCAGATAAGGGTAGGGGGTTGGACAGAGGTGGCAATGGGGATGGGAACAGGGAGATTGGCGGTTGGTCTGATATATTTTGATGCTAGTTCTTGTTGTCGCTGGGACCCGCTTGTGCCTTGCCTAAGAACCTATTTGACCAATAAACTGACATTTTACCTGGGCAGGGCAAATGGCATAGGAGTGGCTAAGGTTCCAGGGCTTGGGGAGACAGAAAGAATCTTGGGAGGAGGAGAGGCCAGAAGAAAGAGGAGAAGGAGGGTGCTTACTCCCCTCCCCTATGAATGTTCCTGAGGGGGATTTCCTCCCCCTGTATATGCTCATAGGGTATCAAGTCTCTTCTTGGTAACCTGCTATCCTTCGTCTGAGTGCCACCAGGTCTCCCCCTCCAGGGGACATGATCAAATGTGAGGCACCTCTTCTTATTGGTTTGCCCTGTATAGCCCTGGTGTGATTTGTTGGTTTTTGTCTTATTATATTTTATTTTGCCATGATGCATTGCTTTCTCCTAGATAGAGGAGCTAGGATGAGCAGAGAGAGGGAATACTGCAATCAGGATATATTGTATGAGAAATGGAAACTATCTCTTTCTTTCCTTTTCTCTGTCTTTATCTTCCTTCCTTTCTCCCTTCCTCCTTTTCTTTTTTGAGAAAGTTGTTTTTTCTCTGTAGCCTTGGCTCTCCTAAAACTCGATATGTAGACCTGACTGGATCCAACACAGAGATCTGCCGGCTTCTGCTTCCTTAGCGCTGGGATCAAAGGCATATGCCACCACTGCCTGGCTACAGAATAATCTGTTTTCAACAAACAAACAAACAAACAAACAAAAGAATCTGGATATAAACTGGTTCATATCAGAAAGAGCTGAAATGAGATGGCATGATTTGGGCAATGGCCTCTTCAGGTTGGATACTAATGCCAGGGTAGCTTTCTAGGCTCAGATGGGGAGCTCCACACGCAGTCTCAGTGGGTACTGTCAATGCACGTGCTTTCTAGTTAGCAACACCCAAAAATCACTCAAAATGCTCCACAAGAGAACATTTCAGTGTCATCACTGATATTTGTAACTAAAATAACATTATTTTAATAAATAATTACATAATGAAAAAATAATTTATTTGACAATGAAAATTTCTACTTTAATATTGGACATTATAATAGCCATTTTCTTTCTTTTTATGTCTGAGTTTTGCTTATTAGCTTTATTAAATAGCGTGTTGATTTAAGGAAGAAATTGAATTTGTACAGTTTGTTTCAAAATGAGGGAAGTCAATTTTGAATCTTACATTTAATTGATGGGCAGTTATCATCAGTTCTATTTGGTCTCTTTCATGGGAAGGGCATACAGTTTTGCTTTTCCATTTTGCTTCTTTGTTATCTTATTTTCATTTGTGACTTAGCAGAGGATGATGTATTAATGTTTACTGCATCACATTATCGGTTTTAACTTATCAGCATTAGCCAGGGATCCATTTTCTTTTCCATCATGATAAGAAATGAATTGCTTGATAAGAAAATATATCCCGGCCTAGCAGTTTGAAGTATTGTGTTTTCTCATTGGTATTCTCTGTAGCAATTGCTTCCAAGGGAAGAAAATTTGTCTTCTGTTGGCACATTGTTATCCTGCTCATTACCCTGCTCTCATTACGTCTTCATCTTTGCCGGGCATGGTTTCTGTGCACAGTATGTCTTTCTCCTTTTAGCAATGAGAGAATGCCTCCGCCATGACAACGGTGGGAGTCCCTCAAGGTAGACTAGATATCTTATACAAAACTGAGTGATGATTTAATAGGAATAACTCCCTGGGCTCACATATGGAGAGAGCACTGATCCATATAACAAGTCAATATTTATCATGTGCTCCTTGAGCGCAGACCAGTACAGAATGATCTAAGAAAAGTGTAAGGGAATTGAAAAAACATGAAGCCTAAACTTAAGTAATGGAGTCTGTATCATGACCATAGCTATATGTGTAGATTTTTTAATATAATACAAATACTTTAAAAAATTAACTTCTGATCTCACTTAAAAATTAACATATTAAGAAAATCTTCAAAAGTTAAATAACTGATAAAATACAGATTATACAAATATCTCTTTGCCAACAAGAGAAGTAGCTCAGTTGTAAACAAATTCACTTTTTAACTATTTTAAATGTTTGGCTTTTCTTCATTTACGTGCTATGACTCACTTTCAAATCTTAAAGCATAATAATAGTGAATCAAATGAAACACATTTACTCCTTGCTTCTTCTCATCTTCGTTCATGGATGCACTATTCATCATATCCCGAATTGGAAACAGTGCACATGTCCTTCACATAATTAATGAATAAATAAAATGTAGTAGTACATAATATTATTCAGTACAAGAAAAATAAAACTTGAAGGTAAATGGACGGAGCAAAAGGCAATCATCCTAAGTGAGGTGACTCAGATTCTGAAATACAGATATTATACATTTTATCTTATATTCGGTGCGTACTTTTAAGCTTTATATATGTGTATTAAATTCAAACTGCCACTAGTTACGTTACTATTAAGGGAGGAAGAGGATCTTCCTAGGAGTGGGAAATGCAGTATAGAGTCATAATGAGATACAGTGAAAGCTAGAATGGGATGATAAAATAGGAAGGAGAATGGAATGGCAGGGGAAAGAGACACATGGGAAGGGACAAATAACACTAAATACCTCCTGAAAAGACACATAGAATTACTACTGTAGACACCACCTAAAACATATACATATAAATTAATTAAAATTGTTCCTAGTGACATATTGCGAGACCGATTAATTAGTTCACGGCTCCGCCTTCATCAGAGAAACTTCTTGCAGTGGATGTAAATAATAAACAAACCAAAAAACTGGATATTTATGAAGACAGGAGGAAATTCTGAAGTAAGGATCCCTACATAGGACATCTTTATGACAACCATCTTCTGAAGGTTCAGCCATCTATGCCGAGGAGGGAGCAGAAATATTATAGGAGTCAGAGGTGGTGGATAATGACAGGGAAAAAGCACCCTCCGTACCCAGCAGGACTGATACAGATATGAACTCACAGAAACTGTGGTGATGCTCACAAGGCCTTCACAGGTGCAAACCATCCGAAGTCCTGGCACAGAGAAGGGATCCTGGGCAGAAAGTCTCACCTATCACCGAGAAGCTTTTTGCAATTGATAACGGCTGGAAAAAGAAAATCAGTTTTCTCCATTGGAGCTCACAGGATATACGAACCACTCTTTAGGGCAATCCAATATTTCTATGAATAATTGAAGTGCACAAAATGAGCTAAGTTATTTGTTGTACGCATTTTTATTTTGTTTTGTTTTTTGTATTATTGGTTTTGTTCTTCATTGTTTGTTTTAATCTGAAGCTGGGTAGCTGAGTAAGTGGGGTAGATCGGGGAGGAGATGGGAGAGAGGGGGAAACATGGTCAAATTATATTACGTGAAGAAAATTAAATGGAAAAGATGAAGACATTCACTCCATAAGATGCACCAAAATATATCTTGTTTCTATTCAATTTCTTTCTTTGTCAATGTACCTTACTCACGAAAAATCCTCCCAGCATCTCCCGCTCCCTACGCCCCCCCCATGCATATTTTCGCACTAACTCTCAAAAAAGAAAAACAAACAATTCAAATCAAATCAAATCAAAACACGGGCACCAGAGTTTATGTCAGAGACAGTCCCTGCTCTCTCACCACCTACATGGAGAATTACATCAGTTACATATGAACAGGGTGTCTAGGTTCTCTGCTTGCAATATCCTCGGTTGGTGAATCAGTTTGTTTGTACAGGTTCCCTGCGTCCAGATTCGCCAGGCTGGCTTGTCTCCTTGTTGAGATCCTGACCCCTTCCTTCCTTCCATCTCCCAACTCTTCCATGCAACTCTCAGCTCTTCACTCAGAGTCCAGCTGCGAGTCCCAGCTGGTTCCACCCTGTAGATCCGGCACTGGGTTGCTTGCACACAAAGGTAGGGGAGGCAAGCTATCCTGATGAGACCTGATAGGCTGAGGTCAGAAGGTGGGGGATCACAACAGATGCTGGAACTCACTGCTAGACTATGGGTGGAGTCTGAGAGTAGCATAGAAGACCGGGGGACATAGAAGGGCCCAGAGAGTTCGGAAGCCTCAAAAAAAAAAAAAAAAAAAAAAAAAAAGACCATAAAGGCCGGTGGATCTGGACCAAAAGTGAGCTTCACAAACTGTTACACCAAGTAATGACAATAAATGAAGTAAACCTAGACTCACTGTTCAGATCTAGCCAATAGATGGGTCATTCTCCACGGTTGTGGAGAAAGCAGGGACTGCTTCTGACATGAACTCTGGTGCCCCTAATTTGATCATTTCCTCTTGATGGGGAGGCCCAGCGGGCACACAGAGCAAGCAGAAGCATGCGATCCAGATGAGGCCTGATAGCCTGTGGTCATATGGCAGAGGAGGAGGTCCCCTACCATCAGTGAGGGGAAGGGAATAGGGGAGAAAAGCGATGGAGTGTGGGAATGGGAAGATAACAATGAGGGGTTAGGAATCAGGATGTAATGTGAGTAAATTATAATAAATAAAACATTAAAAAGTACTGAAATATTAAAAGTGGAAAATAAATCAAAACTATAAAAATGACAACCGTTCTAAGTGTCTGCCTTCAACTTAAGATTCCTCTACTGAGAGTTCTTTGTTTAGACCTGTTCTCCATTTTTAAGTTAGATTATTTGGTTTTATGATATCTACTTTCTTGAGTTCTTTATATATTTTGGATATATAAAGATGTGGTGTTGGTCTTTGGTGGTATATATATATATATATATATATATATATATATATATATATAGAGAGAGAGAGAGAGAGAGAGAGAGAGTTTGAGCTATCAGAGTTCTGTTCAAGAAATTGTCTCCTGTGTCCATGTGTGCAAGGCTGTTCTCCACTTTTTAAAAATTGCATTCAGTGTATCTGGTTATATGTTTATCCACCCAGATTCGGGTTTTGTGCAGGATGATAAATATGAATATTAGCATCTAGGTTGACCACCATCATTCTTTTGAAGCTGCTGTCTTTTATCCAGTGTGTATTTCTGGCTACTTTATAAACAGAATGAGATATTCATACATGTGTGGATTTATGTTTGGGTCTTCTATTGTTTCTATTGATCAATGTGTCTGTTTTTAATGCTAGTACCATGTGATATTTATTACTATAGCTCTGTAGTACAACTTCAAATCCAGAATAGTGGGACCTCCAGTAGTTCTCTTACTATAAAGAACTGTTTTCGATATCCTAAAAATTTTTGTTTTCCCATAAAAATTGAAAGTTTTCCTTTCAAGGCCTATAATGAATTCTGTTGAAATTTTGATGGAGAGTGCATTAAATATTCACATTGCTTTGGGATGATGGACATTTTTACTATATTAATCCTAGGTATCATCAATTTCATTCTTCAAAGACTAGAGTTTTTAATCACACAGTTATTTCACTTGTTTTATTATAGTTATCCCAAGATAGTTTACATTATTTGAGACTAGTTTGAAAGGTGTTGTTTTTCTGATCATTTATATATAGAAGGGTTCAATAGGAGAGAAACACTTAAAGAAATGTTCAACATCCTTAACCGTAAGAGGAATGCACTTCAAAACTACTTTGAAATTCTATCTTATTATTGTCAGAATGGCCAAGATTAATAACATAGGTGACAGCTCATGCTGGTGAGGATATGGAACAAGGGGAATGCTTCTCCATTTCTGATGTGAAGTGGATATCAATATGGCAGTTCCTCAGAAAGATGGGAATCCATCTACCTGAAGAACCAGCTATATCTCTCCTGGGACAATACTCATTCTACTGCAAGGGCCCTTGCTCAACGATGCTCATAGAGGCTTTTTTCACAATACTGAAGAATTGGAAGCAACCTAGGCATTCTTCAACTAAGAATGAACAAGGAAGATGTAGTACATTTGCACAATAGATTATTACTCAGCTGTTAAAGAAAATAACATCATGAAACAGACCTAGGAAATATCATACTGAGTGAGGTAACTCACAAAGAAAAATATGGTATGGACTCACAGATAAGTGTGTATTAGCTGTTAAATTAATGATAGCCAATCCAAATAAAGGTTAAGGGACTAGAGGGGATACAGGAACTTCTTTGATAGGAGGAGAAAAAAAAACAATTTTTTAGGGCAGACTGGTGCAGCTTATGTGAGTAGAAGAATTAGGTGTGATGCAGGATGTGGTGGAGAAAGAGACTGTGGGGAGAGGTAGCTGGAATTAGGGTGGCTTTCGAGGGGTCGTGTGGAAACCTCTTACTATGGAAACTTCCTGAAATTTATGAAGGTGATCTTAATGCAACTCCTAGTCATGGGAGATTTGATCACTTCTTGTAGCCAGGGAAGGCTACCCATGGCAGGACTAGGTTATATTCAATTGGATTGTTGACCAAGGAAGTCCCATGACAATCCCCAAACAATTGAGGTTGTTGCTAAGACAAATGCTTTTCTTTGCAAATTTCAGCAAGATCTCCTTGTGGGAAACAACACTCATCTCATTGAACAGGAAGAAGTTGAGTTGATGCCTATATAGAGTCCTCACTCCTGTGTTCTACTCTCTCTAGTGCAGGAAGGGATTTTTTGACTATTAAACGAGACACACCAACCCAATCTGTCTTGCTTAAAAATATGCTAATACAATGGTGGTACAAACTTGTGGGAGTATCCAACCTGGATCTGATTTGACCTAAGGCCTACCCATAAGAAGAAACTCATATCTGACACTGCTTGTGAAACAAAGAACCAGAGACCTGATTGCCCAGAGACATAGGTAACACTGAACACTACTGGTCTAGCAAATATCAATAAAATGACTCTTAATTATATTCTGCTATTTTCATGGATCAGTGTCTTATCCAATCATCATCAAAGAGGCTTCCACTAGCTGCAGACTGGAATAGATGCAGACACCCACAGATGGAGATTATGAAGAGAGACAGTAAAAATTGGGAAGATCCATTAAATTCTTACCCTATGAGCTGAGGGAATTCTGTGGAAGCAGAGGCAGAGGAGGTAATGGACACCAGGGGAATAAGACTTTCTGAATCAACTAATCAAGGTGCATATGAGTTCACAGAGATGGAAGAGGCAAGGACAAGGCTTATATGGATATACACCTTGTCCTCTGCATACACCTGAGAGCTATTATCTTAGTTTTTCTATGGGACTCCTGATTTAAGAACACATAGGCCTCTAACTTGTGTGTATGTTCTTGGTTCTCATTTATTCCTGCTGGGTTGCTCTGTCCGGCTTTGATAAGATAGTTCATCATATTACATTTTATTCTGTAACATTTGGCTATTATCTCTTAGAAGACTGTTCTTTTAAAATTAGAGACGGAAAAGGAGTGGATCTGGACAGGAGAAGAGGTGGGGAGGGTCTGAGAGGAGTAGAGAAAGGGACATGTATAATTAGGATATATTGTATGAGAAAAGACTATATCTTCAGCAGAAGATAAGATCCAAAGAGAGAAGGAAACAAAGACATAAATAAAACAAAGATGAAAAAAATTACAAAGACAAAGCAGAAACCTCACAACAAATCATGGAATCCATTTTGTATTGGTCAACTTTGTCTAGTGCTTCTTTTGGCTGTGTTGATGGATCTCATCAAGTCATCCTGTTTATGATAGACTTCAGTGACGCTTTTAAATGAGTTCAGGTATGTTATATTCTTACCCCATACACCACTGAGATTATTTTCACTGTTTCTAAGAGGTTGCTTTCATCATGACTTACAGAAACAATTATGTATCCTACCCTAGAATGAATCTAATTAGCTATAGCATTAACAGTTTCATTATAGTTTTATGTTACACATTAAGTGAATAGCAGTTTTTATGTTTCTAGTTTTCAAAATATAACTTTTTAAATCAGTAATCATACAAATTCTATATAGAACTTTAATGTATTTATTTAATATTTTATATAAATTGTACATTATATTGTATTTATAGTGTGGGGTGTGTATGTGTATTATGGTGCCTGTGTGTAGCCCAGAGGACAACTTTGGGAGGTCAGATTGGTTCTCTCTTTCCGCCAGAAAGGATCTGGAGTAGAACTAAAGTCCTCCAACGTGGTCGCAAGTAACTTTACCCACTGAAACATATCACTAACCACTAAATTATACTTTAAAAATATTTATTATTTAAATTTTATTCTTTTTAATGAAAGTAGATTTTATACAATAAATTCTGAGTATCTTTTCCCTTCCCAGAACTCCTTCCAGATACTGACCAAATTCCACTTACCCATATCCATACGTTTTCCCTCTTTCATTAGACAACAAACTTTTAATACTTCTATGACAAAGCCTTTTTTATTTTCCCTTTATAAAGAAAATTCATACTTTTGATTCACCTATGAATTTGGGATAACATGAGCAGAGTGTAGGACATTTTTTAATTGGAAAGAAACCAATGAAGAGATTAAGATATTAAGAAAAACTGACCATTTCTGTTATGGGGTTCATTCAGTCATGAACAATATGATGTTCTGTTTAGAGAACTGTGCATCTGACTACATTTAAAGAACTTCTGCCGTATAGTGGTGTGTGTGTGTTTGTATATATATATATGTGTGTGTGTGTGTGTGTGTGTGTGTGTGTGTGTGTGTGTATGTTTTGTGTGCATGCAAGTTGTGTGTGTGAGAGGTGGGGGAAGTTATAAAATGATAAGGCTACATTTATATTAATAATCCTTAAGTATATTATTTACAAGAGAATTTAGGATTACTTTTAATACTAACGTTTTAAATATGATTGAAATATAGCTTACAACCTAAGTAATAAAGAATCAGAGAATGTAGCTGTATGCAAGTGTATGAATCTGCACCTGATGGTGAACACAAGCCCCCATTCCTAACCAAGAGACTATCTCTCACTGATAACCACCTCATATGAAAAATTAGCATCTCTAATGGAGTCTTACTGGCTTTCAAATACAAATTATTCTTAAGAGCAGGTGCCATGTCAAACAATGGCAAAACACGCACACACACACACACACACACACACACACACACAAACTCAATTGTGTCTTGGAGCTTCTTTGTCTCTTATGTTGTCAAGGACTTTTTCTTTATTCTTTCACTTCTTTCTTTCTCTTTCTTTTCCTTACATGTCATATATACACATGTCATACACACATACACACACACACACACACATGATGCTTCTAGTTTTTATTATAGGATTCCTCTGTGTTTATAAGTGTGTGTCTTTGTGTCTATGTGTGTTTCTCATGCTTTTCATTTATCTCTTTTTCTTCTGATTCTTTGTTTCATTCTATATTGGCTTTTTTGTTTTAACTTACTTTATTATTCTTTAGGTGCCTGTTTGTTCCTTAATGTGATACAGAAAGAGTGTAGATTCAGATAGGAAGAGAAATAGCAAAAATCTTGGAGAATTTTGGGGAGAACAAAACATATTTATACTATCTTTGATAAAAAACGATCTATTTTCAATAAAAGAAAAATAAATGAATAGGAATTTCTAGAACTCAACAACATTTGGCAGTGTCTATTGACAACTGGCTTTTAACCATGACTGTGAAGAAAACAACATGAGCATATACAAACTTCAATATATATACAAGATCTTTTTTCACAAGTGACAATTTAATGCAGAATATATTTTTTATTAAAAAAATCATATAAGACATGCAACTGAGACCAATACCTAGCCCATGGTTCTTAACCTTCCAAATGCTACAACCCTTTAATACAGTTCCTTAGAGTGTACGGACCCTCAACCATAAAGTTATTTTTATTGCTACTTCATAACTGTAATTTTGTTAATGTTATGAATTATTATTTAAATATATGATATGCAGGATATTTGATATGACATCCATGAAAGGGTTGTTTGACCACCAAAAGGGTTGTAACCTACATGTTAAGAACCATAGTCCTAACCCAAGGTTAATGTAAGTAAACATTGTGCTCCTTCATAGTTGCAGAGGAGTGTAAATGTGCTGAAAAGATGTACATTCCTAGACTGGCAATGCAGCATTTACCTATGAATCTAAAAGATAGATAATTTTATTCCTCCAGATGAGTTAAAATACAGGCACTTCTACTACATTACATGGACTCTTTCCCTGCATTGTTCTCAAGGATGCTCTCAGGAAAGATATATTTTGTCAGGAAGAGAGAAGGTTCAGCTGAATTAAGTAAAATTTGGGCTCACGCAATTCAACAATATATCGGAAATAAAATGAATAAAATGTACTAGAATCATTCTGAAATGATGCCACACTTTGGGCACAACCTAAAAAAAAAAAAAAAAAAAAAAGATCATTTAGGAAAAAGCATGCAGCTCCAGCTCGGGATTAGTGTTCCAATTTGTCATTTGGTAAGATCCCTCTGAGCGATGTTACCTCTCTTTTTCTAGGTTGTTTGTGGCTACAGTCAGCTTACTTTCTGCATAGTGACTTTCTGGATGAGTAAGAAATATGTCCCCTTTTCATACTTCTTCGGATGTTGTTCTCAGTTTCCTGTAGTTATTGTTACCATGGCTAACCTGTGCTTTCAGGTCACTACAAAGCATTGTTCTGAGACTTGGGATATTTTCTTTCATTGCATCAGGATTTCTGTAGACAGTTGAGCGTGGCTGAGAAATATTGTAGAGTGTTATAGAGTACATTTTCCTGCCTTTTAAAAAAATAGATGCATCAAGATATTTTAAATAGACTTATAAAGGAGGCAGGGGCCAAGGAAGATCATCACTCTTCTTTATCCTAGGTCATGTCTTTGATGTATATTTTCACAATGCAGTAAGAATGCAGTTTGAAATTCCTTCGGAAGTCGGTTGTTTAAATGAAATTCCCTGAACAGCTAAAGGTGAGGATGGGGAACTATAGCACTAAGAAAACAGATGTTAGAAAGCATAGATTCTGCTTCAATCTTGCTGTGTGTGCCTCCTACTCCTATCTAATAGAGGTAACAAGTCATGAGAAAATGGAAAAAATAGTTACTGTGTAGGGAATTCTCTGAGATGCCTACCAATTTTAAACTAAGTACAGACAGGGTATAATATTAAGAGCCTAAATAAAACCACATATTTACTACTTCATGCTAAGTTCTGATATTAGGGAAAACCATTTCTTGCCCTCTGACTCTTGAGAAGTCTCTTCATTAAACTGTCAAAAGTTACATTAGCTATCACAGAAATTGAGTTTCCTGTTTTGTGAGCAAAGGAGAGAACGGTGAACGATTGAGCAACGAACAAGAAGGCTTTAAAGAAACTAAGTTCAGAAACTCTTATTACAAAAATGAACTGAACTCTGATGCAGAAAGAAACAAATATCTAATGTTTACATCCTAATTTTATAGCATTTGAGTATGTGAAAGCACATGAAAGCACTTCTCATTTTAAAATTGTATCTTGAAAAACTGCCAAAACTAGTCACTCCAAATTCACAATATAACAAATGCCAAACTGAAATATATAGACAGTCTTCCCTTCAGCATTTATTAAATGCACCTTATTTGGGGCACAGAGTAGAGTAAGCTGAATAATTTAATCCTTGCTTATTGCATTTGGTTTTACAAAAGTTTCTATCTTAAGACATAGAAAATAACTATTAACGTTGGAGGACTAGAGTCTATGTCAGAAATAGTCCTTGCTCCCCATCATTGACCACTTCCTCCTGGCAGGTGGCCTTGCCAGACCACAGAGGAAGAAGATACAGTCAGTCCAGTTGAGACTTGATAGGCTGAGGTTAAGTGATAGGGGAGGAAGATTTCCTTTTTCTGAGTACTAGGGAGAGAGGTGGGGGTGGGTAGTGAGAGAGCGAGTGTGGGACTAGGAGGTGATAAGGGAAGGGCTACAATCGGGATGTAAAGTGAACAATTAAAAAAAAAAAAACAATGCACTGAAGGGACAATCTGGAACACCAATGATTTAGCAAAAGTTATTATGCTTACAGGCAAGGAAGATTGACATTGATTCTCCTGCTGCACTAAGTTTATAGGTACCTGACACTCAGGAGTATTAAATTATAGTGAATTCAGAGTCTCTGTATTGATGAAATACTTCAGATGTTAAAAGGTTTTCCTGTAACTAGGACTGTTCGTATGAGCATCTAGGAAGTAGCTAGGGGATCCATGCACTGAACCAGTTCTTAAATCAACACACTGAAAAAAACAATGGATATAAGTAATTGATAGAAAAAGTAGCAAAACAAAAGTATTGGCCAATGAGCAATGTGTGTGTGTGTGTGTGTGTGTGTGTGTGTGTGTGTGTGTGTGTGT
>OU015371.1:28427760-28443963 GCA_907164505.1 Acomys kempi | reverse complement strand
TCTCTCTCTCTCTCTCTCTCTCTCTCTCTCTCTCTCTCTCTCTCTCTCTTTCTCCCCTTTACTTTCTTTAAATATAGGGGCGATGACTGTCATGTAAGTGATTACAATTTTGGTAGTGTACGTGTCATTTTAAAGGACATAACAAAGAAGCCTCATTAGCACCGTAGGCAGCAAGTCAGACAGTCTCATAAAGGAGGTAGCAATGTTTGCACATAGTTGTAACTTTTCATTGTGTTTATTTTACAACATAATTTGATGTCTACTTTGTCTTCTAAAAACGTTGCCCTTCACTTTAGTTTTAAGGCCGCAATGAATATATTTGAAATTCCAATTATTTAATATTATTGAATTATATGTAATATGGAAATTTATGCTCTAAGGCTAGAACTTAGAAATCAGATCTTTAAAAATAAGTTTGAATAATATATAATTTTGTGCATTCTGATTTTCTCTATTTTGTGGTGATGATTTACATTGCTTTTGCTTTTGTGACATTGTAAAAGATAGGTCATGAAAACAAAAAATGAAAAGATAATTAGGTTTGCATACTTTCTACAGATAACATAAAATCCCTGAGGACATTGCCAGCATTTGTTTTATTTGCTTATTGTTTGATTTATTTGCATAATATATTCTGAGAATATGTAGACTTGACAACAATAAAATAAGTTTATTATTTGTATGTGATGCATGTTGTTTTAACTTGAGTATTTATGTTAATAATTTTTTTAAAAATAAAAACTTTCCAAATAATAAAAGAAAGTTGCTTAGTCCATATATAGACTTTCCTTAAGGCTTTGGGAGTTAAGCTAAATGATTTGTTGATCAATTAAAATAACTGTGCCTTATCTTTTCTTTTATTATTGAAATAATAATCTTTATAATTTTTATAGTTCAAAATGATTGAACACTTATGGTGTGCCAGGTAAGCTTTATTTCAATTCATAAAATATGCATTGCTGCCATAAAGATGAAGGAACTAGGATTTTGTGTACCTAAGCTCCTCTGACTCTCAGATTTGAAATTTGTGCAATCCAATGGTAATTTACTTCATGAGCATAAATAATCCCAAAATGTTAAGAATGAAGAATAACTTCACAGATTTTAAATGAATGATGAAACCCATCATTTTCTCTTTCATTTGAAAACAAAGGATAAAATTAAAGCATATATTTAGCTTCTTTTAAAAAATCTTAATTTTTAGTAAAAACATAATTCCTTTGTAAATACTTCATTTGTGTGTTGCCTGTTACCATGGTGACAGAAACTGACAAAGATTATCATTAAACCCAGACAAAGAGAAGACACTATTCTCTATAAGACACTGGCTCCGGTCTAGATAGAGCAAGAAACAGAGCAGCTCCATATCACCTTAAAGTGATTTTCTCGGTTTGTCTCCCTACCTTCCTCAGAGGTCACAGGCTACAGAATGCCTTTTGTCAGGTCAGGTCCTCTGGGAAGATGATCTTTGGTATTCCTCTAAAGGTTTCCCTCTTGTGGATATTACTGGCTACACAGAGAATAGTAGCTTCCCTGCTGACTGCAACAATTGTGTGAAAACCATAAAGGATACATGGGTATGATTGGAAGGAAAAGATGCCCATGTACATATATGTCACAATTATAGGCTTTGGGCAGAATAAAAATTTTTCTATCATATTCTTGCATAAAGACATTGCTTTTCATATAAATAGAAGCAAGTAAATTAAGGTCTATTCCTACACATTTAAAATAATCACATCCTTAAAAGGAATGCAAACAATTATTGTTGAGTCTAAGATTAATTCACTATTAAATGCTTAAGTTTTGCTACATTTCAAAGAATATATAGATGTTTTATTAATAACTTTGAAAGAATGAATATATATACGCATACATTCATACATACATACATACATACATACATACATACATAAGAAGGAGAGTGAATGTAGAGGTCAGAGGACAACTTGCGGTAAATAAATTAATCTTCTCACTGTGTGGGTTCTGAGGATCAAACTCAGGCATACAGTAAAGTGCTTTTGCATCCACAAGGATCTCTCTGAGCTTCTTTTTATGTTTGAGATTTGTTTTATATCTGTGCTCTCCAAAAAGATAAAGGAAGAACAGAGAAGACATAGTAAAAGTAGGATGAAGGTAAGGAGGGAAAAGAGTAAAGGAGGCAATAAGAGAAGAAAGAGGAAAGAAGGGAGGAAGATGGAGGAACATGAGTGTGAAGAAAAGAAAGGAGAGGAGATGGGGGAGAGGAAGTAAAAAGGAAGAAAGGGAGTAAAAAAGAGGTGATGCAGAATCAGAAAGGAATTTGTGATAACAATACTTGACATCACTAAGAAATTGATTTTGATTACATATGAATGAGCAGCACAGCATGGGTAAAGTAATCAGGAGAAACACAAATATAAAAAAAACTAAGGCTAAATAAATGAGATGTCACAGAGAAAATATTTTGAATAATTAATAAGAAAACCCTAGGTGTTGTCATGGAAATGCGGAGGTAAATATTAGCCAAAACTTTTAAAGAAAATGAAAATTATAAAACAATGACGTAGTACTTGAATGATGAAAGACTTACAAAAATCATAATTATATATAAAGACTGAAAGCTAAGTGCTGAAATTACAACTTAACTGAGGAAACTATTTAACTTTTTACTCTTGTGTTAAAAAAGTACATATTCAGGTAAATGGGGAAAATGTTAAAATAATTATTAAATTTACTTTTACAAGTAGCTATTTTGAGTAACATTTACATTAAAAATACCACGGAACATTCACTCAAAAGTAATTATGACTAAATGGGTTTTAATGTAGTCTTAACACCTTTTCTCAATTATTCTTCCAGTGAACTATTTTCTGTAGTATAATAAAATACCATATGTGGAAAAATTTGGCCTACTCATTTTTATTACCATCTTTCAATAACTATGCTTTTAAGTGTCACCTATATAAAAGTAACCACACTGTAATCTTAGTGTTTCCCTTTGACACCCTTTCTACTTTCCTAATCTGTTAAATACACTATAGAAGATATTTAATCCAGCAACATGGCTGCAAGCAATCACATTGAAAGACATTTTAGGTCTAAGTAATCTGGCTGGGATGCAGAAACACCCTTTATTTACCACCTTTAGAACAAACCTTTAGTCCCAAACAAAGAAGGTGAATTTAGCTTATAAAAGAAAGCAGCCATGTTGAAAGTGGTATTTAATTGGGAAGCAAATAAAGTGATGAAATATTTGATGGAAGAAGCCAGACATAGGATATGCTCGGCTTTTAGGAGAACAGCACAGAAAAGAAAGGCTACGTGAAAGCAACACAGGGAAAGAGAGGGAGGTTTTTTATTGTAATTGCAAACTTTATTTTTTTGCATTATAATTTTTTTATTAATTCATTCATATTACATCTCAATTGTTATCACATCCCTTGAATCCCCCCATTCCTCCCTCCCTCCCACATTCACCCTATTCCCCTCCCCTATGACTGTGACTGAGGCAGATCTCCTCCCCCTGTATATGCTCATAGGGTATCAAGTCTCTTCTTGGTAGTCGGCTATCCTTCCTCTGAGTGCCACCAGGTCTCCCCATCCAGGGGACAAGGTCAATTATGGGGCACCAGAGTACGTGTGAAAGTCAGTCCCCACTCTCCACTTAACTAAGAGGGGGAGTTTTTAACATTAGAGTTGTTTACAAAGAGTTTCTTACTGGAACAGTTTTACAGAGACACGTTGCAGAAAGAACAAGCTAGAAATGTGTAAAGACAGAATGAGCCAGAAAATAAGAAGCCAGAAAATTAAAATATATTGCCAGAATTAGTTTGAGGCCAGGCAGAACAATTCAGTCAGAAGCCAAGGGAAGTGAGTTTGAATCAGTAAGCTTGGAGAGGAGTTAAGACCAGGCCAGCAGAGCTGAACCAGCCAGTAAAGTTCAGAAAGAGTTAGAAAGTCTTGGAAACACCTCTCTCATCTCATCGCCTCATCTGAGGAAAGAAAAATAATTACAATATTGTTTACTAGTAGCCTAATTGCACATATTTCTCAAGTGTTTGCCATTGTTCAACAATCTTGAATTCAAGCAGTGTCTGTGTTCTAAGGCAGTGGATCTAAAATTTCTTGCTCCATCTGAAGAAGTCACCTAAAATATTTTATTAAATAGCTTATTTATATGTCCAACTTTCATTAAAGGCAAGACAAGTTTTGTACTAGCTTGTAAGTAGAGTTTGGAAATAATCTAGGATTAAGCATTATCAATTTAGTACTACTTGTAAAGATATCTTGGCTTGCAACCTCCAATAGATGAAGGTGAGTCCTTATTGCTGAAGATACCATGAACTTCAGCGAGAGGGCCAAGAGACCTCTGAGCTGGCAGTGGTTTGAATGGCCTCTTTCAGACGCTATCTTTCTTGAAACCCAAAGGCGCCATGCAAGCATCTAACGGAGAAAGGCTACCAGAGTGCCACCCACTTGTCATACCTATGAACCATACTATTGACAAGCATGACTCAATAACCCAGCAATGGCACACGTACTTGGTGATAACCAACAATTTAAGACCTAGTCTAACTGTTTATTAGATCTATTCAACGAGAGGGAAACCTTACCTGGAACTGAAAAACTAGCCAAGGGCTCATGGCTAGTCAAATCTTAGTTATGGGTGGAATATCTAGAACCCATAATTTACTAAGGCAGCACATACCCTAAAAACAATCTATAAATATTTGTCATTTTACCCAGAGATAAATATAATCTTCACCCCCCTCATCAAGAAAACTTCTCTTTAGAACAGAGAGAGAGAGCATTATCGAAAACCACAACTAATCAAAATGCAAAGTTACTAAGTCCAATCCAAATAGATATATCTACAAAACGCTCCTGCATCTGAGGCTGTGGCAATGTTCCATAAGGGGGTTATAGAGACAGTATGAGACTAGTGATCAGGGAGTTTGCTGTGAGATTGTTCCTCTTAGCAATGTCAGAAGCTACATCATAAATTCTCACCACCTTGACTGCTCAAACAAGAGCATAACAATAACAACACCAACTGACTTGCCAAACTGTATAGGGAAGCAAAGCCCACCGGGCCTCATATCTCTATAAAGAACTGTAGACAACTGAGGAAATGTGCTAGTAAGACAGATGGTTTTTCCCAGAGAAGAGCATACCAACTGGGTATTCAGGTCCAGTGCAAAGTGATGAGAAAATACACATACAAGCAGCTCTCAAATTGCATTTGAAATACCTTGGCTATCTGATTGCATTTAAGGCCTACTCCATGAGACTGTGCCAAGGCTGACATTGCTCAGGTGGCCAAGAAACCTAGACTAGATAGGCCATCATCTTCCGAAAGTACCAAATGCTATTGTACTTCTAAAAGAACATAGTAATAAAATGATGCATAATGACACTTTGATACACATATAGATCAGTGTCTCCCTCATCAGGGAAGCTGCATTTTTCAGTAGATGGGAAATAATACAGAGATCCACGTGAACACTGGAGAGAATGAGAGACCTTGAAACACTCAGATTCCTTCCCTCAGGGTTCAGAGAACTTTCCAGAAGAGAAGGCAGTAAGAATGCATTTTTCAAGAGAGGATGGATGACACAATATATATATATATATATTATACACACATACAGTACAACTTTGCCATCATGGAGAGAAAGAAATGTCCTAGATCAAAGTGATGAACTAAGACACAACTTTATATATATATAATTATTTTCTCATACTTTTCAAATGTTTATATATTTATAATTTTAAATACTTTATATTTTTATAACACACAGATAGTCTTTATTGTTCAGGTCCTTTGAGTATAGAGTCCCTCTTCCAGGTTAGTGTTTTTATGAAAATCCTGAGTGTGCAAGTGTGGTCTCTGTTGCTTGTGCTTTCTGTTGGGCAATTTTCCCTCAGTCTCTGTTTTGTTTTGTTTTGTTGGTTCGAATCTGTTCTTTTGTTATATCTTACTATATTTTATTTTATTACTATTCTTCAGGAGTCCGTTTGTTTTTTAGTGAGAGGCAGGAAGGAGATGGATCTAGATGGAAGGGAGGTGGGAAGAAAGTGATGAGAAAATCAGGGATGGAGGACTAATCAGAATGGATTACGTGAGAAAGAACATCTCTCTTTTAGTAAATGGAAAAATAGTAAATTTCATTTTAGAGTGGCAATTTAGTAGTTATTTTCTATTTATCTGTGGCAGAGTGTATTTCCTGAGTGCATTCCAGTAGGTAAGATGTAACAGATGGGCATGACACGAATATGGTCTAGAGTTCTGTTACTGCAGGATGCAAATCAGTAGTGAAACATTTATCTGGCATGAGTGATGTCCTGGCTTCCATCTCCTGGGAAAATGTTAAAGAAACTTTGCCATGCATATTGGTACACATCTATAGTTCTATCACTTTGGGAGATAGAATCAAGTAGGTGGAAAAAATGAAACCAAACAGTAATGAGACACTGTCATCCTGAATTTGAGACATCAGTTGCATGGAGAATTGAAAGTCGGGCCTACAGAAATAGTGTCTCAGAACAATAGAACTTTTCTGGTATATTTGAATGATTAAAAAGTTTAGCATTTGCAGTATGAATAAATAATATGAAAGTTTGTTTTGTACTTACAAAGCATCTTTAGTATTTAATTATCTTTTTTTTACCTAAAATATTAGAAATTGTTATTGGGAATAATATGTTACAATTAGTAGAAATAAAACATGCTCGGGGATCTATTATTGCATATTTATTCAAACAAATGAAGTCTGTTGAAAAGCTGTTAATATGCTCAAGTTATTTCATAACTCGTCATAATAGCCAAAGATTATAACATAGTTTAAATGCCCATTAACTGATTACAGCATGATCTGGCTGGAATACAGACTCACCGTTTGTACATACTTTATCCCAAACAATGAAGGTAAGGTTAGTTTATAGAGGAAGGCAACCATGTTTGAAAATGACATCTTATTTAGGGATAGAATCAGAGAAAAATCTGGCAGAATAAGTCAGAGAAAGGATATGCCCAAATCTCATGATAACAGGACAGAAATGAGAGATTACTTTAGAGAAGTTCAAGGAGAGAGAGAGAGAGAGAGAGAGAGAGAGAGAGAGAGAGAGAGAGAGAGAGAGAGAGAGAGAGAATTTTTTCTTTTTTTTATTAATTTATTCTTGTTACATCTCAATGGTTATCCCATCCTTTGTATCCTCCCATTTTTCCCCCATTATCCCCTTATTCCCCTCCCCTATGACTGTTCCTGAGGGGGATTACCTCCCCCTCTATATGCTCATAGGGTATCAAGAACATTCTCCACAGTTGAGTGGAGAGTGGGATATGACTTTCTCACGTACTCTGGTGCCTCACATTTGACCATGTCCCCTGGAGGGGGAGACCTGGTGGCACTCAGAGGAAGGACAGCAGATTACCAAGAAGAGAGAGAGAGAATTTTTACTGAGAGTATCTTACTCTGACAGTTTTATCTGGACAGGTTGCAGAGAGAAAAAGCTAGACACAGGTGAAGACAGATCAAGGCACACAATGAGAAGGAGCCAGAAGATTAGAACAGATTGCCAGGATGAGTGGAAGCCAGGCAGAGCAAGTTAGGCAGAAGGCATAGGAGCAAGTTTGAATCAGTAAGCTTGGAGAGGAGTTTAGAGAACAGTTCAGTTGAACCAGCCAGGGAGGTTCAGACAGAGCTAGAAAGGCTTGTGAACAGCTCTCCTCTCATCCCCTCATCTGAGGAAATAAAAATCAACATTTTTGCACAATAATCCAAAGCTGGAAGAACATTTAATTGAACATAAAACTTCATGTAATGTGTGAATCGTATTTACCAGATGAATAAAATTGCATCTGCTAAAACTGTTATATTCAAAGACAAAGGTAGCAGACACCTTTACTACCAGCATGTTAAGGGCAAGAGGCAAGGAAATTTCTGTGACTTAAAGGTCAGCTTGGTCTATGTAGTGAGTTTCAGGACAGTAAATGTAATGTCACCTTTACTAACATAACAACCAAAATTATGAGATGAATATTTCAAAGTGCTTTGAGGGCTGAGTTAAGTACATAATCCATGGCTTGAAGTACGCTAAACAATTAATCAGTTAATTCGTATTTAATTTGGATATGGCAATGATCCAAATTATTTGATCCAAATTTTGTAAGAAGAAAGTGAGTATCCTGACATTTACTTGGCTCTAGGACCTATAAATACTTTTTAAATAAACTGAAAATGCAAATAATACCTCTAATGTTTACCTTTCAATGAAAATTCACATGTAAATGTGCAAATATGAGGATGGGAATGTCATTATTTTCTTCTTAAGTCATAGAAACTGCACTATGAGGAAATTTATTAATTTATTTACATGCTGCAAACTTTATTAAAAGTGGGATTATGGAATTTCTATTAACTGTCCTAAACTAAACACTTTAATAGTATCACAGAACTGAAAAATTCAAAAATATAAGTTCAACTTTTTTCTAATGACAGAATTATGAGCAAATATACGGTTTCTGTTTCCTAGGAAATTAAACATGTTATGTGAACCAAGAATATAGACACTGAAATTAAATTACAAAATATCAATTTCATAACCCTTCTGTCATACAGTAACTATGTACCAAGTTCTGATTACACTACAAAAATTAGACTTTTCTCTTGTCATTGGTTTAACGACAAGGAGCTGAACTTGTAGGAAACAATTAGTCTAATGAAAATATGGTTTAGTTAGACGGACAAGCTTGGACAAAACCTATCTTCTATACAAAAATATAGAAACAATTACAAAGAAAACCTCAACTAATCAAAATGCAAAATTATAGAGCCCAATCCAATGGATACATATAGAAACATTCTTGGGCCTAAGTCTCAGAGATCATTGCAGTGGAGGGAGAAGAAATATATTAAAAGACAAAAGATCAGGACATTTCTTGTCAACTTGTTTCTCCTAGTAATGTCGGAAGACATACCCAGAAGTATCATCAACATGATTGTCTAAACATGAGCTTATCATGGATGACAGCAAGAAATATGCCAAAGTGCACAGGAGAAAATCTACGAGGACTCAGCCACACGAAGAATTACAGACAACAGAAATGATGAGGGGAAGAGAAGTCTTTTCAGAGAAGAGAACAGCAATTGGCTATTCCATACAATATGATCAGCCTTGAAAACATACGTAAGAGTAACATTATACAGGATAAGATGGTTATATTTAGGGTTATATATTATTTTATTACATATATATAGTAAATATAGAAAAAAAAAGAGACCATGGAAAATATGGAGGAGAGGAAGGAAAGTATATTTTTTAAATGGGAGAATTTCCAGGGAGGAAATGGAAGAAGAAAAGGATATAATTATAATCTCAAAAATATAAGAAATAATTTTTAAAATAATCATGTAGAGAAATATATAGATATATTTAGAGTTAGTACCAAGAAACCAAAAGTAAAATTAAAAATCCCTTAATAAAGAAATGTTTATCAAGAGATGTTAACAATCAGGATATAATGTGAATAAAGTATAAAAAATAAAAATTTTAAAAAGAAATGTATATAAACACACCTATATTAATACTTAAACATTTTATTTATATAAACACCATGAACCAAAATAGAATAAATTATATTAGAAAGTCAAGTACTGTGTAAGACATTCTTATAAAGGGAATGCCAATAAATTCTTGAATTTCTGCCAAATTATTTTTTATAGATTTGAATGTTCTAAATGAACAAAGCTTATTTGAAATATTTTAATATAAAAATAAAAGCATATGAATCACAAAAGTAGTTACTAGATAAATGTTCTAGGGATTGCTATCAGGAAGATATTTTAATTATCCATGAAATTTAATAGTGCTTTCATTTTCAAATGAGTTTGAGTTTCAAATGGAGTTTGAGTACCTTAATGGTATTTTCTATTAAGATTTAATTTAAAACTAATTAGTTTTCAATGATGTATTTAGTTTCTGGAAAAGTTCCAATTGCTATGACATTGGATTTGAATGACCAAGAACACAAAGATTTTGGATAGTTAATGTTATATTTTTTCAGTAACTGTTTTAAGCAAGAAAAATTGTCAGGTAATATTTTGATGATAATAATAGTGCTATTGATTATGGAGCCATTTAAATGAAGTGTTGGTCTGAATTTCCTGTAGCAGATATATAGGAAATACATGTCATATGTATAATTATAATTATGTATTATGCATATGAAACTGAAACCAGAGGCATAATTCATGGATAAGGAAAGTAAATAAATAATAATTAAAAAAAGATTTCTTACAAAACTTGCTTGTGTTAATTGTTTCATTGCCATGATAAAAAATGTGACAATGTAAGATAGGAAAAGTTTACTTAGCCTCATACTTGCTATAGTTCAGTTTTTAAAAACATGTTAATAGCTTTGAAACCATAACCTAAAGTTAGAAACATTTCAACACCCAGAAGGAAATCTGTACTCATTAGCAACCGTTACTCGTTTTTTTTTCTAAACACCTCCCTCACCTTCATGGCACTGACTCTTCTCTTTCTTTTCTCCATAGGTATCTTGTTCTGTATATTAATTTACACAGAGTCCTCCTACATTGTATGGCATTTTCTGTTAGGTCTTTTCATTTCATCTATATATTCATCTATATATTCATTTCATCTATATATTCATCTATATATTCATTTCATTTATATATTCATCTATATATTCATTTCATCTATATATTCATATATATATTTATTGTGTATATGTGTATATATTCATGTATATATGTATATGTATATATAAAGGCTTAGCTACACCATATAATGTGTCAGTGGGCCATCCTTTTTTTTTTGAGACAGATTATCTGTACTTAGCTCATTCTGGCATTAACCTTAGTCTTCCTGTAAACACCTTCCTAGTGCTGGATTTACAGGCTTTTTTTCTCACATTTTGAAGGTACAGTTCATCACAGCTGAGAAATCACACTAACAGGATCTTAAGGTCATAAAATGTCTTCATCCAGTAGACAGAGGGCATGAATTTGGAAGCGAAGAAGGAAATTTTGCGGTTTTGTTTTGTTTTGTTTTTAGAAGGGAGGATTTCCAGGAAGGAAAAAGAAGGAGAAAATCATGTAATTATGACATGCTGTATTTGGGTTTTAGTGCAATTTACAAAACTCACGATTTTTTTTCTGTCTTGATGTTACTGAATAAGGTCTAGCTTATTGTCTTTTTTGATAAATCATCACAATGTTAAGAAATAAGTGTTGAAAATGTACAGTGCACCAGCAATCAATGATCATTCTTTCATAACCACATCTCACGAAGAATATACAACTACGAGCCACTCTTTGGAAATTATACAGATCACATGACTAAATAAAAATGAAAAAGAAGTTGAGAATGAAAACTAATTTAGTCATGTGACTAAAATCCCAATGCAGCATGGGAAAGCATGGGTTCACAGTGAAGGATCAGGATGAGGGTTGGTGTGTTGAAAAAGACAAAAAGAGCAAAGAAGTTTGGCCATGATTATGTAAGACAGCTATTGACTAAGACAAACCAGAGTGATCGTACACAATATGGCGGATTGTGGAGTGTGAGGAGCCCAACGGACATGAAGAGTGAGCTTTAAGCTTAGATGGGTGGATTCTTCTTAGACTAATCTAGCAGAGCTCTCATTCAGGTTGACTCTCTGAGAGTGGACAGCCTAACATTGGACTACTGAAGATCCATGTTAGAGGAGACCGTCAGCCAAAAGATCTGGTACTTTCCAGACCAAATACTTTTCTTCTTATGCTGCTCTCTTCTCTTTTCATGCATGCACACATCATAAGTGTCGTAGCAATGTCTACTCTTTATGGTTTACTTCCGCCAGGAAGGTGCTTTCATGAAAATTTCACATGTTAGTAGGAGCGAGGATGTTTCTACATATAATTTCCAAAGCATGAATGAAAACTTTTCAATAGGCGATTGTTAATCATTTGAGTCACAGTAACCAATCCCTCTATTTGTTCTGCTACTGAGTTGGAACATGTTACATCTTGTCTATATCTTTGGAGGACAGTGTAAATTTAAGCCTCACAAAAGCAATTGCTACTTAAGGTGGCTCAAAGGTGGTAGGATTCTGCATAGAGAAAGACTTCCTAGGAGGCCTCATATGGATGATGGCCTCACACAAAGATAAGCTCAGTCAAAGACAGACGATGACTACAGACACAGATACTGCAGCAAAACCTTCATTCTCATTCTGCTAGTGTCTAGTTTCATTTTCAAATTGGCAAATGTGTTGTTACTAAGTGAAGACTTTTATTTAAGCAGAAACATTCCTACCTTGATCGATTTTTTTTTAAACTGGAGCTTGTCACTCAATTACCTAACTTCTGATGTGACAGAGATTTTTTTCTCCAGTATAAAAATGACATGTTAACATTTGTCTTCTTTCAATGAAAGTAAAACATTTTGTCCAAAATGATCTGCTTAGGAAAATCAAGCACTCAAGTACTATTGAGTTTGTTCACATTTGCTGCTTTTCATTCATTAAGTCATTTACTGCTGGACACAGTGCTGCTTAGGGTCTCCAAAGTTGCTTTTTACTAAAGAAAAAAAAAAGTATCATTTGCACATTAAAACAATGCAACCCTAAGGACACAATGATGCTGTTGCTGAAACCCAGTAGTGTCACAAGCAACACAACAAATCAAACACAAAGTCATGAATGTGAGAATGTCAGGTGAGGGGGGCATTTAGACGATGTAAGTGGGTACAGTAGTCAGAATGTATATATATATATATATATATATATATATATATATATATATATATATATATGGAACTGTCAAAGAAAAAAATGCAACAAGTGGCTAAAACAAAGAAAAAAATGAGGATGAAATATTTGATCTTCCAAGACATTCAAGTTTATTAAGAAAGAAATAAAACAATCAGGGAAATAGTATTTTGTAACAATTAAAATTTAGGGACTTGAGACATATATCTCCAGATAAGAGGGCACTTGCTACTCTTGTAGAGGACCTGGGTTCCATTCCCAGCACTGACATGGACACTCATCGGCTCTGGCAACTCTATCGCTGAGAAGTCTAAAATACTCTTGATATGTTAACACAGTAGACATGTCATATATATATTTATATATGTATATATATGTATGTATAATATACATATATATGCATATGCAGTCAAACACTCATACACATAAGATGAAATTAAATAAATTTTAAATTTGAATTTTAATACAATTTTATCTTCATAATTAAATAGCCTTTATAATTTAACATTGGCTTGCAGAAGAGGATACTGGGAATTGTGCTTTCAGATAAAAAATTGAGGCAGAATCTTTGGAGGGTACTGCTTTATAATTAACATTGTTTGTTTGATTGTTTGTTTTGGCCTGGCTTGGTGTATACATTGTTCCCGACTTGTAGTGAGTAGGAGAGCTGCAAATTTTAGGCATTCTAAGTAATACCCTACTTAAAATCAAACAAAGTAGCATGATAGAGTGTTTCCACCTCATCTGTAAAGCCCAGGGTTCAATATTCGTATTACACAACCTTTCATATTTAACTTAGAATTTGTAATTCTGAGAATTAAAAAAGAGATGATGAAAGAAATATAATAAATGTAAGAGCATAATATGATGTAATAATATATGGACATTCACCACAGAAAAGACTGAAAGTAGAGATAATCAATGAGGTGTTGAACCAGAACACACACTGAGATACTATGTGGGTAGTAATTTATGAGGACATTTGCTTTATTTATACTGTCACAATGAATGCTTCAATAGGCTATATTCAAATCATACTATAAAACTAGTCACTTATGAAATAAGTATATATATTTCCTTGAAAAAAATTCATCAAATTTCTGACTTGTTAATAGAAGTTATGAAATGTGGGAAAACAATATATTTTTATAAAGTATTTTGAACTATTACTTGTTAAGTTATTAACAATAGCTTTTCTTTTTCTTCTTTGTTCTGAATATTTAATTTTAAATGTTGATATTTTTCAGAATGAGAAATATAAAAAAAAATTTATTTTCTTTTTTTTGTTTTATTGGTTTTTTTTGTTTTTTTCTCCTTTATTAATTTATTCTTGTTACATCTCAATGGTTATCCCATCCCTTGTATCCTCCCATTCTTCCCTCCCCCCGCCCCCATTTTCCCCTTATTCCCCTCCCCTATGGCTGTTCCTGAGGGGGATTACCTCCCACTGTATATGTTCATAGGGTCTCAAGTCTCTTCTTGGTAACCTGCTGTCCTTCCTCTGAGTGCCACCAGGTCTCCCCCTCCAGGGGACATGGTCAAAGGTGAGGCACCAGAGTATGTGAGAAAGTACTATCCCATTCTCCACTCTACTGTGGAGAGTGTTCTGTCCATTGGCTAGATCTGGGTAGGGGTTTAAGGTTTACCGCCTGTATTGTCCTTGGCTGGTGCCTTAGTTTGAGCAGAACCCTTGAGCCCAAATCTGCCTATCATAATGTTCTACTTGTAGGCTTCTAGGACCCTCTGGGTCCTTCTACTTTGCCATTCTGCCATGCTTCTTTCATCTAGAGTCCCAATAGAATGTCCTCCCCTCTGTCTCAGTTTCCTGGTAAGTGAAGGCTTTTGTGGGACATGCCCCTTGGGCTAATATGCAGATATAAGTGAGTATATACCATTTGAGTCTTTCTGCTTCTGGGTTAACTCACTCATTATGATCATTTCTAGCTCAATCCATTTATCCACAAATTTCAGGAATTCCTTGTTTTTAATAGCTGAATAGTATTCCATAGTGTATACGTACCACAGTTTCTTTATCCATTCTTCTATTGAGGGACACTTAGGCTGTTTCCATGTTCTGGCTATTATGAGTAAGGCTGCTATGAACATGGTTGAGCAAATTTTCTTGTTGTGTGCTGGAGCATCTTCTGGGTATAGTGGGGAAGAGCCTGGAACATATTGGCACAGGAGACAACTTCCTGAACAGAACACCAACAGCCCAGACATTAATGTCAACAATTAATAAATGGGACCTCATGAGGCTGAGAAGCTTCCGTAAGGCAGGAGACACTGTCAAGAGAACAAAACGACAGCCTACAGACTGGGAAAAGATCTTCACCAACCCTACATCTGACAAAGGTCTAATATCCAAAATATATAAAGAACTCAAGAAATTAAACATCACCAAACCAAATAACCCAATTGAGAAATGAGGCTTGGAACTAAACAGAGAATTCTCAACAGAGGAATATCAAATGGCTGAGAAACACTTAAAGAAATGCTCAACCTCCTTAATCCCTTATGCAAATCAAAACAACTCTGAGATTCCATCTTACACCCATCAGAATGGCTAAGATCAAAAATTCAAGCAACACCACATGCTGGCGAGGATGTGGGGAGAGGGGAACACTCCTTCATTGCTGGTGGGAATGCAAACTAGTACAATCACTTTGGAAATCTATCTGGTGCTATCTCAGAAAAATGGGAATAGGGCTTCCTCAAGACCCAGCTATTCCACTCCTTGGAATATACCAGAAAATTTATTTTCTTATTAATTAAATATTTTTATCTTTTACATATACATTATTACACATATATAATAAACTACATATAAAACAGGATCTATTCAAAGAAAATATTTGAATAAATTAATAAATTATTATTCATTTTAAATTGTTATTAAATTATTATCAAGCTCATTTTCTATTTATAACAAAAATGGTTTTCTTAAATACTTTATATTCTGATGACTGTCTTGAAGTTAAAAAACATTTGGCTGGAAAGCTACTTATCAGAATCAGTCACACATGTCAATGAAAAAATATTAAAATTGTCTTTTATCATAAAATGTGAAAAAGATCAACACATTACCTGAAATTTTCCATCTACTATTTATATAGTTAGAAAAAAAACCTTAAAATTGTTCAGAGTTTTTACAGGATTAAGGTTGAAAAGATGTTTTAAAATGTTTTGTCAAGAAGCTTATCTTTCATAAGTTTCTACAGTTATTAGGAACAAAATGAATTCTAAAATTATTCATACCTTTTATAAAATAGAAAAAGTCTCTATGTGGGCTCTTCTTGCAATGTAACATTGAATTTACTCAAGGTTACAAAGTACAAATGTCTTTACCATGTGCTCTGAATTGAATATGTTGGCAATATTATTTTACAATAATTTATCTTAATGTGGAAATAACAAATAGAGAATTCATATAGGCAGATGGT
>OU015371.1:28417620-28427750 GCA_907164505.1 Acomys kempi | reverse complement strand
ATCTTAATGTGGAAATAACAAATAGAGAATTCATATAGGCAGATGGTCTATGTCTTCTTGAATTGTTTTCTTAAATCTCAAGTATCTAAAGCAATCTTTAATAACTGTTTAATAAAATTAACTGATCCAAGCCTTGGGAAGTTCCCGAATTGCTGGTGTTTAACAGCTCGGACTTATTTATTCAATGATGTCTGTGAGGACTATTTACTTTAAAGGATCATTCTCGTTCCAGCATCATTTCCTGGGACATTTTGTATATTTACACAAGTATTTAGAAAAAGACAATATATAATGGGAATAATGAAACTAAGTTATGAGGATGGATTCTTGTCATGATTCTTCCTTTATTGACTGCACATCTCTCAGTTTTCCAATTAATTAAATTAGAGCAGTGATATGCTTCTAAAACTGTAGGAAGGATTCAAAAGTTCATGGGCACACTGATCAGAAAAGAAAAATAGTGCTTTTGACAAGAACTATTTCTGCGATGGCCTACTTTTGATGATAAAATTATATCACTAATGTTTACACTTGCATTTATTTGTCTTTCTTGATGAAGAAATGTGATCATTAAGACAGAGGCTACTATTCATTTAAACATATATTCATTCTTCTTTCACTAGTTAATAGAGAAAACAGTTTGCTCAGGATGATAAGGTCATCTTAAGACTAGATCGTATGTATTCTTCTGAGGCTAGCGCAGATGTGTGACCCTAAATACTAGACATGAAATATTCTGTTAAAATAAAATACTGTAGACTTGTATAGGACAAATATAACAAAATATAAAATATAACAAAAACAAGACCCAGTGATCCAGGATTTGGTTTATGAAAGTGTTACTTTGGGGGCTGAAAAGATGGCTCAGAGGTTAAGAATATTGTCTGTTCTTCGGAAGGTCAATTCCCACAAACCACATGGTCGTTCACAAACATCTATATTGGGATCTGATGCTCTTTTTTGGCATGAAGGTGTACATGCAGAAAAAGCACTCATATACATTAGAAAAAACACAAATAAATACATCTTTAAAAAACAGTGAAAATTCATTTACAAAATATAAAGTATTAATATACAGGTATTTTGCATTATATGGAATGCATTTGTCATGGTTTTGGTAAAGGGATCTGTCAACTGTGGAGCAAAAAGCCTTCTGACTTGCAAGATGCATCAGAGAAATGTTCGGTGAAATTATTCTGATTCTGGTGAACATCTAGTAACACAGAAAAGAGACTGTGATGGTATGAGAAGAAATAGAAGAGGGAGGAAAAAAAAGAAGGCTTGGAATGTAGTATACTCCTTGCCCTCTCCTGAGAAACTTGCAAAAGTAGGAGAGTGAGTCTGGAGAGTAACCGCGGTAGAGATCAGGTGGGTAGGGATCAGGTGGGAGGGAAGACCAGGAAGGAGATGAAAATCAGTAGGTGGGGGCATCTCTAGGACAGGGGAGGCTCCCAGGAGTCTATGGGGTGATCCTGGCTGAGACTTCTAGCAGAGGAGTTTAAAGAGCAAACATCCTGTAGTGCAACACCCGTGCTGCAATTACCCCACATATCGAGCGAGGGACGGTGGGTTGAAGAATACTCTAGCAGCGAGTCATCAGTTCTGTTCTAAGAGAATGCCGTTTAATTAGGAGGGGCCAAGGCCTTTTATTCAGTACAGAGGCAGGTGGAAAAATACAAGACCATGTAGAAGGGAGGTCCCCAGGACAAGAGGAACCGTGTAACCAAGGTAACCAGGGTGCAAAGCAGGAACTTGTGGTCAGCTCAGCCAGGCACAGTGTTCACAACAGGAAGCTGCCAGAGCAGAATAACAATTGCATACAGGCCCTGGGGCCCAAGCCTAACAGTTCCCAACACTGCAGCCAGGTGGGACCTCCAGTGGAGGGAAGGGAACACCACTCATAAAATCTTAGACCCAAAATTTGTCTTGCCTATAAGAAGTGTAGGGGAAAAGATGGAGCCAAGAATCAGGAAATGGCAAACCAATGGCTGGCCTAACTTGAGACCCACCACATAGGAGAGAGCCAAGCCCCAACTCTATTAATGATACTTTGCTATTGTTGCATTCAGGAACCTAGCATAACTGACTTCTGAGAGGATTGATCCAGCAGCTGATGAAAACAAAGGCACAGACCCACAGTGAAACAATAAGGTGAGCTCAGGTATGGAAGAGTGGAAGGAAAGACCGAGAGAGCTGGTGGAGTCTAGGACACAACAAGAAGACCTACAAGCTAACCTGGCCCCATGGGGACTCACAGAAGTTGAACTACTAACCAAGAGCATGCATGGGCTGGAGGTAAGACATCCTACACATATGTAGCAGATGTGCAGCCTGGTCAATATGTGGGGCCCCTAACAATGGGGGTAGGGGGTGCCTCTGTCTCTCTTGCCTTCCACTGGATCCCTTCCCCCTAGCTCTGCCTTGTCAGGCACCAGATGAAGAGGATGCATTTTGACTTCAGGTACCTGCGTGGTTTGGTAACCCTTGGGGGGCTTTCTTTTCTCTGAGAAAAAGAAGGGGCATAGGGGGAAGGGGGCATGAGGGTGGGATTAGGAGGAGAAGCTAGAAAGAGAGTAAATTAAAAAACAAATGAAAAAAAAACAATAAAGAAAATATACCTTGCAACATAAAGAGCTATGTCAGGGCTGAGGGGACCATATATGACATATAAGTAAATTTGCATGAGAGTTCCAGTGTTTGGAGTTCACAGAAATGCGACGTAAAACACTGTATTGGTCATTATGCAAGCTTGAAACATGAGCGAAAGTCATTTCTAGGGCACTTTTGTTTAAATGACCACAGCAGAATGAACAGAATAATACAACAAAAGGCCCATTTAAAAAACGCTTTATTGTCAACAATTAACTTGAACCAATGGACACAAAGAACGAAGACACCAACAGAAAAGCATAGATTCTTCAAACTTTACACCTATTGAGGCCAGATCTCAGGGTATGCATCCTTGTAAAATATCAGAAAATAAAAAGTTCTGTCTAACCGAAGATAACAAAGACTAAGTCATGATATTTGGCCTTTTTCAGTGACAGATGTGGAAAGAGTCGGTGTTTATTCATTCTCCCACTTCTACTTCTCTTTGAGGACCTGCTGGGCTCTACAAAGTACCTGAGTTCTGCGATAAAATTATTGAGGAATGGTGCTGTGACTGAATGCCACTGGATGATAGCCAAAAATACATACATACACTTTTATAGTTGTTTAATTGAAGATTTGGCATGGGCTTTTCATCTAGCATAACCTAGCTTGACAATATTTAAAGATTTATTTAATCTTGATGTAGAAAATCAAAAGAATATTCAGAAAATAATGAATGGCCTTCCATCTTATTTGTTATACATTGGAGTCATTATCAGTAACATTTGTAGACAGAGTCACATTGTGCACCTCAGGCAGGCTTTCTTGTGTACCTCAGGCATTCACCACAATGCCTGAATTAAAAAAAAATTTAGTTAGTATAAAATATTTGTATCATGTTAAAAAAAAAAAAGAGAGCTTTGATGAAGGGGAAATGAATGACTGGAAACAGAAAAAATTAGAACTTAGGATTCGAAGGATGGTCTGATAGCACGTGAAAATAGAGTATATAGTAAACTAACTGGATTTCCAACTAGGAGTTTTTTTTTAGAACTTTTAGGTTAGATTTATTATCTACTAGGATGACATATGCTGCTTAGATGTTGGGCTAAATACCAGTGTACATAGTGTGTATGTTGCTGTGAAGAAGTTGTGAGATATTAACAAATAAATATGAGGGCTTTGAGTGCAGTAGATTATTCTCTACAACTTCCTTGGGCCTCATTCGGGATGATAGAAGGAAGGCTGCCTCCATGGGTGAGGTCGGGAAGAAGAACATGGCTAGCATGGATGGAGGATTGGGCCCAGATGATGAACATTTAGCAATAATTGGTGATTATGGATGGGGGAGATAGCTCACTAGAAATTATTAGAAGCCGATGGTATGGGATTGGGGCAGGGTATGGGATACCAGCCCCAATATTGGAGGTAGTTTAAGGAATTAATATCTGCCGTGCCCCAGGTGAACCAAGGCTATAGTACAATAAAAAAAAAGTGGGCCTCGTTCGATAAAGGAAAGAATATAAGAGCAAATATTAAGGTATTTTAAGGATATAATTATGACTGAAGATTGTCTCTCTGCTGATTACTACACTGTCAGTTAGTGCTGTTATTTCTACACTGTGAAAGAGGGAGTGAGGGATGGATGGTAAGATACAAGGGAGGGGATAACATCAGGATATAATCTGAATAAATTAATAAAAAAGAAAAAAAAGGAAAGAAAGTGCAATATAGGTTTGCTGAAGCCTAATTGGTCAGGCCATTTTCTCAACTCAGTTTTTCTCTTCCAAAACGAACTGGATTGTGTCACATTTATATAACACTAGGCAGCAGCTTAGTATAGACTAAAGCAGGAGTAAATGATAAAAGGTTTGGCAATGATGTGTTTAGCTAGATAGAGACATATTTCACTTTTGACTCTCCAAATTATTTTTTAAATTTATGCTTTCTATTTTATTTTTAAACTTTTTAATGCTTATTTTTAATATTTATGGTTGTGAGCCTAGCCTTTAACAACTGAGCCATCTCTCCGGCCCTAATCCTTATTTTTAAATCCACAACAGATTCTATACTATTTATGATCAGCCATGTTTCTTTAAATGTATAAACAATAACATGTCTTACATATCACTATATCTAACTAGAGTTCTTTCATTATCTATGAAGTTTTAAGTTTATATGCATTATACATTTATTATCACATCCAGTATGAAACAGGTAGGTTTTCTCTCAAGTTTACACTACTCCATTCATATCAGAAAAAATATCTCCATATATATCAGATCTCAGAATCCTGGCTTTTAGCCCATGTCGTCTTTTGTCCTCCGATTGACACGTGCCTATGTTCTCCCGGGCTTATCTTGAACGTCTCCTGAATAATATCCAACTGCTTATCTTTTTCTGTGATCAAAATATTTTATTGAGTCTATCATGTCTTCACAATTATTTTCCTAGAACAATCAATACAATTTTTGTTTTACCCTCCACACACTTATCAATGCTCTCATTTGGACACTTCCAGTTGTGTTGTATTGAAGTTTCTTATCCTCTTTATTGTATTTCTTGTTTTAAGATTTACTATAAGCATATAACACACAGAATCCTCTACAACCTACCTTCCCTGTGCATGTACACAACATTTCAAAAACTCTTATTTACTGCTCTGATTTTCTAGTTATAATTTTAGGGATGTTTCATGGATGATTCTATGAATATGATTTAAAAATTAGAAGATTAATAAAGATTATTAGATGTTCTTAGAATAGTGTAGGATGGACTAATCTATGTCTGTTTAGGAAGACATGTTTACCTTTAGACACACACACTTTACACACACACACACACACACACAGACACTTAACCTAGTCAATAAAGAAATGTAACAGCATGGTTTGGTGCTTTCTATTTGAATATTAATTATTTTGTCCCCTGAGGTGAGCAGATACTCGCATACCTAAAAATGACATTTATTAATGACATAATTATTGCCTCCAAATTATCCCTGATTGGATGAATAAATGCCTACATACTTTAGGAGATCACAGATTAGGTAGGCATGGCCAAAGTTTGTGGGCTTAGAGGAGAGAAGGATCATGGGAAATGAGAGAGAGGTGGGAGAGAAAGGAGATCAGCCATTGGATAGGTAAAGAACCATGTGGGGCTGGAGGAGGGAACTCTGAGAACCACATAGGGAGGAGAAGCCCAGATAGAAAGCATGTGCAAGTGTTTATGAGTATATTGGAAGAACAGGAATGATTAAAGCAAGTGGCATGGGATGTGGGATGTGTGGTAATGAGGAGGTTTAGGGGGGTTATATCTGCCCAGCTCCAAGTGAAACAAGACTTATATAAAAGCTATCTGGTGTCTGGACCTTTTATTGTTTGATAGTAAATTAAATAAAACAACCATAATAATTATAGGCCTCTAATAACAAACATTATTAGCAACAGAGGTGAGAAGTGACCTTTCTATTTTAAAGTGCATTTTCTCTTGTGTATGACTGACTGCAGGGTACTGGAATGATGAAACTTCCAGAAGACTTTGATGAGATGTTTATACTGTTATTCCATACACAAAGAATATGCAGTTCAGGCCTGGACTTTGCAGGTGATCAAAACATTTGCCTCTCCCCTAATGTGGAAGGCTTGATGTATGATAATCATCTATATTTCTTCTTCTCACTGATTTGTTTACTTTTAAAATCTGTCCTGAGATGCACCAAAAATCCTTCACAAGGAAGAGTAGAGACTGCTAGAAAAGAAATCATAAAGATATCAATTTCTGATATCTCACAAATTATCTTGCCATAGAAATATCCATTTAGAAAGGTCACTTCCACATGGAATTGTTTGCTATTTGAAAAAAATATCAACTTAGGGATGCAGGGTATGATCTGGAAGGCAGATATTATTAGGATGATAAATGAGTATAATTTTTCTTCCTCCTCTTTAAATCATTGGAAAGCAACAAGAGATGCATCAGTTTAGAAATAGAAGCCAAAGCCGCCCTCTGAAATCTACTCCTTTGAATAAAAGGATTGAGATTTCTCACAAAGTCAAGTTACTAGCAAATTGTCTAGGCTGATATTAAACTCAGAATTTCTTCTTTTAAAAATTATTATAATATATTCAGATTAAATCCTGATTTTTATGCCCTTGCTTGTGTCTTCTGGTTCCCACCTTTCCTCCCTCTTCTGCCCTGGTCCCCTCCCCTAGACTTCTGAAAGACAGGACCTCCAGCAACTCAGAATTTCTGAACATGAATGCGTATGTTTTCTTTTGACATTTTACTTATTTCTTTAATTCAAATTCTATAGCCCACCTAGCCTATTAAATTGATTATTTTTTTGTGAATATACTTGTGTAATTCATTATGTAGTTTCTCATTAACTTTTGATGTATAAATCTGATTGGTAGTTTAAGTGTATTTAGCCCTACTTTTAATATTATCATGTTTGCTTTGTATATCCAATTGTTGAAAATAGCATATGCTTCTTTGTATGAGGAAAGATTTTTCTTTCTTATAAGGAGTTTTATTTTAAGAATGGCAGGAGAGTTTGTTAAGAGTCCTAAAATGAGGATTCCATTCCTTGAAGAATTAAGTATTTAGCCATGCTAACTAAAAGACATAACATAAAAATTATCTTTTCTTTCCAAACTATTTTGTTATAGATTTATTAATAATCCATATAATAAGAAGCTTAGGGTAAAAGTCAAAGTGCATTAACTTTTCATTAGAAGACTTATTTACATTGTGTATGCACATGCACACAGAGCTCAGAAATTGACATCAAATGCCTCTCTTCTTTACTATCCCTTTTTAAGGTGGTCTTTTTTAAATTTTTTATTAATTTATTCTTGTTACATCTCAATGGTTATTTCATCCCTTGTATCCTCCCATTCTTCCCTCCCTCCCATTTTCCCCTTACTCCCCTCCCCTATGACTGTTCCTGAGGGGGATTTCCTCCCCCTGTATATGCTCATAGGGTATCAAGTCTCTTCTTGGTAACCTGCTGTCCTTCCTCTGAGTGCCACCAGGTCTCCCCCTCCAGGGGACATGGTCAAATATGAGGCACCAGAGTACGTGAGAAAGTCAGACCCCACTCTCCACTCAGTCTTTTTTAAACCTTGCGGTTACTGCTTGCATTACCTCGATTGCTGGCATGCGCCAGGATTCTGTTTGACTCAGCTTCCCCAGTGCTGGGACTGAAGGAAAGAGTAGCTATTTTCAATTTTTTAAAAATTTTTGTTTGTTTATCCTTTAGAAAAATGCTGTGACTTGATCTGAGGTCATGCTTTGGCAGCAAGCAATTTTTAACTGAGTCATATCTATATATCCATTATTCACATTTCTGACATCTAAAATATTAAAAATTCTACATCTATTGCTTATGTTATATGTGTACTAACACATATACAGGGGGAGGTAATCCCCCTCAGGAACAGTCATAGGAGAGGGGAATAAGGGGAAAATGGGAGGGAGGGAAGAATGGGAGGATACAAGGGATGGGATAATCACTGAGATGTAACAAGAATAAATTAATAAAAAAAGGAAAAAAGAGACATTTATCCCTAAAAAAAAAGAAAAAAAGAAAATATTTAACTAAATGCTTTATGGCCAATATATGCAGTCATATCTTGTGGAAAATGCAGTGATAAAAGTCACTGAGACAATAAATCATGCAGGTAAAGTAATAAAAAATGTTTAGAGGGTGTTTTGGTGCAAGAGAGAAATTACAGTCAATTTCTTCAGTTTGAGCTACAAAGAGCACCATGATGTTAAGGTGTTGATCTAGCCCTGAACAAGAGACCAGGCTTTTTTAGTTTTGGCTGTTCATCACTCTTCTTCCAGACACTTCTAGAGAGAACTGCTCTAGCGAATGCTTTGAGGCTCCAGGTTATGGGTGTTACTCAGAGTTTCAGCTGCTGCAGTTGAAATCACCTTTGCTGAATTGCTGGTTTGCTGTTTAATTGGTCTATGGGAATCCTGACATCTATGACAGTGGAATTGCTCTAAGAAACGGAGTCTAAAAATGTCTACTTCTTCTGTTCCTATTAACCCCTTCTCTCTCCTATGTAGGGTAGGTGGCTTAGAAGGTAGGTATAAGCATCAAAGAATCCCAACCTACTACATTGCCCAGACCTTCTGTAGCTGTAACATCTGGAGCATCCTTGTGCCTAGGGGAAAAAAAAAACATAAACCGAATCTGTTTTATTTGTATTTAGGAAAACATCACCTGTAGGATTGTTATAGTGTTGAACAATAAACCCACCATGACAACAGGCACCACAAAGCGGCAGTGCTAGTTCCTTAGTGATCTCACTGATAATATGATCTCACATTTTGAGATAGTTTGGTGCCATGGGGTAGCCATATGGCTGGAATAGATGCTGCTAGCCTAACCATGATGTTTCTGAAGAGACAAGCATATTCTTTTAATAGCAATAATCTGGTTACTATAGATGATGCACCTAGGTGTTCTGTAGTCTCAGGAAGATAATTTTGTGGATATACTACTTGTCTTAGATACTCTGTTTCGTTTTGAGCAATGTACTAATTGAAATAGGACAAATCTAGACTGCAGGAAATGAAAGGGCAGCTGCTATGCTTTGTGTTTGTAAGAAAACAATGGACTGGAAATTTATTCCCTAACTTTTTTTTGAACACTTGGATATGAGGCTATAAGAAAATGATAACTTTATAAGGGTTATGTCTTTGTGAAAGAATTACTCTCATCAGTTATTAAAGAGCAAGACTGTTGCAAATTCATCTCCTTCTGTCCATTCTCACTTTCTTAGCCATTATGATTTACACCATTAGAAGTTAAAACACACCAATAGTTATTTACCAGAAGTTGGCATCATGCTTTTTGAATTCCAGCCTCAACAACTGTAATAAATAAACTTATTATTTAAAAATTCTCCTAAAAATACCCATCCTGTGGCATTCTGCACTAACAATATAAAGACTAAGAGAAAGCCCAACAACTCCACATGGATTTGGATTTACATATTCTACTTTCTATTTATGTAAAATAAGAACATATGACATACATATGTATATAAAGCTACACACTGTGTATACATATATATTCCCTAATATAATCTGCTCAGACCATATAATGTTACTTGTATGGATGCTTTTCAGGCTGAGTAGTTTTGATTCAAAGGATACTTTGTCAGATACAAAACTAGGTGTGAACAGTTATTTTTCTTAGTTTCATTTCCCTGGGATTCATTTTATTTATGCTTTTACCGTAACACAGGGTCTATCTTTGAGCATGTCTGAATTACTGTTTTATTGTGAGGAAGCATATGTCCACAGCAAATTTTATAAAAGTAAGTCAAGGTTCGCTTACATTATCAGGTTAGTCCATCAGTTAGGTATGGTGCTGAAGAAGTAGCTAAGAGATACATCCTGATTCATAGGAAGTGGCATGCAGAGGAAGAAGAAGGAGGGAGAGAGAGGGAGAGAGGGAGGGAGGGAGGGAGGGAGAGAGAGAGAGAGAGAGAGAGAGAGAGAGAGAGAGAGAGAGAGAG
>OU015371.1:28393771-28417403 GCA_907164505.1 Acomys kempi | reverse complement strand
AGAGACAGAGAGAGAGAGAGAGAGAGAGAGAGAGAGAGAGAGAGAGAAAGACAGACAGACAGACAGACAGACAGAGACAGAGAAGGAGAGGAGTCACAGCAGCTGGGCCTGGCATGAGCTTTTGAAACATCAAAACTCACCTCCAGTGACACACTGTCTAATGTTTCTGATTAATCCATCAACTGGGGAATAAGTATGCAATTGTATGAGTCTACAAGTGACATTTTGATTCAAACTACCATAGATTGTGAGGCTCATTTTGTAGACAACAAAATGATGGGTAATATTTTTGACATCATTACTGAGTTTTGTTGAACAACGCGTATTAACTAACTCCTGTCACTGGTATTTGGTGGTGTTTCTTAGACATCTTTTGATTATTTGTCTGATCCTGGGTGTGTTTATCATTATCTTCAGATTGAAGAATTTTCTCCTACCTTGTTCTATGTGACTTGATTTCCTCTCTGGTAGCTTTAGGTATTCTTTGCTATGTACATTTAGTATGTTGACTGTAATTTGATATAAGGGGCTTCTTTCATGGTCTTCTAATTTGCTGCTCTCTGTGTCTCTTGTACTTTGATAGGAACCTGTTTTTTTAGGACTCAAAATTTTCCTTTTATGATTTTGTTGAAAACATTTTTTTTCTTTTGATAGTACATCTCTCCAAATGAAGAAAAAAAAAATCCACATCAGACAAACAAAAACAAATTTCCTCAGCAAACTGTAATCAAATAAAAGCACACACACAAAGTCTGTGTTTTAAGTTGATCAACTACGTTTGAACATGAGGCCTGTCCTGCAGTGGTTGATAAATGCAGTGACACTCTACAAAGAAAACTGATTTTTTTTTCCATCTCCCAGAAGGTATAAGTGACAGTTCGGTTGTTAACTCTAATTCCTAGATTTTCATTCATTCATTCATTCATTCATTCATTCACTCATTCATTTAAAAAGTAACAAAAATAAATATAATAAAATAAAACACAATATCACATTGAAGTTGGATAAGACAAACTAACAAAAGAAAAGAGTCCCAAGTTAAGTCACAAAATTCAGGGACCCTCTATTGTACATTCAGGGATCTCATAAGACACTAAACTGGAAGCCGTAATATATGTACAGAGGACCTGCTGCAGGCACGGTGCATGCTGCTTCAGGCTCTGTGAGTTCATCCTACCTTTGCTCATGTTGATTTAGAGGGCCTTGTTTTCTTGGTGTCATCAATCTTCTCTGACTCTAGTAGTCTTTGCATTTCCTTTTCTCTTTGGTTCCATCAGATTTGAGGTGAGGGATTTGATGGAGGCGTCCCATTTTGGACTGAGTTTTCTAAGATCTCTCCGTCTCTGTGTAATGTCAGGCTGTGGGTCTCTGCATTTTTTCTCATCTGTTGAAGGAGGAAACCTCTCTGATGGTGGTTGAACCGGACACTAATCTATGAGCATAGAAGAATATCATTATGACTCATTTTATCACTACACTTTTTTTTTCTCATTTTACAACAATGATATGTGGTTTTACTCTATTCCCTGGGCTATCAAGTCTTATGTTTTTGGCCACCCAAACAGTCTCATGTATGGGTTTCGTCTTGTGGAGTCTACCTTAAATTAAACCGGTGATTCCTGGGTTTCTCACAAGCTTTGTGCCTCCATTGGATTATCATATCTCGTAGGCAATACATCATTTTAGATAACAGGTTTGCTGTTGGCTTGGTGCTTATGTTTCTCTTTTGATATCATGTAGAGTAACTAAAGATGCTTGAGCATAGGGGTGAAAGCGCTCCATAGGCACCAACTTGATATCTCCATATTTAATGAGTAGCGTAGGTGTTGTCTCCAGCAATGGGACCTTTTTCTCAGTTTGTCAAGACCAATTTGGGAGTTTTTTTTTTTTCAATATCCTAAGTTGTTTGGTGACTCCCATGGCAGTGCTTTGACAAACAACTCCATTAGAAATAAGCCATTCTTGCTACTAGACACTCCATTTGGTGTCAAAAGATCTCCATTTGGGGATCTTTACCAATTACCAATTGGTGATTTCATTTTGATCCTCTTTATCTATGAATATATTTTTAGAAATTTTCTATTGTGTTAGGTTGTCATAGTATGTCTCAAATGCTCCTTAATTTTAGTTGTCTTTCCGTGTATTTCCTCCCATAATTTCTCTCACCTTCCTGCTTGATGCTCCCCCTCCAATCATCCTCATCTACTTGTTACTATCTATTCTATTTCTAAACAAGTTCTACTTATTCTCTTTAATGCCTTACTCTATACCATCCACTGAGGTTCTAAGATTGTTGCTTGGTTGTCATTCATGTTTAGTTTTTTCCCTGAATTGTTGGCTATTATGAGTAGAGTAGCAGCCACCACCATTGCCCCTGGTGTCCCTTTCTCCTGCGGGGTTCCATTTCCAGTCTGGGTATGGGGAGGACCAGCTGCCCCTTGGTTCATGCCTCTGCCTCTGCTGGACTCTGAGAGAGGAAAACAATGTGATAAGGTGTGGGAGATGTTGGGCCACCAAGGGGAGGTGGGCAGGCACTCTGTGGAGGGAAAACAATAAGAAAAATGGTACCACTCACATATAATTTACTCATAATGAGCCATACAAATGTAGCAAGAAGGAGTTCATAATAGAGATAAATCAAATATTATTTAATTGGTGGTATACAAATGGATTTGAACACCTGTAGAGATAAGATATTTTAAATAATAAGTTTATACTTCCTCATCTTTCTTTATTCTTGAGAATTTCACAGTCGTACAATGAAATATGTTTATGTCTACATTTAGGCAAAGTGTGTTATATCCTAAGCAATAATGTCTTACATGTTATTACTGTTATAACCAGGGACTATGCTGCTTAAAAAGCCTCTATAATACCTACCCTTCACCTCCGCTGCCTGAACAATAACTCAAAGCTATCTCATACATTTTAATTTTCACTGAGATTTTCATTTAACAATGGTTGTATTCAGAATCCACATTGTGTACCCATTCTGGTTAGTTTTCTTCATACATTTAAAAAAAACTGTTTTATCCTGAAACTAGCTTACTTCCCAGTGGGTTTCCTCTCCTTAACACATCCCTCCACACAGAGCCACATTATTAGCTTCTCAGCGTTCAGTTGTGCATCAATTACCACAGATTATGAAAACAGTTGAAGCAAGGACACACGTGATAAAAGAGTGTATATTATGTTTTTTTTTTTGAGCCAGAGTTAGATCAGTCAATAGTTTTTTCTAGAGTCCATTAATTGACCTATACATTTCACTTTTCCTTAACTTGGATATAATAACATGGTGTACATATACCACATTTTTATTATGCTTTCATCTATTGATAAAATTGTAAATCGTTTCCATTCCCTACCTTTTGTGAGTACAGGAAAAAGGAAGGAATATGGAACTCTTTGTGTTGGAGGACATAACATTCTCTAGGTATATATGCTCAAAAGTGGCATATTGGTATTATATGGCAGTTTCATTTCTGTTTTGAGACACCTCTAAACTGATTTCCAACATGGATGCTGTTGAGAGCAAGGCTAATGCAAAGTTTTCCCTGTGGTTCTCATGTATGGTTTTTTGTTTTTGTTTTCTTAAACAACAACAACAACAAAAAAAAACATGCATGACAAGGGCAATGATGGCCTGAGGCCAGAACCTTAGGATAACTGTGGCTTCTGATCCTCCAAAGAACGTGTCTTTCCTGAAGGAACTTGGTTATAAGTTTCAATGCTTTTGTGCGCTCTGCCTCAGTATTCATGGCATATCCTTTTTTTCCCTTCTATAAGACTGGTTGATTAAAAGAATGGCAGAGACAATTTGCTGACTGTACAGTCACCCAACACTCTGTAATGTAACCTGCACTTCTAATTAACTCAGGTATTTAAGTTTTATTACCTCTCAAGTCTCTGATGGGAATGAAGACCAGATAGGTTAGTCTTCCAATTAAGCTTAGTTGGCTAGGGGTTAAGATGTTTTTAGATCAATATAGATGTTTTAAGTTAACGGAGATGAGATATGATAGATAACTTGTTTTCATTCAGAAATTTAGATACAACAAGACAGGAAAAAGATTTACTTCAAGGTTGCCAAACACAAATAGCCAAAACACTATGAATGTTACATTTATATAATTCCTGGTTGTCCTGTGGTTCTTCCTGCTGTATGTAGCTTATTTTATTCAAGTGTAATAATATATATGTACATGTTAAAAAAGAAACACTAAAAAAATCGGTTGATTAGCTTTTTACTGACTTTCTTCAATTTTAGAATAGTTTTCTTCTCCTGACTTTTTTCCATTTATAACCCTGAAAACTATATACAAGATGTTGTACTTCTTAGTCAATATTCTTGTTACAATGCATACCTTGTATAAGATTTCCTGATGCCAGCATTTCCATTTTATCTTCTCATTATCTGAACCCCTCACTCCCCGAACCCTATCAGTGTTGAGCTAGCTGCCCATGCATGTTAGTTGTGTTGGTTTACATTTCCACTAAAAGAGTGTAAGAGTTTGTTTTTCACCAAATCCATGCCAATATTTGCTATCCTTTTTAGCTCTGGTGATTGCTATTATGAGTGGATGAAATGGAAACTTAAAGCAGTTTGAATCTGCATTTCCTGCTGGCTAACTGCTGAACAATTTCTAAAATGTTTTCCACTAGTCATTTGTATTGCTTCTCTTAAGGATTTTCTTTTTCAGTTCTGCAGTATTTTACATTATTGTTTATTTTCTTAATATTTAGTGTAAACTTGAGGGTGGTTTTTTTTTCATTTTTGTTCTCATTTTTTGCATATTCTAGGCACTAATCCTCTGCTGAATGAGTAGCTGGCAAGGATTTATTTTCTCATGTGTGAACTGTCTATTCATTCACATCATAGTGTCTTCCTGCATAAAAGACTTTAATTTCATGAGACAGCATTGTTGATTGCTGGTCTTATTTTCTGTGCGGTTGAAGGATGATTTCAAAAGTCCTTGCCAGTGCTTATAAGTTAGTGCAAGTCTATATTTTTCCTTGACCAGGTTCAGAGTCTCAGTCCTGTGTTGAGGTCCTTGATCCACTTAGAGATGATTTTCCTGTGGAATAAAACATAATCTAATTTCCATTTTTTTTTGCTTGTTGAAATCATTAAAAATAATCAAGGGAAAATGTAATGCAGCTTAAACCAAAAAATATAAAATGGAAAATTATTTAGCTCTACTTTTTAGAATTTCTAAACATGTAACAATGCACCCTATCCCTGTTATTTATTGGTCACATATTTATATTAATATATTTTCATCCAAATGGTGTTTTTCTGATGTCAGTTAACACAGAATTATTTAAGGGAATAGATAGGCTTACTAAGTTTGTTGATTTTTTTTTTAATATTTTAATTGGAAACACACCTGGGGAGAATTCTTTCCTGGTTTTCAATCTGAACACAAGCACATTCCTGAATGTCATTAAGATGAACATTTTCATTTGTCAATCGTAAATGACAATTCACTGCTTTCACTTAAGGTTTCAAGCTTTAAGAACTAAAAGAGCTAAAAGTGAAAATGAGTGAATATGACCATTCCCCAACTACAATGCACATCACACTTTAGTGTTAGTGCACTGTAGACTCCGTAGCCAGATGAGCACCCACATTGTGTTCTTCCATTATGTATCCAGAAAAAGTGGTAAATATATGCTGCTTCTTGCTCTACTAGGCTTTGCATAATGTAAGATTCTTACAAGAGAAAACTCATCTCATTATCTTGTTTTAAAGTATATAGAAGAAAAATTTATGTAATATTTAATTAGTAGCAGATTACCTTTTCATAGATATACTATTAAACAGTTGATTTCATTAATAATGCTTTTTATGTGACTGACTTAGACATGATCCTATATGAGTGTATGTGTGCAATGTGTGCATTTGTTTTGTACATGGATGTATAAAATATGCATATATGTAAATCTATGTATATAAATTTCTGTTTATATATGTGTTTCTAATTGTTTACATTGATTTTGTATTTATTACCTCTATATATGTGTATTTGTGTATACAACACCTTATGTAATGTAGACAATAACAGCAAGAAAGTCGGTAATTCATATGATTTTGAATATTTTTACTAAACAGAATATTTGATACTGAATTCTGAGACACTTTCTTACTTTAGGATTAAGAGACACTTCACAAATAATTATTAATTGGTAAAAGGTAAAATTATGAAAATGAGAGCTAAGACATACTTTAAAGCTACCACGAACATATGGTCAATTTTGAAAGTAAAATTTGGGAAAAATAACACTTTATTAAACTTTCTGTTATTAATCAATCACTATAATAGGATTTTTTCCAGTGGCTCAATAAAGTAAGTTTTGTTTTTTTTTTTAATTGAAGAATATAAGGCACAGAGATTAGTCATTTTGACAATATTACATGACAATGCAATTTCAAACAAGTTAGTGCTGTTAACTGTAAAAGTAACTTTTATTTGCCTGATACAATTGTCATCTAAGGAGCTTATTGCTGAGTAAGTTCATCCTTTCTAGCTTTTTTTGAATATTGGTTTCTAGTTCAACTCATTTATTCTTGCTCAAATTCCTTTCCAAGCTAACTGATTCAGTATGGCTTCTCTCAGCTTCTCTTTGAATTGCTTTGCTTGGAGAAACTGCCTCTGAACCCAGGAACTAAACTGCACTGACTGCACTGACTCTACAAACTCATCGGCACTCGCTCAACTCAACTACACCAAACTCAACTGAACTCAACTCCACTGCATTGAACTGAACTAAACTCTCCAAACTCCTTTGTCTGTTGTAGTGTCTTCACCACAGAACGCTCTACTGTACTCAACTCTACTGTATTGTCTCCTTTACTCTTTCTCTACTGTCTCCTCCTGTACTTTACTGCTCTTAAGTAGCCTCTCTTTCCTGTCTGTTGTCATGAGAATTGGGCATGTCCTATTGTGTCAAATCTTTTCTCTGATTAGTCAGTTTGTCTCTCAATTACACATCACTTCCAAATATGACTGCTTCCCTCTATCAACTAACTTTACCTACATTGTTCAGGATTAAAGCTTGTCTGTATTCCGGCCGGATTAAACTGTAATCCAGGGCATATCTGCATTCCAGCTAGATTACATATACCTAGAAAATCTTTGGATTTGATCCCTTGTCAAGCACCCCTATTGCTCCATTGAAATTCCTCTACAGTTAACTGAGTCTAACTCACAATGCCTATTACATAAGGATCTGAGTTAGACTCAGTATTTTTCTACAACACTATGTAATTTACAGCTCTCAAACATGTTTATAAATTGATTCATAAAAAATTTTGTTTAAAAACTATATGACCAATAACAAAAGCTAGTTTGGGGACAATATAAGTCATTTTAAAGCTTTTTATAGTGTTGTAGGTTTTTTTTTTGTAAGTTGAAAATTGTAAATGATGTTTTATGTGCTTTTCTATTTTCAATTTATATGCATGTGTGAATGCACATAACATTTCTAAAAAAATTAACTTGATTTAGTTCTGTAATATGTCTTTATTTTGATTTGTAAACTAAGAAATAATAAATATATAAATGTTAATGAAATATATTCTATAGTTAAATTTTGTATGTTTATTCAGAATACTGGCAAAACAAAAGTGTTCTTTCCCATGAGATATATAAATAAATATTTATTTATTTATTTTACTTATATTACCACAATAAAAGCATTATGAATTCACATTCACCGAGAAAATTTATTTTGAAGGAATAAAGTGATTTTTCATATGTTAATCACAAAATAAGCATGATAGGTAGTACTTTAAAACATAGTTTTCCTACTGTTTTCAAGAAATAGCCTCTTTAAAGAAATGGACTTTACCAAAAACTCCAGATTGATTTCAACAGTGATTTAACTAACTTATGTTAATTATTTTATGTTCTGGTAGAAAATAAGATTCATAAACTTAATAATTACTACACAAGCTCAACTGTCTCATAAAGTTAAAATTCATTTTTACCATATGATTAGGTAATAAAATTTTGTCATAAATTATTGACAAAGGGATTAGACTAATAAAATAATAACACATTTAAAAGAAAAAGAGAAAGTCTGGATATGTATACCAGTGACAGAGCACATCACAAGCATGTGAGAAGAATGGGTTTCAATCTCTACCACTGAAAACCACATTAATAAGAGGCATATATACTAGTAAAAAATACATAATTCGTCAGTGTTCACTTTATTATGCTAGACAGCTGGCCTGCATTCTTAATTTGTAGACTAGGGAACAGAGGATGAAAATTCTTCTAATGTTTTAGGGTAACATCAGTGGAATAAAGAAACCTTGTTTATTACCTAATAATAATGTAAAAATGGCTTTTAACTTTATTAATTCATAAGTGCACAAAGAAATAAATGAGAACCATGAAATATACATAATTATAAGATAAAACTACACTCCTATAATAATGGCGAAAGCTCATAATGCTAATTACATCAAGTTCTGACAACGATTAAGAAATATCATTTCCATGGTGAAAATGTACTTTGGAGGACCTAGAATAATTGTTTATAAACTAAGCATATTTCCACTTTACAGTGCTACAGTCACATCCTAACACCTACTAGTGAAATAAAAACAACAACAAAACAAACAAGCACAAACCAAACCAAAAACCAAATGCTCATGCATATAGAAATTGGCACAAGTGCACAAAAGCTTTATTTATAGTTTGCAATTTGGAAGCAACAAAAATTCCTTATACTATTATATCTTTAAAAAATCCCTAAATGCTATGTAAATAGCAAATGAGATATGAGAATATGAGTCAAAATCGATAGTTCTGTCTTTCTAGGGAATTGAATTCAAGTTGTAAGGCTTGAAGGCCTGTGTCTTACTTGTTGAAACACCTCACTAATCCATACAGGGAATTCTTGAGGAAATATGACCCCTCTGCACTATTAAAGTATTGGGCAAAAATAATCACAGTTTTGGCTAAACTCAGATAATGTATAGCACACCGAGTTAAGCATTGCAGACTACAGACTATAGGCAACAAGGATGGCTTCTCCAGCTGTAACAAGTTGTTTCTGTGGTGAGCAAATTAATAGTCAGGAACAGAACTTAGCAAATATGGGTAGACACACATTCTATGGGAAAGTGCACACTTCTTTTCATTTTTGAATATAAAAGTGTTCTTTAAAAAGTCTACTAAATCAGTAGTGCAAAATGAACTTATTTTCTTATCACAAAGCAGGTGGTAACAGTACAGTACCTGTTTTTATATTCATTATCATAATTTCATGAAGTATTTACAAAGGTATCAACATAAAGTTATGTTTGACATTTCAAGTTAAGAATATCTATTGAATACAATTAAATTACATATAGAACCCCCCTCCAAAAAAAACCAGAGGCTTTTATTTACTCTTTCTATATGGCTTACTTAATTGATATTCTGTCTCTATAATAAAATTGAGGAAGCAAACTCCTATCCCTTCAGGTCAAGTATTTCAAGTAAGTCATGGAGAATAAATTTTTTTCCCCAAAATTTGATCTCATGTCATTCAAATTGAAGAGACACTGGATATTATTGAGAAAGTTCTCAGAAGAGCTTTAGTGGAAATATTACACCTTCCATTTTCCAAAGACAAGGTTCATTTCATTTCCCATTAAAAGGGCACTAGTCTGTCACAAAATCATCTTTTGTGTTATGAATACTGATTGAAGTGCCTTTTCCTCCTGGCCTCTTATATATCTATGGAGTGAAAGCCAGGTCATAAGCTCTTTGCAAGGGAACTTGGTTAATCTATGGAAAAAATCTGAAAAGTAAATACACTATAGTATTTATTTGATTTTTTATTTTTTACACATAAATTTCTATTATTACATATCTACAATAAACTACCTATAGCAAAAAAAAATCCATGACATGATCAGGAATTATATAAATGTTACATTCTTAGTGTTTTGGCTATTTGTATTTGACAGCCTTGAAGAAAACATCTTTCCTATCTTCTTGCATCTAAAATTCTTAATGTAAATCAATATCTATCTTATCTCATGGTCATCAACTTAATACATCTATCTAGACATAAAAATGTCTTAACCCCTAAACAACTAAGCTTAATTGTAAAACTAAATTATCTGGTCTTCAACCCCACCAGAGAATTGAGAAAGAATATAATAAAATTGATTACGTAAGTAGACAGGAAGTGCAGGTTTGCAGTTTTCTGAATGAGAAGCTGACAGAGACAGTTTGCTTCCTGAATATGCACCCAAAACTCTCTATAATGTTGAAGCATCATCTTCAGCCTTCTGGCCCAATATATCTAATAGACATATTTATAAGTCAGGAACTATTGAGAATTTGCTTACCCTGTCTTGGCAGAATTTCACTGTTGACTCTAACTGCATCTACACTTGTCCTTTTTAAAGACAGAAAATTGTCTGTGGTAGAAATAAGGATATTTTTCCCAGAGGCTTGTTTGCCACATTTCAAGCCATATCCATAAGGAGGTTTTTTGATGCTCATCATCCTATTTGAGGTATGTTAAGTGTTGCCAGGAGTTAATCTGTCTCACTTTCAGTGAATCTTCAAAATAATAAAAACATTTTAAGTGCAAATGGATTTCCTGAGGAAAGAGAAATAGAATAGAATGTTATGCCTGAGTGGAAAGCAGGGTTGGAACAGAAAGATTAAATGGGCAGTGGAAAATAAGAGGGGGACAAGACAGGACAAACTTTGACAGGCAGCTAAATGAGGTCTACTTGAGGGGTTAGGGTTAGGGTTACCAAAGTACATTAATGTATGATGGCAATATAAACAAACACACCAAATTATAGGAGAGTCAGAGCCCCAACTGCACATCCCTCATGATCAAATAAAGGCACCAGTACTGATAATGAGGTACATCTAATCAAGGTGTTTGCCAAAGGGACTCAATGGGCACCTCCAACAACCCAACCTACTGCCAAGGCTATTGGACATTTTTTCACAAGCTGACAGTAAGGCCATATTGGTGAAGACAGTACCTACATAAGTCATTGAACATGAAGCTGAATTAGAGTCTACCTAGAGCCTTCCCTCCTACTGACTAGTAGTGTTCATGGTACTGGAAGGGACCCTGTATACTACTGCCAAAGGATACAAATAAGCATAAACTCAGCTGTAAAACCTTCAATTTCTAAAATTGTAATCTGTCATCAAGATGTGATAGTTCAATAGTGGCCCAATGTTTGTGCGTCTAATCAACCAATATCTGGTTTTATATGAGGCCCCATCCCATAAGATAGAATCCACTATCAACACTGCCTGGGTGGCCAAAAACTTTGAATAAGTTGTTTGTCAAAGTACCTAGATAAAAAGCAAATTCTTCTGTTCAAAAATAGGAACAGAACAGTAAAATATCACCTAAAATATTCTTTTATAATTAGAGACCAGTGTGTTGCTCAGTCATCATCACAGAAGTTTACTTCTGCAGTAAATAGGAGTAAGTACAAAGACCTACAATTTTACAATATGCAGCGAGTAAGAGACTGGAAAATACTCAGTTTTAAATGTGATATCTCCTTCAAACCCTTCCCCTTAGGTCTCAGAGGACTATGCAGAAGCAGAGAAATATTGTAAAAGCCTGAAAGGATGGATGATACCAAGGAGACAGTCTTCTAGACACAAAAGGACTTATGTACATATGAATGTACAGAGATTTAGATAATATGTACAAGGCTTGCCTAGTCTACACAAGATGGGGTTCTAGTTCTGTGCAGGGAAGTGGACACAAGCCCTTATCCCTAACTCAGACGATGTCTCCAAGTGATAACCACTTGCAAAAGAAAAAAAAATAGTATCTCCATCTGAATCTCACTGAGAATACAAGCCACACTTAAGCTCTGAGACATTGGATGACCAAAATAAAATGAACATAATGGCATCTTTGTATATTATTTGTCTTATGAAGTTTTATCAGGGCAGAGTTTTTAACCTTACGTGTTTTTTGTCTTTATATTAGGGCTTTCAATATTTTGTTAGTTTTATTTTTGTGGGATTCCTATGTGTTTGTGCATGTCTTCTTCACTGCATCTATGTGTCTGTTTCTTGTGGGTTTCTTTGGTTTTTTTTTTCTTCTATATGTTTGTTTTGTCCTATTATGAGTAATTTGTTTTTGTTTCATTTTATTTTATTGCCCTTTAGATGACTTTTTGATTTCTAAAGAGAGACAGAAACATCATAGATGCAGATGGAAGAAGAAGTAAGATAATCTCAGAGGTATTGAGGAGGAGAAACTGTAATATTATATGAAAAATCAATTTTCATTAAAAAAATTTTAAAAACCTTACAATGAAAAATGGACAAAAGTACTTCAATCAAACTGAACCTGAAACAAGAATATTTCTTCATTATATCTGAAAAATTAGAATTACAACTAAAACTTATCCGAAGACATAAATGAAAACACTTCACTCTAATCAAGGGAACAACTAACCAATAAGGCATTACTATTCTGTCTGCTGCATCCAAATTCATAAACAGGTAATGCTGGAATGAAAAATATTGATCAATATCAACTCACTAAGCTGGGTGGCATGCCTCTAATCCCAGCACTCGGGTGGCAGCAGCAGGCGGTTAACTGTGAGTTCAAGGCCAGCCTGGTTTACAAAGTTAGTCCAGGACAGCCAAGCCTACACAGAGAAACCCTGTCTGGAAACACCAAAAAAAAAGCAGAGAAAAAACAAAATTGAGTGACATCATATATCACATGGACTTAACTAATATCTAAAGTGTATTCCACTGAAAAAAAACCCTAAATATCTCTCTGATAATAGCACATTGAAACTTAAAATTGACTGCAAACAAAACTCTAATACTTTCACAAATTTTGAGATTAAACAACCACATAATTACTGAATGATCAATGAGGCAAAAAATTAATTGAGAAACAAATATATTTCTAGAACTATGTGAAATTGAAAACATAAAACTAAGAATCCTCAAGAACACATCGAAAGCAATTCAATGAGGGAAATTTATAGTCTTTTTAAATTATAATTTATTCATATTATATCTCTACTGTAATTCCCTTGCTTTTATCTTGCTGTTCCCTCCTTCCCTCCCTTCCTCCCTCCTTCTTCTGCCCTATTCCCTTCCCCAAGATCTCTGATAGGTGGGGTCCTGCTACCCCAAGATCTGACCCCAACCTATCAGGTCTCATCTTGGTAGCCTGCATCCCTTTCCCCTGAGTTCCCACGGAGCTTGCTCTTCAAGAGGCAGTGATCAAAGAGCAGGCACCAGAGTTCATGTCAGAGGCAGTCCTCAGCTCTCCATGCCCTCCTTCCGCAAATGGAGAATGAGTTGTCTATGGGCTACATCACCGCAGGTCCCCTGGTTCCAGATCCACCAGCCTTGATAGTCTCTTCGGGTGCTCCTTCCCCATCCTTCCATCCTCCAGTACTACCATAAAACTCACTGATTTGTCCTTCATGGATGGCTCAATATAAACAATGAAATAAATATAATATGCCACAAAAGTGAACATAAAGAAAAACCATGCAACCATTTCAATGTATAAAGAAAAAATATTCAGATGAAAACACAACATGCCTTCATGATAAAAGTCATAGAGAATGTATGACTAGAGGAAACGTAGCTCCACATAATTGAAAACAATATGCAAGAAAAGTTCAAGCAAGGATTTTATGATCCCTCGGTTTCACCCAAATTGAAACTTCTTTCAAGATAGAGGATACACTATATCACTTTTATGTTTTCCTAGGTAAGCCACTATTATTCTGCTTTAGTAAGTATTTAAATTTTGTTTTGAATGCTAAAATTAACTGGTTGATATGCAGAATTTCAGAATGTGTTCTAAAACTATAAAGGATATAATTGTAATTGAAAAATATACTTGTGGGACAAGATAAAAATTAATCTATAAAATTATAGAAAAAACTATTCTTTGCCAAATATAGGCATATTAAACAATGAAATATCTCAAGATAATGAGCTGTGGCCATCACTTTTTAAGGTGTAACTCCCAAATGATTTCAGGATGGAATTGTACTTCTTGAATAATGTAAACCATATTCCTGGAATAGTGATGCCAAGACACTAGGTTATGAGAATCTTAAATGGAGAGTGAAGAGGCAGTGCTGTGTATCACAAGACAGACTGACAGCTGCTTGGCTTAAAATAATAATAGTACTTTGAAAACACCAGTTCATGACACATGGGCTAGTTTAGAGCATAGTTTAACTACGTGAAATATAGAAGACTAATCTTCTGAGTTTAACTAAATATTGTCATCAAAATTAAAAATGTATAATTTTGTAATTTTTTATTTTATAATGTAAGAAACAGCAAAATCATGTGATCAAAAGCAATTACTTTGGACGTAGAAAACTTCAGGGTTGATTTTTATCAGGTGTATTTTTAGTAGTTCTGTTCTGCAGTATTGAGCTACTCCATTGCAGAGTTTGAATATATTGTGGATGGTATGTACTTTGTGACTTTAAACCAAACCAAATGCTTATTTTCATTTTGGTCTGGTATATACATAAAGGGTAACATACAAAAAAGCTGTTATAGTAAATTGAATCAGTTTGGCCTAAGAGGCTGATAACTGACAACAGAGAGACTGAAACATACTTTAAAGCTGCAAGTGCTACGGCTGGGCAGAATCTAAACTGATTCCAATCTACGCATAAATTAGAATAAACTACTCGAAACTTCATAACATACATATACCCCAAGCACTTGCCAATCTGATCCTCGGACACTTGATTCTATAAATATATGGGAGTTTTTCTCACTGACTTCAGAACGAATTTGTTTAATCTAAGTACTGGCTTGTAGATGTAAACTTCATATCTAAGATCCACAGTGACAGGAATAATAAACAAAGGGTTCTGGTAAATTCTGACACACTTGACATTGCAATGTCAACTTTGTGACAAAGATTATTGGTACCACAGGAAACCATTCATTATCCAATTATGACAAATTCCCATATTCCGCATTTCTTATAAATAATGAATTTCAAGAATGTGCCTTCAAGATTATCATAGAAAACATTGGTCCTCATCTCTAGATAAACACATAAGTAAATGATCACCTTTAGGAATTTGTCACTATGAAGCTTACAGCTCCACAAGAAAGTCTGTTGCTCTAAAGAGCTCCACCTATGTAATTTCACAAGCTATAAATGAGTTATATGACAACCATGACTAATACATGAGTTAAGATAATAAGAATAGGGGGATGAATAGATTTTTTAATTTGTTAAAAATTTTGGTATCATTTCAGAAAGAAAATATAATATTTTTACATTATATATATATGTTTTAAATTTAATTAGCTCTTTAAAGAGATATAAAGTTAAAATCTAATACAAAACACATTTAACTATAATCATGTAAACATAATTTCTATTAAAGAAATTAGGATATAGATATATTGGATTAAAAATTATTCCAGACTATGTATGGTGTGCCTAACTTTCACACTGAGACAATGAAACAGAATTTAGGGGTCCCATGAACACTCTCTAGTGATATAATGAAAGCTTTTTATACATGTTAAAAAATATTGTAAACTTGTAAATGTTTTTGAACCAAAAGTTTTCATTTTCACAGTCATCATATGATGGGTGCATATTGGTCCTCAGATGTGTGAGGTCATTGAATGATAGAATGATTTTTTATCTACCCCTAAAGAGAACATTTGAGGATAGAGGTTTTAGTTTGAACTGTTGCTTTTGGGTTTTGATTCAAAGTTTAGTGTTAATTAAGATAAATCCTTTCTTCTATAGTATAATATAGTCAGTACTGCTATAAAACCTGACCTGCCAAGTTGAAAGTAAATGAATTTGATTCTCATGTCTAGTGAGCAGTCAAGGTTCAGCACCACAAGAAGTGAGTTGGGAGATTTCAAGATGTGGTAAGATAGCATAACTCATGGCCCCTAAGCATAAGTATTCTAAAGTGGTAATAGAGCTAAGCCATGCTTTGTATGCTCCAGTTTGCCATGTGTTTTCAAAAATTGGGTAACTTATAACACAAGCAGTTTTTCACTTGATGCAAATTGTTTCTACAGAATAATGCTTTAATTAAAATACACTGAGGTGATTAATTATTATATATCTGCATTACAAAATTAGTATGCTAATAAATAACGTATTTTGATTCGTGAACGTTAGTAAATAATTGAGTCTCAAATTTTCCATTATTACCATTAAATTTTAATGGAGTACTTTGGGACTGATAAAGAACTAAAACATACTAATTTGAAATTAAAATTATTGTATGTTTTAATTATGAGTATTATTCAGCTTAGTTAATAATATATAATGATGAATATTCCTGTATATTAGTTGCCTATATAAATAGGTAGAATAATGAAGATAATATGTAATATATGACAAACATATAAATAACTGGCTCTTGGCATAAAAGTACATTACTAGTACTAGACAGTGGAAGTCTGGACGATCACAATGGATTTACAAATTATCATGGAGAAATCTTTGATATGTGTTGTTGGTTAAAGTGTACAGGATTCATGGTTCCACTATAAAAACTATAAGATTTTCTGAGTAGCATCTGAGTAAGTGCTCTAATAGGCTTTAGGCAGAAGTGAGGTAGGAGAAGATAAGAACAATTCTCAACCTTAGAAGATTGTTTTTTTTTTTCAGAAATTCCACAAAGCATTTCTCTCATATCCAACACTTTACACAGAAATTGGTCTTATAACCAAAAATAACGGAAAAGTGTGTGAGAAAAAATATGTGTAATTTTTCCAATTGCTCATATTGCCACAGATCAAGTTAAGAGACTAAGAAATCACAACATTTACAATGGCAGTATTATGATTACCTCTCCTGTAAGTTTCTCTCCCTCTTTCCTTTTCACTATCTCCTTTCATTTTTTTGATTCTCTTTTTTCCACCCTTCCATTTTCCACATTTTCAACAAATGAGGAAATAATGATTCATCTTGCCGCTGAATGTCTCAAAGTAACCAATTCTCAACTCCAAATTCTGCCTTTTTATATTTTAAAGGTTTATTAATTTTGTCTTATATGTACAATCATTTGGTGTGTGAGTGGTGTGTGTGTGTGTATGTGTGTGTGTGTACGTGTACGTGTTCTTTGCAGCTGTGAGGGTTGGAAAAGGACACCAGATCCCATGGAATTGATGTCACATGCGAGTGCTGAGAGTTGAAGGCCAGCCCTCCACTAGAGCAGCCGGTGCTCATAAGTACTACGTCATCACTCCATCCCACCCAAACCCCTTTAAAAACATTTTGTTTTTTAAAATTTATTTAAAATATAGTGTTATTTTATTTAAGAGAATACACAAATATGGATGTGGAAATTTTTTGATGTTTTTTTAGCTAAAAAAATTGTATTTTGAGCATTTTAAACACATTTAAAAAATGTTTAGACAACATCCGTAAGCCAGGCATGGTAAGGTTTAGGATTACCTGGGTCTGTAGTAAAGCAGACACCACATGAAGATGTATTGAAAACGTAGACACACTTTGAATGTCAGGAAGGTGAGGGGTTGCAGAGGAATTGGGAGCCATGAGTTCTAGAAACTGACTTCCTAAATGAGTCTGGCCACTAAAGAGGTTAATCAGAGAAAGACCAAGTAACAGGGTAGAAAGCAGAGAGACAGAGCAGAAGTATATGTGTAGAAACAATGATCAGTTTACAATAAACCCATCAAAGCCATCATGTGCAGGATAGATAAATGGTAGTTTAAGTGGGAGCTATTTCAGGCACAGCAGGATAACTACTGACCTTTTGGAGGGAATATTTTAGTCATATTTGTATCCTACATTGTCAATTCTTCCTGTATAAGAAACATCATTTGTTTGGAAAAGCACATTACTTGTAAAAATAACAGGATGCTCAGACTTTCATCTCAATTGAATGTTTTATGGAGAATTGAGAAAAGCTTCATTTACAGTACTTTGCTTCCTAAGTACATTTTTCTAAAACAACTGCTGTTATTTGAAATAATGGTCACCTCAACTGAAATCTTAAATCAACTGAAAATAAAAATATTGATCCTGCTTGAAAGATCATATCCTACTATGCCCAATGTATCTTTGCTTACAGCAAATATTGCTCTCTTTTGAAATTCCCTGGACAAAATACTTGACATTTTTGATGCACATAAGCATTATTCAATATAATCTCTAGAAAACTGGGTAGGATTCACTCCTTAATGGGAAGGAACATCTGTGCTTAAAAGTAGCCTTCAATTTTCAGTTTAAAATATGTCTCCATGGTAAAAATAAATAAATTCAGAGGTAAATATTTTCCTAATTGGTTTTAGGATGTACATCATTTGAATGTTTATCATTCAAAATGATTTTAGTCTTATCCCTAATGTTGAAAATCATATAAACTGATAAGGTGTAGACTTTCTTAGTGAATGGAATGTACATATACTTGACACTATTGTACTGTCCCTGAGTAATATATGAGACTATATTCACTTCAGATAGAAATTGCTATTTAAGGGTCCCCATGACACCTCCATTTTTTAATTCTCAAGAAGATACACTGGACTCACTGGCAATGATTAAATGCACGGTTCCTGCACAATGCAGTTAAAAGAGCACAGATTAAATTCAAGAAAATAAAAGACTCATGAGGAACATTAATTCTCAAGCATCCCTCTCTGAGTTTCTCTCTACCAGTGGTGGTTGAGAACAGGGTTCACGTTCCTGACTAAAAAAATATAGCAATGTTTGATAAGTGTTTGAAAACTGAGAAAGTTATAGAAGTCTTGGTGTCTGGAAAATTATTGAAACTCAGTCATGCAGATAAATTTGAGTAAATATGTGACTGGCCTTCAGGCTCCACTCCTTTACAAGTATATTAGAAACTATGAGACTCAAGATTGTGACATGGTACACTTCTATGCTATATCACGGTTCAGGGATTCCAAGAAGAGAAAGATAACTTTATTAAGAAAGACTTCCAGTCGAACAGTGGAGGCACATACCCTTAATCCCAGCACTGTGGTAGAATAGGCAAGGGAATTGGTGTGAGGCCGTCTTGGTCTGTAGATGGAGTTCCAGAGCAATGCCTCTGCAGAGATCACTCCACTCAGTCAAAGAAGAAGAAGGAGGAGGAGGAGGAGGAGGAGGAGGAGGAGGAGGAGGAGGAGGAGGAGGAGGAGGAGGAGAAGGAGAAGGAGAAGAAGAAGAAGAAGAAGAAGAAGAAGAAGAAGAAGAAGAAGAAGAAGAAGAAGAAGAAGAAGAAGAAGAAGAAGAAGAAGAAGAAAGGACTTCCCTAGACATGGAGGGAGTGATTCTTGTTGTTTTTACTTAGAAAGGATTATGGTAGAGACTCATGCATTACCCCACTTCTCTTTTGATAATCTATTGAGTCTATATACTTTGTAGGAGTATTAAATGTAAAGTAGTCTGAATAAAAGTTTAGAATTATTCACAACTTAAACTCTGAAGTTTGACTTTTTCATTTAAATCTGTAGTATATAGGATGAAACAGATTTTAAAATGTGTATATCAAATATAGCAAAAAGGAAATGCTGTGAAGTTCAGATTCATAACTACTAACCTATCCTGTTGATTACAAATATGAGAAAAATAGTATAAAGTGCTTAGCAGAATTTAAGTCTTTGACCCCAACATTCTCTGTCTTCTGAACTGAGATTTATATGCTTTCATCATTCACTTAATCACGGCTGATGAGACACAGGAACAATTCTGACCTCACAGTGAAATCAGTGATTTGTTTAATGTATTTTCCCTCTGGTTCACCGAGTGGATTTGAGGAATGGATGATAATGCACATTCAATGTTGTTTAAAAAATATAGTTCATGACATTAAAAAAAGGAAAAGAAATCATGCTTGCCAAGGTTTCAGAAATGTATTCAACAGCCAAAGAATAACTTGGGCTATGATATTTTTGATTAATGATTATAATGCATATTTCTCAAAACACTTTGGGCTCAGCTGAAGTTTTAGCAACAAAAATAATGAATAGGGCATTAGTTGGTTTAGTAATTGTTATATTGAACTAATAGAACACAGCAATTTATGTGCTTACTACAAGGAAAGTACCAAACAATGTCATAGATTCCACACAACAAAAAGACAACTGAATTTCAACTGAAAACAAATCCCAAATGATTTTTTTATAAAAAAAGTCAATTATAAGTTATATGAATAACTTCACTTGTTCATTTCTTTGTGACATGAATATCAGAGTAAATGTTTTATTTTATGATAATTAGCCTTAATTTCATTTATGTTAAGGAAACAGCACTGTATTTTGTACTTGAGATACATCAGAAAATATACATTTTCAAAATCAAAAGCATGAATTTACCTACTTATGTAAATGAAGTTGCTTATTTAGCAGTTTGCATTATAGTAGTAGTATATAGAGGAAAATAAAATGTTCATTGGTAAATTGTACAATTATACCATATATCACAAATCTGACAATGTGCACCCATGGTCTAACACCATTTAATTATCATCAAAAGATTTATTCACACATTTAAAAAATACTTTCTGATGAATATATTTGAAACCTCCCTCTGTTAACACTATAAACATTACAAGATTTTCTGGAGCATAGTCATTACTTTGTATGATTGCACTTTCGAACTCATCCTCATGCTCTAATTCTGTTTGCTTCAGTTGACTACTATCTCCCCATCCTTTTCCGCCTACCTAACGTAACAACTATTTTCATTCTCAATTTCGCTGTGTACACTTCATTTAGATTGCACCAGTGAAGTCACATGATATTTGTATTCCGGGTTTTATTTATGTCACTGCATATGTTTTCCACATGTAACAATGATGTTTGTAAATGATAGTATTCCCTCCCTTTAAAAAAAATAGAGTTATTTATGAATATGTGCACATTGAACATATTTAACAACGTGTCTATTGTTGGGATTAGGTGGATTATTACCTTTTCTACTGTGATGATATTGTAATGACCATGGGACTGTACATTTTGATCTTCTTTCTTTTGCACACTTACTCCAAGTTGAATCGTGCATTCATTCTATGTTTAACTTTGTGGATCATCTCTATTATTTTCTAAAACAGCTGTGCTATTTTGCATTCATGCCAACAGCACTCAGATGTCTGTTCCTGTTCACTTTCTCATTAACACTTATTTTAGCTTAAATTGACAGTGACCATTATAAAATATTTTTAGAAAATTTATTTTTATTTGTGTGAGAGTGTGTGTGTTTACCTGAAGGTAATGCCTGTCACACACATTCAGTGCCCTTAGTATAAAGAAAATGGCATCGGATACTCTGAACTTGAAATGAGGAACCATATAGGTGGTTAAAATTGAACAGAGCCATCTCTCCAGCCCTACAACATTTTATTCTGAATGACTGTATTCATCTACATCACCACAAATGGTATACTTAGATTTTTGTGGGTAAGTACCATTATTGTGTTTAGTCACCATTACATGACAGGAAAAAATAGTCTTAAGGGAAAAGATGTTTGGATTTCGTTCATGGTTTCCAAAACTATTTCATTCCATTGTGGATGGTGGTCTGGGCAGGCCACAGTTTTGTCTATTGCACCATGCATGTGAGGAAACACCTTTTCAAGTACAGGCAGGAGACAAAGAACTCAGATCCACAAGGCAGGCACTTTTACCTTCTGAGTTACCAGTTATGTCCCTAGCCCTGGATAATATTTTCAATGTTTGGGTGAATTCATTATAAAGCCATTAGCTCCCTAGCACTTCTTTGTCAGAATACTTTAAAAGGAGTTTTATATGTATTATTTCATTCATGTGTATAATTGTTTGCCTTCATGTATGTTTGTCCACCACGTTCATGCTTGGTGCCTCTGTAGATAAGAAGGAAGAAAGTACCAACTCTGGAATTGGAGTTAGGTATGGTCATGGTCACCCTGTGATGTTCAGAACAGAAACTGGGCTATTCTATGTAAAAGCAGAAGCTACTCTTAAGAATTGAAATACTTCACTAGGCCCATATAATAATGTAAAATACCAATTAAGTGACTTTATTTGGCATTATTCTGAAAAAAATCTCTAGTTTCTCCGTATCTAGTTAATATACTTCTAAAAATTTATGCATACCTTCCTGATTATTCAGTATTTGGCATAGTTGTTCATACTAGTCCCCTATGATACCATTTCTGATGTATTTCAGTCACATTATATGACCTTTGTTTTCATTTCTATATTATAATTTGAGACAGAGTCATGCTCATATCTCAGGTTGGCCTCTATTTATGCTTCTTCTGACTGAGCTTCTTGATTATGGACGTTAGGAACCTGAGAACCTTCTCAGCTTATTTGATTTTATTTTAGTCTTCCCTCTCAGTTTCTTTATGTTGTTATATGTAAGATTTCCTCAGGCTTGCAAGACACTCTAAGTGTAGTTCATTATTATTTATCTTTTTTATGCTTCCCTACATTTTCAGTTTTTTTTCTAATTCTCATTATTATCATGTCTGAGAAATTAAATTTCTCTCTTCACTTTCTTCCTACAGTCCCACCTATATTCTCCCCTGCACCTCTTTTTATCATATCCAAAATTTATACTTCTCCCTTCCTTTTCCTCCCTTTAATCCCTCCTCTTTCAAATACATGGTCTCCCCACTCTTTCAAACACATGGTCTATTTTTAATCAGTTCTTTATTGAATGAAATTATTTACATGTGCATACATTTTTTGTTGGTAAATATGACTTTGTCAGACCATATGATTTTACACAGAAGTCTGTTATCAGGGCTGACTGCTTAGTTTTGGATAACTAATTGGTATACTTTCCCTGCGAAAGCTTACTTCTCTTGCTCCCAGATTTCCTCAGTTGCCTGAAATTCTTGTGTAAACCTGAAACGGGAAGGACTTTTCTCTGTCCACTTTGGCATGTCCATTGTTATTTTCTTCTCTTTCTTAGTGTCATTTGAAACACTTAACACTTAAACATTTAAAAATCCCATAGTGACCATTCCTGTCACAGTAACATCTAATCCACCACAGTAGGTAATTTTTTTCCTTTCTGCTGATCTGGTCAGAGGCAGTCTCATGGAGGCACTAGTTTAGTGTGGACATTTGAGGGGCACCTTGGCAGATAAAGGAAACCAGAGGCTCTATACTCTGTTCTTTTTATTTCTCTCAGTAGGGCAAGTTTTCATTCCAAAAACACTGACAAAAACTAACTTGTAAGCTGATATAAATGCATTCCTCCCAAGTTAGTTTTTGTCAGTGGTTTTATCACAGTAATAGAAAGCAAACTAAGCCATTGTTTTATGAAGTTATTAGTTGGTGATATCAAAAAGTATATTCCTAGTTGTTCATTCTTTTGGAGAAAAGAATTGTTCTTGACACAAATTGTACTGCTGTTTGTGTATCTGCATGTGTATATGTATGTGCCCATGTACATGGGTGTCTATGTGAATGTGTGTCTATGCATGTCTGTATGTATGTGTATATATATGTGTATTTGTGTGTGGGGTTACTTGAACCACATATTTTCAAAAAAATTTTTGCATATACTTATGTACACATATATACAGTAAACTGTCTACAGCAAGAAGTTCTAGGAAACAGTCATGAAATATATATATATATATATATATATATATATATATATATATATATAT
>OU015371.1:28331744-28382205 GCA_907164505.1 Acomys kempi | reverse complement strand
TTCTTCTTCTTCTTCTTCTTCTTCTTCTTCTTCTTCTTCTTCTTCTTTTTCTTCTTCTATTTTTCAAGATAAGGTTTCTCTGCATAGCTCTGGCTGCCCTGGAACTCACTTGGTAGACCAAGATGGTCTCAAACACTCAGGAATCTGGCTATTTCTGTCTTTCTGAGTGCTGGGATTAAAGGCATATACCACCACTGACTGACCATAACCCCTTTTTTGTATCTTTCACTCTAAAGCTGGAACCACATGACCAAAGTTGCCAAGTTCTGCTGCGTGCTGTAATTGGAACTTGGACCCCTTCTTCAACCACATTTTTATCAGCATTCTGTGTGTTTGATGGGTTCTTTTACTGCTTAGGATTTTCTTAAATTGCTTTTTACAAGTTTTTTTTTTGTTTGTTTGTTTGTTTTTGTTTTCTGAGACAGGGTTTCTCCATATATCCCTGGCTGTCCTGGACTCACTTTGTAGACCAGGCTGTCCTCGAACTCACAGCGATCTGCTTGCCTTTGCTCCCTGAGTGCTGGGATTAAAGGCCTGTGCCACCACTGCCCAGGTGCTTTTTACAAGTTTTAAGATTAGCTGGGTGGGGTCTTGACTTGAAATCACCTCTCCCGTTGCTCAATTTACCATCAGGCTTTTCTCTAATGTGTGATTTCTTTGAGCACTGCACTTATCTCTGTTATAATTCTTGATGTTCCTTTTCTCTTCAAACTGTATATTGTATATTTTTACTTACTCAACTTACACATTCTCCTTATAGATGTGCATAAGACTGCTACTAATAACCATGTGATGCAGTCAGTACTAGGTTGTTCTGAAATCTGTCCCCTGCCAATGCCATTCATCTGAATTCTTCATTGTAATCTCAGGCAGATGTTTTGGAAAAGAGCAGAAAGCAGCCACATTTCTTTCTTTCCTTTTTCTTCTTTTGATTACATTATCACAAGTATGTTCTCTAGGCCACTTATTAAAATTCTTTTCCTTTAAAACTACTTGAGTCAGGTCACCAAAATCTATATTGTTCCTTGCACCTCTGTCGTCCTTGCTACTATTTGTATGGCCCTCCTTAATTATGCCCACATTATGCCCCACTTAAAGCTTTCAACTGCTCTCTTAATCCAATGTCCACAATCTACCAACGAGCAGAAGGGCCAGGCCTGTCACAATAATACTGCCGTCCCAGGTACCAACTTTTGCTTCAGTCTTCTTTTGCTTTGATGGGATGTGCCATGACTATAGCACGTCTTATAAAAGAAACCATTGAGATGGGGCTTGCTTACAGCTTCGGAGGTTTTGTATATTATCAGCAATGGCTGGAAGCTTGGCAACATTCAGGCAGGCAGACATGGTACTGGAGAAGGAGCCAAGAGGTTTTAAAAGGATCTGTAGGGAGAGAGAGACAGAGAGAGAGGAGGGGGGAGGGCTGGCTTGGGCTTTTGAAACCCCAAAGCCCTTTCTCAGTGCTAAACTTTCTCCAACAAGACCATGCCTACTCCACCCACCAAGACTACATCTCCTCAAGTAGTACTAATTCCTGAAAACCACACATTCAAATATATGAGTCTATAGACTCCATTCTTATTCAACCCACCACAGATACAGAATGTTTCGTACCTCTGGGACCTCATGTCTGGTACTCTTTTAACAGAGTATTCATAAGCCAGTTGGAAAGTCTGTTTTTCTTTTTTCATTTCTTTGAAGGGAGGATGAGACAGAAATGTGCTATTTCTGTAATATATGGTAAGATTTTTTTTCCTATTTATTACAGTGTTTCCTATAGTGGTTGTAGCATTTAATATACTATTACTAGCTCTATATAACAGTATGACCTTGACAAATTTCTCATGTATTATTTGTCATGTATATTATGTTCAGTTTTGTAAAAGCTATCCTAATATATATCAAAGATGATATTTCATTCATTTCAGTTCATATTTTTATAATGATTAGATGTTTATGACTATTTTATTATTTTCTTAGTTATTTAAAAACCTATTCAAACTCCTTGCCAAATATTAAAGTGGATACTTGCCATTTGTTATTGATTTTTAAATATTAATTCATTAATATAAATATAATTAGCATATGATTTTTCATAATATACAATCTTTTCACAATAATATTTGTACTTCTTTGGGACAAACATCACCTGTTCTCTCATGTCTGTTTCCAGGGGAAAACACCACACACCCTCACACAAGTATGTTTCACATTGAACACTTGGGATCAAAACAAAAACATGTTTACATTCACTACAATTGTATCTATCTATCTATCTATCTATCTATTAATCGATATTCATAAATATTACCTGTTCAATCCATATAACGTTACTCGTCTGTTTTCAGGGCTGACCATTTGACACTGGACCACCAATTGAAGGGCTCTTCTTTGGGGAAGGCCATCTCTTCTCTTTCCAGGTTTCCTTGGTTGCCTATATTTCTTTGTGTACGGTTAAAGTCTTATCGGCTTTTTCTCATCCCGTTCAGGGTGTTCATGGGTGTAATCCTTGCTCAGTTCACATTAGACATGCATACTGGTGAGATTTTCTGGGTGTAGCATCTAATGGTACTAGAAGACCTAATGTCACAGGAAGCTCCCTGATCATCTGGCTCTTACAGTCTGTCTTCCTGCTCCCCATCAAAAATGTTCTCTATGCCTCAGGTGGAGGAGTGTTTTGTGGATTTATCCATTAAGACTGGGCTCCACAGCTCTGCATTTTGATTGTTTCTGATTTTGTGTTGAAGCCTTCCTACATGGTTTGTTTTTTATTCAGAAAAATTAAGAGAAGAGTGACTTAAGAGAAAGTTAGGGGCCAATAGACTTCAGTCTGCCTTTACATTTTCTATGTTTTCCCCTGAAATTAAAGATAATTAAAAAACTGTTCAACATAGCTCAAATACCAACAAAACTGCCTAGAGAAAACATTGAGGAATAATTATTTCTGTTTCTTATAGACATATGTGCTTTTCTGAGAATATTGCTCTATGTAAAAATGCCAATTCTATGAAGCTTTTTCAATATGTGTGTCAGAATTTCAGAAGAAATGGAAGGGAAAGGCAACATAAAACCAGAGACACTAACCTGGCTTGAAGAAAAAGTGAGGAAGAGCCTGGAACACATTGGCACAGGAGACAACTTCCTGAACAGAATGTCAACAGCCCAGGCCTTAAGCTCAACAATTAATAAATGGGACCTCAGGAGGCTGAGAAGCTTCTATAAAGCCAGAGACATTATCAACAGAATAAAGTGACAGCCTACAGACTTGGAAAAGATCTTCACCAACCCTACATCTGACAAAGGACTAATATCCAAAATATATAACGAATTCAAGAAATTAAACACCACCAAACCAAATACCCAATTGAGAAATGGGGCTCAGAATTAAACAATGAAGTCTCAACAGAGGAATATCGAATGGCTGAGACACACTTAAAGAAATGCTCAATGTCTTTAGTCATCAGGGAAATGCAAATCAAAACAACTCTGAGATTCCATCTCGCAACCATCAGAATGGCTAAGATAAAAAATTCAAGTGACAGCACATGCTGGCGAGGATGTGGAGAAAGAGGAACACTCCTTCATTGCTGATGGGAATGCAGCCTAGTGCAGCCACTTTGGAAATCTATCTGATGCTATCTCAGAAAACTGGGAATAGGGCTTCCTCAAGTCTCAGCTATTCCACTCCTTGGAATATACCCAGAAGGTGCACCAGCACACAATAAGGACATATGCTCAACCATGTTCATAACAGCCTTATTCATAAATAGCCAGAACATGGAAAGAGCCTAAGTGTCTCTCAGTAGAAGGATAGATTAAAAAAAAAAAACTATGTTATATTTACACTATGTAATACTACTCAGCTATTAAAAACAAGGAATTACCAAAATTTGTGGACAAATGGATTGAACTAGAAATGATGATAATGAGTGAGTTAACCCAGAAACAGCAAGACTCAAATTGGTATATACTCACTTATAACTAGACACTAGACCAAGAGACATGTCTCATGAAAGTATTCACCTACCAGGAAAGTGGGATAGATGTGAGGAAATCCTTTTTGGACTCTAGGTGAGAGAAGCAAGTGAGAATGGGGAAATAGAAGGATCCAGAGGGTCCTAGAACCCTACATGTAGAACATTATGATGGCCAGATCCTGGCCCAGGGGTTCTGCAGAAACTATGGCACCAATCAAGGACAATACGTGCAGTAAACTTTGAACCCCTACACAGATCTAGCCAAGGGACAAGTCATTCTTTACAGATGAGTGAAGAGTGAGGACTGACTTTCACATAAACTCTGGTTCCCCATATTTGACCATGTCTCCTTGATGGGGAGACCCGGTGGCACTCAGGGGAAGGATAACAGGCTACCAAGAAGAGACTTGATACCTTATTATCATATACAGGGGGAGGAGGTCCTCCTCAGTCAGTCATAAGAAAAGGGAATAAGGTGAAAGTGTGAGGTAGGGAGGAATGGGAGGATAGAAGGGATGGGATGTAATATGAATGAATTAATAAATAAATAAATTTTTAAAAAGGAAAAAGTCAACAATAAAAAATTGTCTCATGGAAAAAAATCTGAAACAGAAAAAAGAATAAATTGAAAGGAGGTGGATATACATATATATATATATATTCATTTTTATAACCCAATAATTACAGTCACATTAATACATGAGAACATTAAAAAAGAAAGTCTATTTAATGGATCATTGTGCACTTGAAATCCAATTGAAATAGTTGAACTAACCTTTAACTTATTCTACCTTAAAATTTATGTGTAATTTGCTGTGAATGATTCATTATGGCAACATCTTTTTTTTATGCTATATTTTCTATGCCTATATGTAATACAGTAAAAGAAAATACAAAGTTTTAGTGCTAAGTAGTGGTTCAGATATTCTAATTTAAGGGAGATTGCCAAGATTAAGGATTTGGGGCCTCAGAAGTCATTATAGGAAGTATTTTTTTAATGTATCAATAAAAGATAAATTTACGTGCAATAAAAGTACCAAGGTGATCGAGCATATAAAGGGGGGGGAAGTCCCCCTCTGTCACAGTCATAGGGGAGGGGAATAAGGGGAAAATGGGAGGGAGGGAGGAATGGGAGGATACAAGGGATGGGATAACCATTGAGACATAATAAGAATAAATTAATAAAATAAAATTTAAAAAATGTTTAAAAAGTACCAAGGTGAAGTAAAAAATAACTAGTGTGATGATTATTTTAGTCTTTGTGAACTAATGTAAATGAGTAGGAAAGAACATATGTAGGAGTGAGGGAGCACTATATAAGAAAAAAACAAAGCAAACACTGCTCAAAATACGTGTTTGTCTTACAGTTCTAGTGCTGTGAGGAGACACTATGACCACAGCAACTCTTATAAGACAACACATTTAACAGGGGCTGGCTTACAGTGTCAGAGGCTGAGTACATTGGGCTGATGGCAGTGAACTCAGCAGCATTCAAGCAGACATGGTGCTGGAGAAGTAGCTTAGAGACCTACACTGGGACTGGTTGGGCTTTTGAAATCCCAAAGTTCCCCCGCCTGCCACTGACATACCTCCTCCACCAAGGTCATACGTTCTATCCCTCTTGAATAGTGACCTTTCCTATTGGTGTAACTCTTAAATATATGAGCCTGTGGGGACATTCTTATTCAAACCTCCACAGTATTGTAAATCATAATGGTAAAGTAAACTTATGTTTAACAGTGCTCTGTGATTTACCTTTAAAAATTAGTAACTGAGTCCTTATAATCATAGCTGCACTGTTAAAAGCAACATGGGCTCAAGGTACTCACGCACTGTGGACACAGTGGCATATTCGTATGTAGTTTAAAAAAAAAAACACTTCCAAAAATTTTTAAACTTGATTTTGTCTTTCATCTACCGAGTAACATTAGGAAAGTTCTAGTACAAGTGAAAGGTAGGGTACCTTGAATCAAAACAAGGTAGGATCATGGTCCCTCAGGCAATTTCCACGTTTAACTCGGTTAACAAATTCAGACCCAGAGGAAGCAGCTGGAGGTCAGAGAACTGTGTGAAGGAGTGGGTCTTCTCCTGACGTCACCAGACTCTGGGATTGAATTCAGGTTGTCTGGGTTGGCAGTAAGCACCTCTACTCAGAATATCTTCTTGCCAAGATTGTGCCAAATGCATACTGAGTAATCAAATCTCAGGTCTTGTGCTTATGAAGCAAGCGTATTGCAGTTTTTAAAAATAGAGAAACGGCAAATAATAGGCACTCCACATTAAAATCTCCTCTAAAAATACAACAAATCAAATTTCCTTCACATAACTTTTCATCTTTATAAACATATTTCTTAAAGTACTGAATGTTTATACGCAGGCTAAAATCAGGAATGTGTGAGTTGGAATTGCAAAACTAAATCGTAAGTCTCTATGCTCTCTAAAGATTGTCCCTGTATTTAAACATGCCTGTCATAATTGATTATTGAATAATGATAAAAATTGTACTAATAGATATTTTTATCAAATAGAGAAGATTATATATTTTCCATTTTTCATTTTATTTTTTATATATTATACCTCCTTTATTGACTATGTTTTAGTTCCTAAAATAAAAAAAAATGCTTCTTTTAAAACACCACTTGGGAGGCAGATCTCTGTGGGTTTGAGACCAGCCTGGTCTACAAAGTGAGTCCAGTACAGTCAGGACTATAAGACAAACCTTGTCTCAAAAAGGTAATATATGTATGTGTATACATATTACTTTAATTAATATTTTTATGTCTTTTGACTTCAGCATCAGTTATCTGACAATATCTTCACGTTGTCTTAGGCAGTACTCATTGAAGTCATTGCCTAGAAGCTGGGAAAAATATATGATTTGCATGAGAATTGCTATGATTATATATTTAAATATATATACATATACATTAAATATATATGTTATAGTTGTGTCTGTCTTTGAATTTTACAAACATATTCATTTTATATTAATTTAAATGTCTATTTTTGTATTCAACAACTCCTTGCTTCCAAAGCTGGCCAATGACATGTTAGACTTTTTTGAATAGCTACAGAGTGTAACTAAAATAAATAATGGAGAAGAAATACAAATACAAAATACACTTTGAAATCTTTTTTTACATCACAAATAGATCATTGGAAAAGTATGCCCTCAAAACTTGTTAGCACATTTTTCTATGTCTGATCTTTTGTTTCTTTTAACATGACAGTTACTGACATTTTTCAAAAGAACAGTATGAGTCCATATAATTTAAGATTTGTGCTTTGCTTATATAATAATAGAGTTTACTTTTTGAAGTGAAAGTCTAAAATTATTACTATGTGCTCTTGTTCACTCAAAATTAGTTGGATTTATGAAACAGAATTGCTTTACCCTTTCTGTGTGTTGTACCCACCAACCCCAGATCATCAAATCACATCAGGACTGAAAACGTCCTCTTTCCCTGTGGCCTGGTAAGGCAGCCCTGACAGAAGTGACCAAAAAGAAAAACAGAATCTATGTCAGAGATAGCTCAGGCTTCCCTTACTAAGGGACCCACATCAAGCTTGAGCTGCCCATCAGCTGCATCTGTGTAGGGGGCCTAGGCCCAGTGCATGCATGGTCCTTGGTTGGTGCTTCAGCCTCCACAAGCCCTTCTGGTCTCTGGTTGGTTGGCTCCATTGGTCTTAGAGATCTCCTGTCACACCGGGTCCTTCTATCCTTTCCCCCACTTTTCTACAAGTCTCTCTATGCTTTGCCCATTCATTGTTTGGCTGTGAGTCTCAGCATATCTTTTGAGGTGCTTCTGGGTGGAGCCTTTCAGAGGACATCTATACTAGGCTTCTTTCTGTGACATAGCAGAATATCATTAATAGTGTCAGGATTCAGCTCTATCCTATGGGGTGGGGTCTCAGGTTGGACCACGCATTGGAAAAACATTCCCTTAATCTCTGTTCCATCTTTATCCCTGCACAACTTGTAGATGGTAAATTTCGGGTCAGAGTTTTTTTGTGGGTGAGTTGCTGATCCTTCCCCTCCACTGGGAGTCCTGTATTGTTACAGGATGCTCTATGCAGTCTCAATGACCCCTGCTACTAGGAGTTTTAGCTAGAGTCACGCCCATATCCTCTCAGAAGCCTACCATGTCTTTGGTCTCCATCTTGTCACAGAGATGCCCCTTCTCATAGTTTCTCTTCTTTCTGTAGGTCTTCTGTCCTCCAGCCTCCACTCTCCCCAGGTCTGACATCCGTCCTCATTTTTCACTGTGCTCCTTTTCCTAACTGGTTCCCTCTCTTTAACCATTTCTGCTATCTATTCTATTTTCCTTCCCTAGTGAGGCTTAAGCATCCTCTCTTGGGTCCTCCTTGTTATTTATCTTTTGGGGAAGGGGGGTCTGTGGATTATAGTATGTTCATCCTGTATGAGATGGCTAAATCCACTTATAAGTGAGTAGATACCATGGGTGCCTTCTGGGTCTAGGTTACCTTAATCAGGATAATCTTTTCTAGTTTCACACGTGTGTCTGCAATTTCATGATTTTCTTGATTTTTAATAGCTGAATATTATTCATTTGTGTAAATGTACCACATTTTTAAAAAATCCATTCTTCAGTTGAGGGACATCTATATTATTTCCAGATTCTGGAATTTATAAATTAAGTTGCTATGAACATAGTTGAGCAAGTGTCATTGTGGTATGGTAGAGCCACATATTTGAGGGTTCCCAGGAGTGGTATATTTGGGTTCTGAGGTAGAGCTAGTCCCAATTTTCTGAAAAAGCACCAGATTGATTTCCAAAGTGGTTGTACAAGTTTGCACTCCCACCGGCAATGGAGGAGTATTCCTTTTTCTCCTCATCCTCGCCACCATGTGCTGTCCCTTGAGATTTTGATCTTAGTCATTCTCACGTGTATAAGATGGAATCTCAGAGGCATTTTTATTTGGATTTCTCTGGTTACTTAGGAGGTTGAAAATTTCTTTACATGCTTCTCCACCATTTGAGTGTTCTCTGTTGAGAATTCTGTGTTCAAAAATTTGGGATCTCTTGAATCTGAAAAGCTTCTGTAAGGTAAAAGACACTGTCAATAGAATGAAACAGCAGTCTAGAGACTGGAAAAAGATCTTCACCAATCTTACATGCAAAAAAGGACTAATTCCAAAATGTGTAAAGAATTCAAAATGTTAATTGCCAGCAAACAAAGTAATCCAATGAATATTGTTCCTATAACTTTTATATTAGATAAATTATATTTTAAATATATTTTCATATCTGTGTTCAATTTTATACTTCATATTGTGACTTAAATGGTGAATACTGATTTTTTCAATTTTTTTTCTAGAATGGAATTTATTGTATCATTGGATAATTTATGAAATAATATTTAGAAACAGATCTTGTAGAAATGGAAATGACCTTTATAGATTGATTTTGTAACTGGCTGAAGTGCGTGATGTCTGTGTGTGTGTGTGTGTGTGTGTGTGTGTGTGTGTGTGATGAAAAGATGACTTTTATAATATTAGTGTGAAGTGTTGCACTAGCTGTACAATTAAATACTTTTATTGCCCTGGTAAGCAAGTGAGAATCATAACATAAAAAGTTTTGTTGTAAAAATAACAGAAAATGGAAGGATTCAAATAAAAAGTTAGTCAAGGGTGAACAATATCTATTTTATAGGAAAACAATATATTCCCTTACAAGAGCCTTTTATAATTGAATTAATTTTGATGATGCTAAATTGTTCATGGACTATAAATTATCAAGAGCTAAAACTTCTCAGTGATACTTCTGAATATAGAAAAAAAAAAGAAGGAGGAAGAGGAGGAGGAAGAGAAGGAGGAAAAGGAGAGGCAAGGAGAGGAGCAAAGAATAAGGAGAAACATGAGATATTTTATTTTTTAAATTGACTTTTTTAAAAAAAATATTTTTTCATACAACATTTTCTCAGCTGATTTACTCTCACATTCTTCCCAGCTCCCCACCCATTTAACTCTATGACTTCTTTCTTTCCTTTTTATTGAAGAACTAACAGGCAAAATAAACAAAAAAACAAACCAAAATATAAAAAGAAATAAAGAGAAGTGCTCCTTTATTGTTGGGAGTTTCTACATCCTCAAGTATGAAATAGAAATGAAATCTGCTTTTTGGACATTCTGTTAATTTCATTTGAAAATTATTCCGACTTTCAAAAATGTGTTTCTGACACATCATACAAGGCAATGGTCTTCAGTGTGTTATCTTTATACATACATTTTTTTTTTATGGATCCTGGTCTTCAACACGTTTCCTCCATCCTTCCGCCATTTTCTGCCCTTTCATACCCAGTATTCTTCTTATCAAATCTGGGTCAAATATACTCGATTATATTCTTCTTTCTTCATCTTCATTCCTTAAAAGATTGCCCTTCTACTTTGCTTACAATGATATTATAACGAGAGAGAGAGAGACAGAGAGAGAGAGAGAGAGACAGAGAGAGAGAGAGAGAGACAGAGAGAGAGAAGAGAGAAGAGAGAAGAGAGAAAAGAGAGAAGCGAGGAGAGAGAGACAGACACAGAGACAGAGGGAGACAGAGGGAGACAGAGAGAGAGAGGGTTAGGGTGGCTCATGTTAAGGAATATGAATTATCCTTTTATATCACTTACTATGACAACGTTTAGATCCATTTAACTTTCTCCTAAAGTTCATTATTTTATTTCATCTTGTTTTGTAACTCTGCCTGCATCCAAGCTTGTCTTTTATTTTCAACATATTTTTGCCAATATTTTTTCATATACATTTATTTTATTATGCACGAATAAAACAAGCTACATACAACCGGGAGAACCATGTGACAATCATGAGTTCTACAAATGTTAGATTCATAGTGATTGGCTATTTGTATGTGTCAAACTTGAAGTAAACGTCTTTCCTCTCTTGTTGGGTCAAAATTTCTGAATGAAATTCAACATCTATCTTATCTCACCTCTAATAACTTAACTCCTTTGTCTTGATCTAAAATGCTCTTAACCCCTAACCAACTAAATTTGATTGTAAAACTAGACTATCTGCTCTTCAACACCCCACAGAGACTTGAGAAGGAATAAAACTTAAATTCCTGAGTAAACCCAGAGTGCAGGTTAGCAGCTCCTAAAATAAATAAATTGAGACGGTTTACTGCTTGAAGAGTCACCCAACACTCTCTATAATGTCGTAGCCTCATCTTCAGACTTCTAGCCCAATATTTCTGCCAGACTTATTCACAATGCAGGAATTATTGAGGACTTGCTTACCTGTCTTGGCATAGTGTGGCCATTGACTCTGCCTGCATCTAAGCTACCCATATTTAGACAAAATTCTGTTTGTGGCAAGAACAAGGACATTTTGCCGAGTTGGCTGGTTTGCAACATTTGAAGCCATCTCCATAAGGAGGCTCTTTGATGCTCGTCCTCTTTTTCGAGGTGGACTGGGTGTTGTCAGGAGTTAACATGTCTTGTTATCAAAGAAACTTTAGGATTATAAAAAAAAATCTTTGAATGTCATATTGTGTGTCACTGAGGCTTTTGAAGACTTTATTTAACCATTTTACCTCATATATTAATAGAATCATATCTATCTGTTATACTTAGGATATATATTCTTGTGCTAGAATCTGCCAAATATTTGCCGTGCCCATGTTTTCAATCAATATATTAAATTCTATACCAATGACTTAGACATAACCTTCATTATGGGTAACAATTAAGGCCTTGAGTAATGAGTACATTCACTCATCTAGTTTTTGTTCTATCCTCCCTCTATGTTCCTATGTCTCCCTTTCTTTCTTTTCAGCTCCTATCTTCTTACCTATGCATGAAAGATAAAGGAAAAGAGAGACATCGCTGAGTTCCACCTAGTTATTTCTCTATATATGACCAATTATAACTTATGACTACTTCCTGATGAAGGTCTGTGGTAGAAATGAGGACATTTTGCCTAGTGGCTTGTGTGCCACATTTGAAGCCATCGCCATGAGAAAGTTCTTTGATGCTCATCATCCTCTTTGAGGTAGGCTGGGTATTGTCAGGAGTTAATGTGTCCCATTGTCAGTAAATCTTTAAAATAATAAAAACATTTTAAATACCATATTCTGTATGTCTCTAAGGTTTTTGAAGACCTTATCTATTCTACCTCATCTTTCTATAGTATCATATCTATCTGTTTCACCTAAGATGTATATTCTTGTGATAAAAATAGACTAGTAGTTGATATGACCATGATTTGATCAACTGGCAATTAACTTGTATAACTTATTTATTCTAAACAGCCTGCAATAGCACTTTCAAAGTACTGGAAGTAAACCTGTATTAAGTCTCTGATGGAGTAGAAGACCAGGTAATTTAGTTTTACAATGAAGTTTAGTTGTTTAGTGGCTAAGATGTTTGTAGATCTAGATAGATGTTTTAAGTTGATAATGACAAGATGTGATGGAGATTGATTCACATTCAGAATTTTAGATGTACCAAGATAGGAAAGATGTTTTCTTCAAGACTGTCAAATACAAATAGTCCAAACACTAAAAATGTAACATTTATATAATTCCTGATTGTGTCATGGTTTTTTTTTGCTATAGGTAGTTTATTGTATATATGTATAATAATATAAGTATATAAATTTTTAAAAATGTTTAATTAGAAAAAAATTGAGCACTCAAGTTAGAGAAAAGCTGACAGGAGGAATTTCCTAAGTAGGAAGTCTAGCTGAAACAGTGAACTGTGTACTCAACAAGAGACTTTTGTCTTTCTAAGTAAGATGTATACCATAACAGAAGATACCAACATTAACATGTGGCACCTATTTGTTTATTTATGGAAAAATAAAGTTGGATATTCATTTGTTTACATGTGATCACATACATTTTACCAATCTAAAACTGCGAGTTTTAAACATTGCATCACCAAAAAAAAACCCAAAAAAACAAAAAAAAACCCCAAGATTTTATAGAATTTTCAACAAATTCCTATATCGTTGAGGACACTGTCGAAAAAACTCATGTATGTATTAATTTTAACTGGCTGATAAAGTAATCTTTCAATTATACACCATTTCTAATTTTGCAAAACATTAAAAATTGAAGTACACTTGCTGTTCATACAGATATTTATTTTAATTTTTTGTATCTGAGTTCCTACATGAATATATGTATATCACATATGTGTATGGTACCTAAAGAATGCAGAAAAACCTAAGATTCCCTTGAATTGAGCTGAAAAATGGTTGTGAGCTACCATGTAGGTGTTGTGAAATGAAGCTGGGTTCTTTTCAGGAGTAGTAGGAAACTTTATCCTCTGAACAGTTCCAGCCTCCAAACTTGCTCTACTATTCAATATACTAGGACAGATATTCCCCCATCCTCTCTTTGTGGAGAACTGAATAGCATTTTAATGACTAAATATATTTACCAAGTTTCTTCTGCCATAACCTGCATTCAATTATGAGCTGCTATTACTCAGTCCAATGAAAAGTTATCACACATATCTGATTTTGTGTATATTCAGTAGATTACTTCTTGATTATAAAATTATTGCTTAAAAATATACATAAGTAGGCTTCCAGTTGTACTTGTAACTTACCTTCCAAAATATAGGAACTGTTTTTAAGTCCTTTGAGAGTTCATGGGAAATTTTCCCTGATGTGGTTTTTATATTTCTTCCATCCATTGGGGCCACGGTGCATCTTGAGGTTGCACATTAGTGATTTTAAGCCATAGGTTAGAATGAGCTTGGATATAAAAACCATGTCATGAAAATATATTTTAAGAGAAGTATCAGTTGATATGGAAACAACTGAATTCACAGAAATTATTCTAACAAAAATGGTAATATTTGAACAGTAAGCCTCATTAACCCTCCAAGATGAGCAAGATGTCACTGTTTTGTTTGTTTTATTTTCCTTTATTTTTCCTTCATCTCTTCTATGGCACAGTTGATTAACTTAGGAAAACATTAGATACAGAGGTGAATTAATGAGTGAATTATTCCTAGAAGTTTTTTTCTCAGTAACCATTTTAAATGTCCTCCTACATGTGAGATCTGCTTTCACTTTACCTTTTGGGGTGGTAAATAAAATGATACTTTATATTACTAAGAAAAATTTGAAATATTATTTTGATTAGTTTTTGTGTTTGTGTCCTTAATGTAAGTAGATTTTTGCATTCTATACTTTGTGTGGTTATCTGACAATACTCTGGAAGACTAGAAACTAAATGCATATATGTTTACTTGAATGTGTATTAATGTACAAGCATCTAGTATTTTAGAAAGTAATTTTTAGAATTCTATATCAAATGTGACTGGGACACACCAAATGAGGATCTTCTTCTTCACTACCCCTTCAGTCATTCTTTCTAGGTGATTCTTTGTGACTCTTAGGAGACCTGCAAAACCGCTGTCTACCAGGAAGTCCACAGCCTCCACACTTGGCAGGAACACAGTAGCCTGTTTTGGCCCTCTTTTCTATTTTCCATACTGGTCTCTCCAGGATACACTTATACCTCTTGGTTCCAGGCCAGCCAAGTACCTCATCCTAGATTACTTCAGTCCTTTTAGGATTTGCTAGCATCTGTGGACAGAGACTGTGGTCCCCTAGTTCTTTGTTTTCTTTCCTTTTGGGTGCAGACCCCAGTTCCTGCTTAAGAGAGCTCTAGATCACTGCTCATGTCATATATCTGCTAATGGCTTGCATAATAAAAATTTAAGACTTTGAAGAAATAAATTGAAAAACACATCAGAAGATGAAAATATTTCTCCTGCTTATGGACCAGTAGAATTAATACTGTAACAATCACCATTCCAGAAAGTCGACCTACAGATTTAACACACATCCTACCAAAATCTCAATGCACTTCTTAAAAGACTTTGAAAAAAATATATCATAAGATCCACATGGGAAAAGAGGAAGACAAATATTCCCTAGTTGCAGATGATCTGATAATATATATAAGTGACCCCCAAAATTCACCAAATAACTCCTACAGCTGATAATCACCTTCAGCAAAGTGGCTGCATACAAAATCAACTCAAAAAAGTAATTAGCTCTCCTGTATACAAATGACAAACAGGTTGAAAAAGAAGTTAGAAAAACTATACTCTTCACAATAGCCACAAGTAAGATAAAATATCTACGTGTAACTCTAACCAAGCAAGTGAAAGACTTGTATGAAAAAATTTCAGGTATCTGAAGATGGAACTTGAAGATGATATCAGAAGATGGAAAGATTTCCCTCGTTCATGGATAGGGAGAATCAATATAATAAAAATGGTCATCTTACCAAAAGCTATTTAGAGATTCAAAATACCTACATAATTTTTAAAGGACCTAGAAAAATAAATTCTCAACTTCATATGTAAAAACAAAAAACCTAAATAGCTAAAACAATCCCATACAATAAGAGATCCTCCAGAAGTGTCCCCATCTATGATTTAAAGCTATACTGTAGAGCAAGAGTAATTAAAACACCACAGTACTGGAATAGAAATAAAATAGGCTGGTTGATTGATGCTAATCAAAGACCTAGAGATAATTCACACACTTATGGGCATTTGAATTTTGACAAAGATGCCAAACCCATACAATGGAAAAAGGATAGCATCTTAAATAAATGGTGCTGGCATAACTAGATGTCTATGTGTAGAAAAATGCAAGTAGATACATATTTACCAACATGAATAAAACTGAAGTCAGAGTCGATTACAGACCTCAACATAAAACTGGATACACTAAATCTGTTAAAAGAAAAAGTGTAGACGAGCCTTGAACAGTCTCTAAATTCCAAAGTTCAAAGTCTCCTCTAAGATTCATGGCAAACTCTTAACTACAACCCCCTGTAAAATCAAAGTATAGATTACATACTCCTAACAAATACAATTGGGGAAAACGGTTATGCAAGCTTGGAATAGCATTTGTGGTACAGTTTCTAAATGTTGAGAAATTCTAGGCTTTATAGATAGGCCATGGACTGTTAACTGTTTCTGTCATTTCTTTTCTTTTTTCTTTTTTCCTTTTCTTTTTTTTTTTTGTTTTTGTTTTTGTTTGTTTGTTTGTTTTTCCTTCTCATTCTGGAAGCTGCTAACCTCTACCTCCAGTTCACTCAAGTAACTAACTTTCATTCCTTCCCAAGTCTCTGATGGGATTGAAGACCTGATAGCTTAGTCTTACAATTAACCTAAGCTGTTAGGAGTTAAGATAATTTTAGGTATAGATAGAGATTTTGACTTTGCAGAGATGAGAGAGGATAGATACTGATTCTCATTCAGACTTTTAGATTCACCAGAATAGAAAAGATGTTTTATATTGGGATGCCAAATGCAATTAACCAAAATACCTTGAATATAACATTCATGTGATCCCTGATTTTGGTTCTTCTTGCTGTATGTAATTTTTCTACTTATACACAATGATATAAATGTATACGCCAAAAACTAATACTTTTAAATTTAAAAATGTAACATATATACAATGGAAAAGAAAAAAAGGAAAAATATAACCTCTCTCACACATAAATCCTAGTGAGCCAAAACAATCCAGAATAACAAAGTTACTTCTATATATATCCCCATTAAGTTTCAAGTTGTATAAGAATATATAGTAATTAAAGGCATCATACTTTTAGTATAGAAATAGACATATTGATAAATAGAATAAAACTGAAGACCCATACATATCTCCACACGTGGTTTTTAACAAAGAGCCAAAAATGTGCACCAGAGAATAAACACCATGTTTACTAAATGTGTTAGTCAAACCAGGTGGCTGCTCATTGGATAATGAAAGTAGATTGATTACAATGTACAACAGCCAACTTCAAAGGAATGAAAGACCACAACCTAAGACCAGATATGGTGTATCTGGTAGAAGAAAAAGTGGGGAATAGCCTTCAACTCACTGGAACAGAAAAGTACTTTATAATAGGAACCCAATAGCTAGAACATTAAGAACAACACTCAAACTATGTGATCTCATGAGGCTAAAATGATTCTGTACAGAAAAGAACTTTGTCACTTGAACAAAGTGGCAGTATACAAAACGCGTTTAAAAAAAAAAAACCAGGCATATCTCTGACAGAAGGCTAGTATCTAGAATATAGAAAACCAAACCAAAACATCACCCACAAAAAAAAAACATCTTGGTAATATATAACCCAAACTAAAAATTGTGTATATAGCTAAACTGAGAGTTCTCTAAAACAAACAGCTCAAAAATACTTAAAACTGTGCAACATCCATAGTGACTATAGAAAGGAAAATAAAAATTACTTTGAGATTTCATCTAATTCTAGTCATAATGAGCAAAAACAATAGAAATGGAAATAAACAAAAACAGAAGATGTTGATAATGTTTTAGTGTAAAATAAATTCTTATTCATGTCTTTTATGAGCATAAACTAGTACAACACTATGTAAATCAGTGTGGATGTTTCTCAAAAACATGAAAACACATATATCACAATATTATAATATATGATTAATGGATATATACCCAAAGAAGTTTTCATTTTTCTACATAGATATATTCTTATCATATTCCTTGCTGCTTTGTTACTAATTTCCAGAAAATGGAAACAGCATAGATGCCCATCAGTTTGTAACTAGTAAATGAAAATATGGTGTAATTACACAGTGGAATGTTAAATAAGTTCTTAAGAAAAATTAACTTATGAAGTAACTCCAGAGGTGGTGGCACATGCCTTTAATCTCAGGAGTCAGGAGGGAGCGACAAGCAGATCACTGTGAGTTCAAGGACAATGTGGTTCACAGTCTGGTTTCAGGACAGTCTGAGCTGCACGGAGAATCACAGGTGTCTCTAAAAACTAACACTTTCCCCCTAAAAGAAAGAAATTTGTTAACAAAATGATGGAAATTTTTTTTTAAGACAGACGAAATATAGTACTATGGGTAACTGGGTCCTGTAGACTATGACCCAGAACTACAGGAATTTGTCAAAGCTATTGATTGACCTCCTCAATTTGCTAGTAAGGTCCTAGACTATGTAGCCTCACATTGGGCGCCAACTGTGAGTGCCTCTCTCTTGGAGGCTGGGCTGAGAATCTGGTCACACAGTTTTCCTCAGCCATCGGAGTCTAGCTGAGGAAGGCTCTGTCCTGAGAACCCGTCACACAGAAGGCCTCCTGGGCATGGAGGGAGCTTTCTGGCCTGCTCCCCCAGCTTCAGGGAGGGCAGGGTGGCCATTCCTGCCTAGCTGGGTTTGAGACAATGGGAGGGAGTCCTTGTCCCTTCCAGCAGGGGAAGGGAGCCTTGGACTTGTAAATGGCCAGATAACCAACCACACTTGGTTAAAATAAAGACAGTCAAGAGTCAAAGAGCTAGATTTTAATTCACCAAGCTTAATGATAAAAGAAAGACAAAGACAGGGATCTAGGGAGGGAGAAATAGTGGGTGCAAGCCTCCACTCCGCTGGGTTTTTAAAGCAAGGGTATCTGAATTGCAGGAGCCAGACTAGACCTCCCTGGGCTTGTCTCCAGGGCAGCTTTGATGTGTATTTCTTCAAAAACCCAGCTTCTGAAACATTTTGTGCAGTTTGCTTTGGAAGTGTCCCTGCAAGGAACTAGCCTATTGACACATTTCCTAGACTGGGGAGCTATTGTCAGCAGGGGGTACACTCACCTCTAAGGGACCATGAAGCTTACCAGGAGGGAGCTTCCCCTCCGCCTACAGACAAAGGCCCACAGCCCTATTGCTAAGGACACTAACTATATATGTCCTCAAACATAGAGAAAACTTCTACCCAATGACATGCACCAATGCTACACACTAGCATTTTGAGTGCTGGAAGGTCCTTTTCAAACTACCGGAGGAGAAAAATAATCATTAATATCACCCAGCTTCAAAATTCATGATGTAAGACAGAAAGATGACTGGCACCATAATTACACAGATGCTATGAGATCAACTAATCACATTTTAATAAGATTTAATGCCCACTGCATGAGATGGGATCCATACCCAACACTGCTAAAGCATCTATAACCTGGAGCTAATAGGCATGGGCCCCAAAGTCACACCTACTGTTATTACTCTGCTAAATGAAAACAGAAAAAAAAAAAGATCAGTTCATTGATCAAAACTTGTAAGAGAAGTCTATTCTTCCACTGTATGGTAATTAATGCAAAAACTAAAAAAATGAAGCATGCATCCATAAGTGGGATATCTTTTTATTACACCCATGCCTGCAAAGCTTGAGTATCTATTCAGAACAGGAGGTGGAAGGGTTCTAAAAGCTAGAGGTGGTTGATGATTCCAAAGACGCAACTTCGTCTAGACATGTCAAAATCATCTTAGTTAGGGTTCCTATTGCTGTGACTAAAAAATCATAACCAAAAGCAAGCTGTGCAGGGAAGAGTTTAATCAGCGTACATTTTCACGTTTCATGTCCATCACTGATGGAAGTCAGAAACTGTAACAGGGCAGGATCCTGGAGGCAGGAGCTGATCCAGTGGCTGTGGAGGGGTGCTGCCTACTGGTTTGCTCTCCCTGGCTTGCTCAGCCTGCTATCTTACAGAACCCAGGACCACCAAGACAGGATGGATCCTCCCCCACTTATCACTAATGGCAGAAACGATATATCTCCTGGAGGCATTTCATCTACTCAAGCTCTGTCCTCTCTGATGACTCTAGCTTGGGGTCAAGTTGACACAAAACCAATCAGCACGGGAGCTGATGCATGTACAAACTCAAAGTGAGTATAACAGTGTGCAGAAGACTTTCACAGCTTAAAACAGGACAAAAAATCCCAACAGTAAGAAGGGGAGGTAGACAAAAAGACATTATAAAACAAGAAGCAGTTTGTAATTAACATAACTGCTGAAAAAGGAAAGTCGGTTTTCTCTAATGTAGTAATAGCAGTTATTGTAACCAATACAGGCAATCCCCATGCGCAGGATTACTTGCCTAACACAAACAGGCTATGTGGTTCTTGTGTGATTTGTATGTTTTCTTTTCGCCCAGTTTCTTTTGCTTATTTGAATATTTTTTTTTTGAGAGAAAGAGAGAGAGAGAGAGAAGTTGGGTAGGTAGAGAGCTGAGAATTTTCTAGAAGTTGGGGAAGGAAAATCATATGGTAAATATATTGTGTAAAAAAAAAAGTATTTTGTAACATAAATAAGAAATCTGAGCGGGACCCCTGGGCCCAAATCTGCCTATCTTAATGTTCTACTTGTAAGTGTCTAAGACCCTCTGGATCCTTCTACTTTGCTGTTCTCCCATGCTTCTCTCATCTAGAGTCCCAATAGGATGTCCTCCCCTCTGTCCCAGTTTCCTGGTACTTGAAGGCTTTCGTATGACATGCCCCTTGGGCTAGTGTGCAGATATAAGTGAGTATATACCATTTGAGTCTTTCTGCTTCTGGGTTAACTCACTCATTATGATCATTTCTAGCTCAATCCATTTATCCACAAATTTCGGGAATTCCTTGTTTTTAATAGCTGAGTAGTATTCCATAGTGTATATGTACCACAGTTTCTTAGGTGGTAAACTTTAAACCCCTACCCATATCTAGCCAATGGTCAGAACATTCTCCACACTTGAGTGGAGAGCGGGATATGACTTTCTCGCGTACTCTGGTGCCTCATATTTGACCATGTCCCCTGGAGGGGGAGACCTGGTGGAACTCAGAGGAAGGACAGCAGGTTACCGAGAAGAGACTTGATACCCTATGAGCATATACAGGGGGAGGTAATCCCCCTCAGGAACAGTCATAGAGGACAGGAATAAGGGGAAAAATGGGAGGGAGGGAAGAATGGGAGGATACAAAGGATGGGATAACCACTGAGATGTAACAAGAATAAATTAATAAAAAAAAAAGAAAAAAAGAGAAATCTGTGCTTATTGTGATAAAAATAAAAAACATAGCTATGTTCTACAAGAATTTTACAATGAAAATTTAGGATCATAAGATCAAAATTTAATAGGTAATAAAATACATTATAATGTAATGTAATAATAGCTTTTTAAAAGCAGTTATGCTCATAATTTTATTCCTTTAAAAAGAAAACATGGTTTCTAAACCTTATCCATAAGTAATTAGCTACCCCCCACTTTCTCTCTCACTCTTGCTCTTGCTCTCTCTTTTTCTCTCTCCCTTCCCCATACTCCTAAGATTTGGAGTAAGAGCCTTTAATGATACAATTTTTTGAAATACTATATAAAAAAAAGGGAGGTATAAAGATAAAACCTGAATAACAAATTTTTAAAAATAAATCATCCTCTAAATATCTTTCATCCTGAGAAAGGTTTGCTATTTTATTAATAGCCTAATGGCTGGGAATGATGTACAAGATTATTTTTGAAATTTCTCTTTTCTAGCTGCCTGATGAGGTGTTAAGATCGTTTCCCTGCGATTGATGTTGGGATCAGTACTTGAGGAAGTCGTTGAGGTGTTAGTCTCTAGTTATATATTACTGTGGTAGTGCTTTCACTATATCTGCACTTCTATTCGGTATATTAAATGTCTGTGGTAGGTTCTACTTCAGTTACTGAAAAATGATCAAGTTTCTCAGAAGATACTTTATGGTTTTCAAAATCCTACAAATGATAATTCTTTCTTATTCTCTGATGTAGACAATACAGATAAGTAGAGGAGCTGTAACGGGAAGAGATACTCGTAACAAATGCCTTTTAAAAGTGTCATTTTTCTTACACTGATGTCAGATAATAGAAATAAAATGTAAAATTAAGGTTCAAAGTTTTAGAGTCTAAGAACTTGGATTTACTGAACTACGAAGGCCATTATTAATATCCATAATTGCAGAACATAAATACTCAGGAAAGGTATAGAACATAACTTTAAGACATGACCCAATAAAAGTTGATAACCGTATCTCTAAGGTCACCACACTGAGAAAAGAAGACATCAAAATGGAGCAATGATCTTTTAGAAATATCCTTTGCTGAATAAATCTCATAACCTTACTCATTTTCATTAGAAGAAATGGTTCTGACTTAAATTATGTACAATTTTAGGTAGTTTGTCCTTCGCACTAAATAATTTCCAAAATTTATGTATGACTATTAAAACCATTTCTCTTGTATTTTTATAGACAATATTACTATTTTTAAAATAATTTAAACCTTCCTATGTTCATGTATTTAACTAATATTCTTTTCATTACAAAGCTGTCTATAGTTCAGTTATTTCAAATCATATTTTTATACTAAATACAAAATAAACTGCATAAAGTTAAATCATGAACACATTATTTTTCTGGGGAAAGTAGGTATGATTTTTTTAAGTTCACAAATCCACCAAGTATGTTTATTAGTAGCTACTGAAATAGAAGTCATAGTACTAGGAAACATAGGAAGAGCAAGCCATAACTCTATAGAACAAAAGTATAGATGAAAATGTTTATAAAAATGTTTTCAATGAGTGGGTAAAAGGTCCTTGAAATATCAGGCTTTACATTTAAGTAAAACATTTAAGTTTATGTTTAAGTAACTGCTTCCCCAAAAAGAAGATTATTGTAATTTTGTATTTACCCTGAGCTAATGATTCTCATGAAATTTATTGACACAATACAGAGTCTAAAAATAAAATGGTAGTTTTGTGACATATGGTAATCTTCAAACTATATTTAACATGTGTTTTCAAGAGCAGTTGTGAAGCATGTGATTTGCAGTATATTTATTAGCATAACAACTCTTTTATGCCTGAGAAATAAATTGTTCATTGTATTTCTTTTACAAAAATCACTGACCATCAGAAATGGTTCATTAGACAATACCCCAAAAAGTGTTCTTCCTAGTAATCATATACTAAAAGGATGACTCCTATAAATTTATTTTTAAAAAGAAGCCAGAAACCCTGGGAGCTAACTGTGATATAGTTAGGTGAGTAGTGTTCTATAAAGGAATCCTTCTCATAGCTGAAGATTTTTGCATATTATATGTACATTTTTGTTTTCACTCATCAGTTGATGGACACAAAATACTATGAAGCCTTGGCTGTTGTGATGATTTATGCAAGAACTTGAACACGTGATTGGCTCTTCAATAGAGTTCATTTCTTCAAATACATATGTAATAATAGATCCATGAGGGCCTGGAAAGATATCTCAGTGGTTAAGAACACACTGCTCTTCCTGAGGACCTGATTTCAATTCCCAACACTGGCATCAGGTTGTTTACAACTACCTGTAATCCTAGGTCCCAGATTCTCAGGGGAATTTGAAATTTCTGACCTCTGTGGGCACTTGCAATCATATGTACATAACCCAAACACATACATGTAATTAAAATAATAAAAGTAAGTCTTAAAAATAGAACTTTAAGCACTTTTTGCTTCTCTTTATGATATGTTATTCCCAACAACACTTTGCAATATTTTTAGGTCAAAAAAGATAAGAAAATACTAAAGATGTTTTGTAAATGAAAAATAGCTTTTCAGATTATTTATTCATACTGTACATCATACAATTTTAATTTTTCAGAAATACTGTTAAATTTCTGTTGTTATGGGATACTATATATGTAGCTGAGACTTTCCTCAATTCAATATGTAACTGAAGTTTCAAATTCAATATGAAAGGATCGCATGCTGTTGAGTTTTGCTTTGATTTATCCCATCTTCTTGCTTCCATCTCCCTATGTGCTAGAAGTAAAGATGTGTACCAACATGCCCGACAAAGCATTTTATTTTTTCCCCTGGGGATGGAATCCAGGACATCACTCATGCCAGATAAATGTTTCACTACTGATTTGCATCTCCCTGTAACAGAGCTCTAGAACATATTCATGTCATGTCCATTTGTTACGACTTTCCTACTGGAATGCACTCTGGAAACATGCTCTGACACAGATAAATAAAAATAATAATTACTATTAAATCTCAAATCTAAAATGAAGTTCACGGTTTTCTCTAGTTGTTGAAGATAAATTTTTCCTTACATACTGTATTCTGGTAATGCCAACCCCGTCTTCTCATCAAGTCCGTCCCACCTTCCCTTTCATCTGGATCTGTCTTCTTTCTGCCTCCTGTTAGATAATGAACAGACTTCCAAAGGTTAGTAATAAAATAAAATACAACAAGAAAAAAAAAACAAAATTTAACATTGGAATAAAGCAAACTGCAGTAAAATTGTCCAACAGAAATCATGATAAATGGAGACCACTCACTTGCACACCCAAGAAATCCATAAAACCACTAAACTATAAGAGGTACTATATACACAAATTAAATAGAATATATGTATATTATAGATTATTTTAAAATAAATATAAACATAAAAATAAATGTATGTATATATAAATTAAATGCACACATATATAAAAGTAAAAAGAAGACATATAAATATAAAAATCATAATTAAAATTAAGGTATTAAAAATAAGATAAAGTTTTTTTTAAAAGCACTGACATGAAGTTATGAGACAAGGAACCTCCAAAGATGCACTTAGTTCTTTTTGTGTTGGTCATGCACTGCTGAACATGCCTACTATGCATAACAGCTGTTTGTTTCCCCAGTAAATCTGCCTTGTAGGATGTGAAGTGTTTATCAATTGAAGATCGCTTCCGAGTTATGAATGGGGAACATGTCCACTTTCATTTACAGCTCTATTATCTGACTTGTTATTCCTATTATTAAGAATTTAAAAATAGTTCCACTGGTGGTCCAGAGACACATGCAGCTTCCCTGAGCTGCCCACTGTTCCAAACCCCATTGTCAGTACTCCCCTGAGTCAACCAGACTGGGTATTCCAGCTTTATCCAGGTTAGTCTGTGTCTTCTTCTAGCTCCCTCTTCTACTGGCAGCACAGGGACATATGAAACTGCTCTGAGCTGAGAGCTGCCCTGGAGCTCTGACCTCAGACCTCCAGAGTTCGATAGCACAGTTGACAATCCAGATACTCTAGCTTTTACCCAGGTTCATCCATTCTCCTTTCTAAACCCAATCTTCAGCCACACTGGTCCAGTGACACATTCAGAGCTACTCACTGTGCAAATCCCCATTGTCACTGTCTCCTGCTCCCCCAAGGCTAGATAGCCCAATAACCCAGGTTCATCAAGGGTAGTCCATTGTATGTCCTAGCTCACTTTTCCACCAGCGGCCTAGGGACATATTCAGCTGCCCTGAACAGAGAGCTGTCCCTGGCCTCCATTGTTCAGCCATGAGAGGTCACCAAGCAGGGTAGCTCAGCTTCAACCAGTCACCAAACTGGATAACCCAGCTTCATTCAAGAGCCTTGATGAAGGTCACCAAGCCCGACACTACAGCATCAAACAGGAACATCCCGGGACAACCAGATGGCTGGATGACAGCATAAGAACACAAACAAGAAGAGCCAGGCCATATAGCACATGCAGAACACAAGGATCCTACCACAGCAACCCTGGATATACTAACATAATTGAAGCACAAGAAAATGATTTCAAATCCAATCTTATAAAGATGATAGAGTCCTTTAAAGAGGAAATGAATAAATCCTTTAAATAAATACAGGAAAATATAATTAAGCAGGTGAAGGAGTGAATAAATCCAGTGAAGGTCAGAAAAAGGAAGTAGAAGTAATAAAGAAAACACAAACGGAGGGAAGCCAGAAGATGGAAAAATCTATGGAATGGAAGAGGAGCAACAGCATCATCAATGTATTAAAAGAGATGGAAGAGAAAACCTCAGGCATAGAATACATGATAGAATAAAATATTAAATCTAATTCCTGACACAACATATCGAGGAAATCTTGGATACTATGTAAAGACCTAACATTTTTCCTTTAAAATTTTATTATTAGTTTTTACTTTTAGATATAGATTTATATTTATTACACATATATACAATAAACTACACACAGCAAGAAGAAGGACCACAAAACAATTAGGAATGTATAAATGTTACATTCATAACGTTTGGCAACCTTGGGGAAAACATCTTTCCTATCTTGGTGAGTCTGTAATTATGAATGTAAATCAATATCTATCATATCTCATCTCTATCACCTTAAAAGCATCTGTCTGGACCTAAAAACATCTTAACCCCTAAACAACTAAGCTTAATTGTAAAACTAAGCTCTCTGGTCTTCAACCACATCAAAGACTTAAACAGAAACTGCAAGTTAGCAATTTCCAAAATGAGAAAATTACAGAGACAGTTCGTTGTCTAGGCAGTCAGTCAAAACTCTTTATAATTTTGGAGCATCATCATCAGCCTTTGCCCCACTATATCTGGAGATATATGTGTGAATCAGGAATTACTGTGGATTTGCTTACCCTTTCTTGGCAGAGTTTGGCCATCAGCACTGCCTGTGTCCAAGCTTGCCCACTTTCAGGCAGAATTCTGTCCATGGCCTATCTATAAAGCCTAGAATTTCTCAACATTTAGAAACTGTACCACAAATGCTATTCCAAGCTTGCGTAACTGTTTTCCCCAATTGTATTTGTTAGGAGTATGTAATCTATACTTTGATTTTACAGGGGGTTGTAGTTAAGAGTTTGCCATGAATCTTAGAGGAGACTTTGAACTTTGGAATTTAGAGACTGTGCAATTTGTATTTTAAACAGTGTTGAGACTACTAGAGACTATGTGGATTTTAAATGTTGGAATGAAAACATTTTTGCATTATGATATGTCTCCAACCCTATGGAAGCAGGGAGTGTTGGAATGTGGTAGTTTGAATGAAAATGGTCCAAATGTTCATATATTTGAATGGTTGGTCCTTAAAGAGGAGCACTACTTGAAAGGGATTAGGAGGTATGGCTTTGTTGGACTAGAGGTGGATTTCTTTGAGAAAGTGTGCCAGTAGGGGTGTATTTTGGGGTGTCCAAAGCTCATGCCAGGTCCAGTGTCTCTGTCTCTTCCTGCTACCTATTGATCTCGATATAGAACCTTTAGTTATTGCTCCTACAGTTCCATGTCGTCCTATATGTCTTCATATTCCCTGCCACGAAGAAAAATGGACGAAAGCTCTGAAACTCTAAGCAATCCCCACTTAAATGCTTTCATTTATAAGAACTGCTGTGGTCGTGGTGTCTCTTCACAACAATAAAGCACTAAGACACAGAGAAAAGAAGAAAACTAATGATAATAGATTTTATACCTTTTTTAATATGCAAGAATATAATTAAGATAAAAGCCAGTGTTTTAAAATGAGGCTTAAAAAATACTGACAGCCAATTAGGCTGCATTATGATTCTGCATCATCTCCAGTAATCTGTCAGCTGAGCAATGCATCCTATTTAAATGATAAAGGCACAACTCAAGAAAAAGAGGACAGCAAAAGATGTTTCAATTGATATATTTACCTGATGTATTTTATCATGTATTTACTTATAAATCACACTAGAAACATTGCTTTTGAAAATTCCACAAGGTGACTTAATGCTCTCTTTTATCAAGCAAAAGTCCCATGACAACTACATTGTATACTGAGATAAACTTAACCAAAATTAATACACGTAAATGTAAGATTATATTGCTCAGAATGTAGAATTTTTTTTCTCTAATTCTTTTGCTTTATGCTTTAATGAAAGCCATGCATCATTGCTTTAAGTGAAGTAAAGCACAGGATAAAATAGAACACTGCTATTAACCTCTAACATTAGTGTGTAGGGAGGCAGAGACAAGTTTAATAACTCAAAGATAAAATACTCAAAGTGTAATTACCTAAGCCTGCTTTACCCTGGCACATTAACATAGGGTAATAAACTTGAGTCTATTTTCACAGAGGGATGAAATCACAGTCCACAATCAATTGTATCCATTTTGTGGCTTATGGAATGACTGCTCTTTTCAAAAGGGGTCATCGTATTATGTTTCACTTTTGTAAAATGATGCGGTATTTCAGCTTATTGTTATAAAAAAGACGCTAGAAAATTCAATTTTAAATTACACATATTGCTCTCACTTAAAAACTCTTTGCTGTTATTTTTAACTCATTCCAACCATTATTTGTAGTTCATGTTATATATATTGCCATGCTAGGTTAATTGAACCTCAGTTATAAAATAAATATTTCTTAGGATTTATAGAATAGGGGGATGTGCCAGAATTATACTTTAGTATACTCATCTCTTACATAAGTTTAAAACATTTTAAAAAATACAAATTGTAACATTTTCAGCAAATTAATCAAGACTATTAATATTTAATATTTTAATGCTAACTTTAATCTCAAATGAATGTGAGCTTTATAGAAGTATTAGAAACCTAGGAATAGATACATAAGGGTTTAATATGCATTTTCTTTATGTCAAAACATGCTTTGAAAGCTAAATATTTTGAAAGTCTGTTTATAAAAATCTGAACATTTAGTCTTCAGAGGAATGAAAAAGATAAAGTGAACCGAATGAATGAGTGAAATAAAACAACAACTCTAAAGTTTTTCAAAATGTAAACGTGTATAATGAAAGAATCCTTTTGAGTCTGGAACCTTCTTGTAGCATGAGTTAGAAACATGGCCCCCAAAAAAGGTGACTAAAAATATACATAAGCCTGGTAGGCATGAAAATGTCTAGTTCTACCCTATGTTCTAAAGTGATACTATGAAGTTTTGGCCGCACATCTTCATTTGTGCTTATTTTCCTATTTATTAATTTTTAAAGTTTAAATTATTACTGGTAGAATTTCCAAATAATAAAAATGCCTACTAGTTAGTTTCACATCCCAGATGTCACTTTAATACACTGCTTCCCTCAGCCTGTTATGCTCAGCCTTTTCACGGGGCCTACTACAGATTTTAGGGAACAATGTAACACCCTTATAAATACATTAATATCTCCTTGGTGGGTCTTAGAATAGACTTTTCTAAGTGTAATCATGGAAGAAAACTTACTCTAGGTTTTTCTTTTAAGATGATGTTAAAGTTTAATATCAAGTGAGGTAAGTTCCTATTTGCCATTAATAAGTGTATAGTTTCCTGAAATCTTAAAGGGGATATGCCAAAGGAACAACAGTGAAATAGAATCCACCCATGAAGCATTGCTGTCCTTCATTCTCATTAGCTGCATTAGAGCTCAGGGATAAATGAGGCTTATAATTATTGCTAGGGAGGGTAGTCATTTTCACAGTATTGATCCTACCTTCCCATCCCAAGAGGATAGGATGGGTTTCCATCTTCTGTTATTTTGCTCAGTCTCTTACTTCAAAGCCTCAAAGTTTCCACTGTCTTAGGTTATACTTAGTGCAAGATCATTTTTAAAAATTTTTATGAATGGGATTGCAAACTTGATGCCCTTCCTGACATGTTTGCTGCTGCTATTTCACCAAAAGAAAGTTAGTGATTCACTGCCAGTCCCATTAAAATTCAGATTCAGTTCTTCATATAAATCTAAAATATTCATTCTTAAGGTGATCCAGAATGCATAAAAGAACCGTGAATTATAATTTTTTTCTCAAGGTATGACCATCTGTGAATTCAAGTCATGTCAAAACAATTATAACAAGCCCAGCATTCCATTGGAATAAAAGTAGATACATCAACCAATGGGTAGAACTGAATTTAAGTTTGGGCTCATAGAGCCATGTGTTTTTTTTTTTTGATAAAGAGGCTAAAAATACACATCGAAGGAAAATTGTTCCAGAATTAGTGGAGGTCAAATTGACTAGGTACATGTAGAAGTATGAAATGCAGTCCTCACCTCTCACTTTGCACAAGATTGCAAACAGCCTGAGCACTTCAACGTAAGACCTGGTACACTGAATCTATTAGAAGGGAAAGTACGTGATCTATTTAAGCTTCAGTACATGAGACGACTTTCTGGACAAGATCTTTGTAGTTTAGGAAGTAAGATGAAAACCTGAAAAATGGAGCCTCATGAAGCAAAACAACAAAAATAAAACATTTTGTAGAGAAAAAAAAAAAAACCACTCAAGAACTGTCTTGAGTGAAGGAACATCTGAAAAAGTACACTCCAACAGAGAATTGTGTCTAGACTACACAAAGAATTCATAAAGCTAAACATCAAGAAACCACTCAGCATCTGTAATCCCAGCGTTTGAGGAGACAGAGGTAGTTGCATCTTTGTGAGTTATGAGTTCAAATCCAACCTGGGCTACAAAAGAAGTCCAGGACAGCCAAGGCTACACAGAGAAACCTTATCTTAAAAAACAAAAACAAACAAACAATCAAAAGCAAGAAAACAAAAAATACTCAGCCAAATACTGAAGCAATGCAACTAAACATATTTCTCAGATGAAATAATAATAATAATAATAATAATAATAATAATAATAATAATAATAATAATTTTGGAGCACATGTGGTGATGTCACATGCCTATTCACTCTTTGTAAGATTAAACTTGTATAGCCACTATGGAAATCAGTGTGGAGGTTCCTTAATAATCTATAATGAAGTCTAGTAAATGTATACGTACCACTAGTAGAAATTGGCCCAGAGGATTTTATATTTTATCACAGAGCTTATTTTTCCTTGTTCACTGACAAAATATTTGTAATAGCCATAAAATGGAAGCATTCTAGATGTATGTCAACTTATAAATAGGTAATAAATGTCTAATATCATTATTTAAAGAAACATTCTTCAACTGTTAAGAAAACTGAAATTATTCGGTAAATGGCTGGAGGTGGAAATATTCTGATTAACTGCCATGTTAACAGACATCAAAGACTTATTTTTAGACCCAAAGAAACATGCATCTCTAACCCTGATTAGAGAAGTTTCTTCTTACAGTTCATTATGAATAAGATAGAGACCCACTACTGATCATTTAGTATTTATATATATATGGATTCTAAATGCAACATCTATATCACAACCCTTGCCATAAGCTAATGAATCTTAGTAGAAGTAAGGATAACAAATGTTATTAAGGAGTGATGGATGATTACACTGAAATAGTATTCTTGACAGAACAGTACAGTTACCTGAAAATAGACTGCAGCTGTGACTTCATGCATGTGTCATACACATGATCAAGCCATATGCAACCAAACAACAAAGAGGGAAGAGGACACAAAGTACCACTCCTAGAGAAGGACAATTGATAGGTTTTTGGGGAAGAGTCAGTTTTCTTTCTGGTTGTAATTCTTGAGAGGTTATATATGTTCCATCAGATGGTCCTACACACACACACACACACACACACACACACACACACACACACACACACATCCTGAAAACACTAACTAGACACTAAATTTTTTAAAAAGGAAAAAAAATGAAGATATGAATTTCAGAGGTGAAAATAGTGGTGATTGGATAAGGGTGGAGTGAAAAGGAAAAAATAATGGGTATACTTTTTTAAAGAACTTATTATATGCATATACGAAACTCTCAATTGATTGACAATCAATATATTGAAAAACAAGAATGATCCAAAGGAGAAAGAAAAACGTTGCTATATAACAAAACAAACAAAACAACCACAACAAAACCAATGACTGCTATGTCCAAGCACAAGGAAAATAAAAATAAAGTCATAATGTTTTATATTATTATGTGTCAAGGGTGAGACTATGCTTCCCATAGGAAAGAAGGTGTATAATTAGAGTAAACAAATTTTATTATCAGAAGTCAGAAATTCCATGGATGAATCTAAGGACCATAGTCATCTTGTACACTGTGCCAGAGACAGCTAGAAAATCTCTTTTTAAGTTCAAGAATGAAGGACTCAACTATGTCATGTAGAACTTTGTTAATATCAGTGAAAATGTCCCAAGCAATAAATGTCAGGTGATTTCAGTGGTGTTTGGTAAACCAGAGGGTCCTAGAATCCTACAAGTAGAACATTATGATAGGCAGATTTGGGCCCAGGGGTCCCGCTCAAACTAAGGCACCAGCCTAGGACAATACAGGCCATAAAACTTTAAACCCCTACCCAGATCTAGCCAATGGACAGAACACTCTCCACAGTAGAGTGGAGAGTGGGGTATTACTTTCTCACATACTCTGGTGCCTCACCTTTGACCATGTCCCCTGGAGGGGGAGACCTGGAGGCACTCAGAGGAAGGATAGCAGGCTACCAAGAAGAGACTTGATACCCTATGAGCATATACAGGGGGAGGAAATCCCCCTCAGTCACAGTCATAGGGGAGGGGAATAAGGGGAAAATGGGAGGGAGGGAAGAATGGGAGGATACAAGGGATGGGATAACCATTGAGATGTAACAAGAATAAATTAATAAAAAAAGGGGGGGGAGTCCCACTGGGATGATAACCAATAAAACAAATGACCTTTACTTTGTCTTATTTTATAAGTATGTTTTATAATTATGTTAAGCAGAGACCTATGTGACTGGCTCTGTCCTGAATCAAACCAAATGTGATTTTGTGCAATAAACTTTCCTAACACAACACATGGCATCACGGTTAATTAAGGAAACAGAAATAAAATTGAAAAACAAAACAACAAGTTTTAGTGAGCTGATGACAAATTTTATCATCGGTTAAATTTTCACATTTAATTTGAAGAGGGAGATGTTAATCAAAATGATTCTGAGATTCCATCTTACACAGATCAGAATTTAGCTGGCCTACAAGATGTGCATGGACAAAAACAGACAGGCAGAGCAGAGATTGGGTCAACCGGTGCCTGGCCCAATTGAAGATCCACCCCATGGGACAGAGCCAACCTCTAACACTATTAACAATACTCTACTATGCTTGTAGACAGGAACCTAGCGGGGTTTTCCTCTGAGAGACACCACCCAGCAGTAGTTCCAAACAGATGCTGTGACTTGACTCATAACCAAACTTTGGGAAACTGAGGGAAGGATAAAAGGACCCAGAGTGACAGGAACTCTACAAGAAGATCAGCAGAGCCAAATAACCAGGGCCCAGAGGGGCTTACTTAGACTGAAGCACCAACCGAAGACCATGTAGAAGACTGAACCTAGGTCTCCTACACAGATGTAGCCAATGGACATCTCAGGCTTCATGTGGGTCCCCTAGTAAGGGCAGCAGTGGTAGGGAGGAACTATCTCTGACATGGACTCAGTAGCTAGCTTTTTTGTCATTTCCCCTGGTAAGACTGTCTGCCCAGGCCATAAGGGAAGAGGACAAGCTCAGTCCTAATGCGACTTGATGAACAGGGATAGATGGGAAAGGTTACTCCCATTTTCGGAGGAATATGGGAAGGGCAGTAACTAGAAGGTGGAACTGGGAGGAGAGGAGGGATGGGCCTACAACCACGGTATAAAGTGTATAAATATATAAGTAAATAAATAAGAAAAATCAAAGTTTTAGCTCTTGAGGAGTGAGGCAGAGTTTCCCCCATGACTCAGGCTGGCCACGAATGACTTACTGTGTAGAACTGGCTAATATTCATCTCAGAAAGACATGACTGCTTCTGTCTCCCATGTGTTGGGATGAAAGGTATGCGCCTTCTTGTCTGGATATTAAAGACCCTTAGTTTACATATATAGTCTACATATATATTTACCTGCCACTTGTTTTAATTTAAATCATCAATACAAATTTACTCCAAACAAAAGTTTAATTGAGTAGTCAGTTTTTTTCCATTTGGTTCTAACTATGTTGTAAAGCTCAAGTGGAAAAAGTAAGAATTCAAATTTTAATTTTTGCTTTCGTATATTGTTCAGTGGCTGCTGGTGTGCCTTTCATATAGCAAATGGTAAATGATTTCACTATGCATTTTTTTTTCTTCTGTAGCACCTAGCCATTATTATTGTTGTTGTCGTTGTCAATTTAAATGTTTTCTTATTTGTTTGTTTTGGGATTTTGGTTGTACTTGAGTTGTTGTTGTTGTTTTCATTGCTTTTTGGGGTTGGTTTGTTTTTGTGTGTGACAGATTTTCTTTTTGTTGCCCTGGTTGTAATGGAACTTGCTCTTAGACCAGGCTGGCTTCAACCTCAGGGATCCACTTATTACTGCCTCCATAGGGCTGGGATTAAAGGTATGACAACTGCCTGGCTCAGCACTTTTCTATATACATATAAATGCATTGTATAAATTTTGGAGAATGTTTTTTTTAAGATAACATTATAATAATGAATAATAATGAGGCAATCAGTAAACCAAGGTTTAGAGCCTATGGGATATAGCGGTGTACATCAAAGATATCATAGGGAAAGGGGGGACTCACCTAAATATTTCAAAACTATAAATTGAAATGCAGAAGAAATCTTTTCCATTTAAAGATGTTCAAAGTAATTAAAAAATTTTATAATCTATTTTATTAGTTTTTAAATTAATTTTCAAATATGAGATAGTTTTTGAAAGATACAAATATAGCATAATATAATTAAGAGAATTCTTTGGGGTGCATAATTCAGAATAGAAGAGAAAAAATCCATTCTCCATAGTTACTATAGAATGAAGCATGTATTGTACTGTCATTCATTGTCTTTGTTTGTTTGTTTGTTTGTTTCTTACTTCTTGCTGCTGTACATTTAAGTTGTTGTGTAAGGAAGGAGTCTATAGTTCATCTCCAATTCAGACATATGAATTAGCTTCAATTCTTTTCATCTTCAAATTTCATATTTTCTACTTTCTATCAAATACTAATATTTTATTGTGATTCTGTCACCATTAATATTTAATATGTAACATTTACATTTAATCTTTAAGCAACAAAATCATTGACTTTATCATTTAGGTATTATGACTGACCAATTATTAAAATAATCCATCCATTTCTGTGTCTTTAAGATTATATAAGATAAATTACACACACACTTAAAAAATAGATAGTTACAGAGACACAATGTGGTATAAAGTAAACAAGAGAAATTAGTAACAATAGGAGGGCAAACTTAATCTAGTATAATGGCACTGTTTAAATATTTGCAGGAATGCAGTGAAAAGAGGGTGGTTAATATATATGCAACTATGGCAGAACAAAGATTGAGAGAATTGGAAAAGGCATAAAGTTACTTGTAATTTTAACAGATAAACATATAATAAAACTGACATAGCTATATACAGCAGCCCTTTATGAAAAGTCCAATATTTAAAAACTGATAACAAATATATCTATTGGTTATATAAATAATTCATGCATTAAAATTTTCAACTCATGTCACTTACTATATTTATACAGAGAACAGTAGAGAAAGTTATGATGCCATCTACTAATATGCTACCAGAACATCATAAAAAAGAGCTCCAGGCATGCAATGTATTACACCGTGATCCTCATTGCCATAACAATTTTAAACTTATCTATAACTTGATGGAATCATTTTAGAGTATATTGTTATTTTATGATTTTTAATAATAAAACATGAATAGTTTTAATTATATTCTTTGTGGTATGTGTTAAAATTTTAATGGATTCTTCCATATCCATATGCATATGGGCAGGACTAGTTGGATTCCGTGGGCTAAATAAATAATAAAAGAAGACATGAGTTTCAGAGTGAGATGTAATGGAGAGCACTAGGAAGAAGTTGGAGGATCAAAGACCTCAATATCAAACTAGATACACTAAACCTAATAGAAGAGAAAGTGGGGGACTGCCTTGATCTCTTTGGTACAGGAGACAGCTTCCTGAACAGAACACCAACAGCTCAGGCACTAAGATCAGCAATTAATCAATGGGACCTCAGAAAGCTGGAAAGCTTCACTAAGGCAAAGGACACTCTCTCGCATCCCTTGCAGGTGCCCATGCCTTAGTCCGGCAGGCAATACCTGAGTATATGCCATCCTCATGTGACCAGAGCAAACAAAATGGGGGTTAAATTACAGCTCATTACAGCCCCGATTTGCCAAGCCAAGCACATGATAATGCACCTGTATGTCTCGTGACTCTCGATCATCCAACTGTTGTTTTACAAAGGCAGTAAGGCATCTAAAGGCCCAGAGGCCAAAAGAAATAAGGAGAAGAAATCCTACCAGGGGGCCTAGAATGGAGGTCAACAAGGTAGTAAGCCAAGGAGAGGTGGAGAACCAGTTGTGGAACCTGCTCTATTCCTGAGTGATCCATATAAAAACAACATTCTTCTTTGAGGGCAGCACAGAGTCCGCCTTGTTGGAGGAATAGCAGGTCTAATTCTCCTCTATTCTGCAGGACCACTGCGGCCAATGATCTTGTGGGTTATAAGGTATTCCTGTCACATGTTTAATTTGTAATTGATGACAAAAGTCTTGAAACTTTATTTTCCAGTGTAGCCAGGACCATTATCAATTTTGATCACTGTAGGTTTTCCCAGTGTGCCAAGGCAAGCAAGAACGTGGGCGATGACATTTTTTTTGAACCTTCTCTGGTATGGAGGCTGGCAAAAATAAAGTCGCTGAAGGTATCAATAGTAATATGGACATACTTAAGATTATCGAAGGAAGGGATATGAGTAACATCCATCCGCCAAATTTCACCAGAGGTTAGGACTTGGGTTGATTCCAAAATGGGGAGTTGGCAAGAGTGTGACACAGCTAGCACATTGTTTGACAACTTGACAGGCCTGTTCCCAGGTGATAACAAAAAGGAGACGAAGGATATGTGTATTTACGTGGTCCAAGGCATAGGCTTTTTGAGCTTGAGTGAGCGGGTCGGCTTCCACAAGAAGAGCAAGCCAAGTAGCCCTGTCTGTTAAGGCATTACCCTCTGCTAAGGGACAGGGCAGACCGGAGGGAGCACGAATGTGTCTTGTAAAGAAAGGGAACTGTCTGGAGTGAATACAACTTTGAATGGAGATGAAAAGAGGTGAAGCATTGGTAGTGGGCTTTATATAGGGTACTGTTTCTAGAGGAGAATGGACTGAGCGGTATACGCATTATCCATATAAAGGTTGAAGGGAGTGTCAGGAAGTTGTCTAAAGACTTGGAGTACACCGAAAAGCTCCACTAGTTGGGCTGACTGATGCGGAGAGGAAAGGGATAAGGTTGTGTTATCAATAGTAAAGGCAGCAACTCAGTTTGATGAAAACTAGGGTCGCTTGAGGCGAGGAGTCGAGGTGAAGTCATAGTTGGGAAGACCAGAGGCTGGGTTCTTAAGAACTGAATGAGGGGATTGGCGGGGTAATGACTGTCAAAAGTGCCCGAAAAAGTAACAGAGGAAATAGCACAGTGGTCATCATTTTGAATCAGCCACATAATTTGAGAGGAGGAGTAGGGGAGAATAATTTTATCAGGGTCTTTGCCAAATATTTTACAACGTTGGTCACAGCCAACCCTAATTAGTTCAGAGACCCAGTAGGTATAAGGGGTAAGGATCTTGGGTGGTGAGGCGGGGAGATGTACCCAAAATAAGTGGCCATTATTTTGCCAAAAAACCCCAGTGGGGACATAGTCAGTGGCACAAACAATTAGGAGGAGAGGCAAGTCATAGGAAACAAAAGTAATCTTTTGATTTAATATCGCAGCCTCTACCTTTTTAAGGCCTGTTGTACTGAGGGGGTCAGGAGGTGATGGGAAGTAGGGTCAAGATTCCCCTTGAGAATCTCAAACAGAGGCTTAAGTTCTCCGGTGGTAAGTTTGAAGTAGGGCTGAAGCCAATTAATGTTTCCAAGGAGTATCTGAAAATCATTTAATGTTTGTAGACGATCTGTTTGCAATTGGATCTTTTGTGAAAGGATTTTATTTTGAAAGAGTTCAAAGCCCAAAAACAGATAGGGAAGTTTTAACTGGATCTTATCAGGGGCTATTTGAAGTCCAGCCTTAGTGAGGGATCGAGAAAGGGACTGAGAACAGGCAAGGAGCTCATCAGGACAAGGGCCTACCAACAAAATATCATCCATGTAACGAATTAGGTACATGGTACAAGCCTGAGTAGGCCAACAAAGTTTTGACGTAGCATAGGGCTGTTGGCCATTCCTTGATGCAGTATCTTCCATTGGAACCTAAACATCAGGCCCTTAAAATTTAAGGGCAAGCTAAAGGCAAAATGTTACCAATCGTTGGGATGAAGAGGGATAGTAAAAATGTAGTCTTTTAAACCAATTACAATTTTGTGGTAACCTGAGGGATTTGCAACAGGAATGGGGAAGCCAGGTTGAAGAGCCCCTATAGGTACCATGGCCTTCTTAATTTCCCTAAGATCCTGAAGCAACTCCCATTTTCCTGCCTTCTTTTTTTATAACACAAATGGGAGTGTCCCAGGGAGAGGTGGTAGGCTTAATGTGGCCGGCATCAAGTTGTTCCTGTACTAACAGTGAGACTACAGCCAATTTTTCAGAAGTTAAAGGCCATTGATCAACCCATACGGCCTCTGTGGTTTTCCAGGGGATTTTATCTGCGTGGGGTACAGGCTTGTCAATAGCCACTAGGGAAAATGTTCATATCCTAGTCTAGCATGATCAGCTCTTTTTACAACTTCGATTGGTTCTTTAATGCCCTGAGAGGCCTTTCCCAGGCATTGTCCTGGATGAAAGCCCTGTGAAAGCATTTGGTGGGTGACAATTTCATCTGGGCTGTGCATAATAAGCTTCATTTGGGAGAGAATGTCTCTTCCCCAGAGGTTAACAGGCAGATTTGGGACCACATAGGGTTGTACTGTGCCCTGTTTGCCCTGTTCATCTTCCCAGGTAATGAGTACAGAGCTTTGCATGGAGTTAGAGGTTTGGCCAATACCCTTGAGATGGGTTAAGGAGGTGGTTACTGGCTAGGAGGGGGGCCAGTCCTTTTCTGAGATAGTGGTAGCATCCATGCCAGTATTGAGAATGCCCTCAAAAGCTTTGCCGTTTATTTTCAAATGAAGAAGGGGACTATTTTGGGTGACTGTCTGTACTCAATAGACATCAGAGGATCCAAGCCCGTAGGCACCCCTGTGCTGCTGGAGGTAAGGGTTGCTGGAAGTGAGGAGAAGAAGGATCAATTGAGCGATCCATTGGTTGGGCATGACCATGATGGGGCTCTGGGGAGCAGTGGCCATAAGCTTAATTTCCCCAGTATAATCACCATCAACAATTCCAGGGTAGATGTGAAGCTCTTGGTCAGAGGTGTTGGTGTGTCTTAATATGAGGCTGAACATGCCTTGTGGCATAGCAGTGAACACCCCAGTGGGAAGAATCACAGTTCCCATTTCAGGGGTCAACAATGACTGGGAGGTGGGACAGAGGTCCAATCCTGCTCTGACTGCAGTTGCACGGAAGAGGGCAGAGACACGGCGCTGTGGCTATGGGCTGATTGGGGGAAAAAAACTGACAATCCCAGGGTTCTGTCCTGAATGAGTTTTGGGGCCATAGGAAGTTTCCCAGTTTCTGAGGCAGCAGATTTCTTTGGGCATCTATCCTAGAGCAAAGCTCAGAGGCCCAGTGTTTACTCTTCTTGAATTTAGGGCAGAGAGAGGATGGAGGTGGTCACTCAGACCAGGGAACAGTACACTCTTTAGAAAAATGTCCGGGCTGTTTGTAGTTAAAGCAAGTCTTGAGTTTGTTTCCCTGAGAAAAATCTCTAAGAGCTGCTCCTACGGCAATCCCTATACCACGAGAGACCGGGTCAACATCAGAACAGAGCTTAATGAAATCAGAGAGAGTTTTGCCACGGCGGTGGGGACGTAAAGCCACTTGACAAGCTGAATTTGCATTTTCAAAAGCAAGTTGTAGGATAAAGTCATTTTCAGTTTTATCTTCGTCAAGAAGGCGCTCAGCAGCCTCAGTCAGGTGACCAACAAATTCACTCTAGGGCTCCTAGGGACCCTGCTGTACCTTAGACAGGGAAATAATTGCAGACCCCTTGGATGGGAGGTTCTGTCAGGCCCATAAGGCAGCCAGTTGAATTTGATTAAGCAACCCAGGTGGAAATTGTGCCTATACCTCATTGGTGTCGTAAGGAGGTTTCCCCAGTAACTTTTGAACACTCCAAGTCCTGGATTTGCCATGAGCAGCAATGTTGCGACGGGCAAAATCACTGCAACTGTTGTGGAAATCTGCTTTCCAGAGCAAGTAGTCATCCTGAGAGAGTGTAGCTTTGTTAAGAGTGTGCCAATCATTGAGAGTGAGCCAGTCTCTGCTCAAAGATTCTAAAAGTGAAAGTGTTAAAGAAGAGGTAGGACCATTAAGTGGCAATGCCACTTTTAAGTCCTTCACATGTTTAAATTTTAAGCAGTGATAACGCTAACTAGGAGCGGTAGTGTCAGGGGGCCCGGGGCCATCCCCAGTGTCCCTGTGTTCATCATCCTTAGAAAAGTCAGACATATCATCACCAACAGCCACGGGAAGGCGAGCGGCAGGAGCATGAGAAGAGGACTGCGTTATAATGTGTGCCTCATTGTAATCAGAAGACGGATTTTCTGGGGCCTTTTTCTGGGAGCGAGTGACGGGATAAACATGAAGAGTGGTGGCTTTAGGGGCCTTGCTGGGGGGTTCCAAGGGAGATCTAAGGGTGATTTCTAAATCTTTAAATTCATGAAGGAGCTATGCATGTTCCTTTTTTGCTTGAAGCAAAATTTTTAAAGACTGAGTTTCCTGTGTTAACTTAACCATGTCCTGTTGGGCAAGGTCCTTGACATTAAAATCATTGGCTAAAGCAGGGGCACAAAAAGGAAAAGGATGGGGAAACTTTATAGGGTGGTGGCCCAGCCTGGGAAGTCTGAGCAGGTGGCCAGTCTAGATTATGATACTTAGTGGCCTGTTCCTCAAGATTAGACTCCTCTTTAGGAGAGAGAGGTGTAGCATCAGGAGAGGGCTGTTGGAAACCCCATAAAACAGGATAAATTGACTTTGGAGGGGCAGAGATCGGAGAGTTGAGATCCACCCCTTCTTTGACATCATCAGGTATCAGAATAGAAACCGAAGGGCATTTCAAAGGTACAAGGGAGAGGATGGGAGTCTGTCTTTTACTATTAGATTAAGATATTCCTCTGAAGCCTGAACAACCTCATTAATGTCAGGTTGGAAATGATGGGCCTGAATAATATCATTAATGAGATTCCAGTAAGGTATGGCAGACACTGGGACCTTTTTAGAGCCCAAGGACCTATAATAATCACGAAGGCAATCCTCCACTCATTGCCAGAGTTTTTTTTTGTCCAGTGTCTTCTTGGGGAAACCAAGGGTAAATATCAGCAATAAAGAGAAAAATTTTCACTATGTCCTTTTTCTTTACCCGCGTTCCTCATGCCTTGTGGGAGGTTTTGAGTCCCTTAATAAATAATTAATGTTTGCTGAGTGACTGTCCCATATATGTGTCACTGTTGCTTACCTTAGTCAATCTGTCTCATAAGCGGGGGAGTCGTGGCGATGCAAATCGATCTGTCTCACAGGTGGGTATTCCATGGCGATGCGTATCAATCTGTCTCATGGGCACGGAGTCCGTGGTGATGTGTGTTGATCTGTCTCATGGGCATGGAGTCAATGGCGATTCAGGGAGCATCATCAGCTGGTCCAGAAGGGCGACGGACAAGTGAGTGCTCTGCTTCCTCGAGCCTCAAACATTGGGCATCACTTGCCCTGACCGGCGGGCATTCGACTAAAGCTTATTCCCTGAATAAGGGAAAGAACACAAGGCACAAAGAAGGAGAGCAAGTCTGAATGTTGATCAACCTCTCTAATTTTTATTTTTCAGGCAGCAGTTTATATAAGGCAGGAGACAGGGAAGCATATTGCTATGGCAACCCAGCTGCAGTGTATCTCAAGATACGGGGAATTCCAAGCAGGGTCATAATGCTCTGCCACACAAGATAGCTTGTTCTGTCTTTATCTATCTTTAGTCTAATTGCTAAACCACAACAGGGTTGTTCCATCTTTATCTGTAGTCTGACTGCCGAGCCACAACAGGATCAGCTGATTTCTGGTAAAAAGCAAGCTCTGGGAGAAACAGAAACATAAAGGTGCAGGTTTGGACAAGATGGTGAGACCCTGGCCATATAGACCATGGCCCCCAGCACCCTCCAAATCCTTCTATCATTTCCTTCCACCCTTTCACAGCACTCCCATAGCTCTGCCTACTGTTTCACTAATGAGTCTCAGAATCTGACTAGATAAATTGCTGGATGAGGCCTCTCAGAAAATAGTTACATTTGGCTCCTGTCAACTGCAGTGTCCTTAATGGTGTCAGGGGTTGGCTCTCTCTCATGGGAAGGTCACATGATCATCTCATTACATGCAGAAAAAGCCTTTGACAAAATCCAACACCTCTTCATAATAAGAGTCTTGGAGAGATCAGAGATACAAGGCCTATATGTAAAAATATTGTAGGCTATACACAGCAAGCTAATAGCCAACAATCAATTTAAATGGTGAGAAACTCAAAGCAATACCACTAATATCAGAGACTAGACAAAGCTGCTTACTCTCTCCACATAAGACAACTAAAGGAGATCAAGAGGATACAAATCATAAAGAAGAAGTCAAAGTATAACTATTTGCAGATGATACAGTATATATATAAGTGAATAACATGTTTTGACAAAGATTAAGTTACATCAGTGTGAAGGCTAAACTATTACACAGCCACTTCTGTGTAATAGGGAACTCTAAATGAAAAATACATTTTATCTATTATTTACATAGGTAATTTCTCACAATTTATGCTACGTGAGTGTCATGACATTTATCCATAAAAATGTTATAATCATGTAAGAGAGAAAACTGATTACAAACAGAATTTCTTAATTGTAAAAATCTTTCAATTCAAATGTCAATGACATTAACATTTTCTTTTTCTGCTTATACTTTTATAATTAGTTATCTTCATTCATTTTCTTTTCTGAGAGAAATGCAAAATTCCACATACATAGAGAAGTAAGCTGGACTTGCACTAGTTTCTCTATAAAATAAACAAGATAAAGGAATGAGCATTGGAAACAACATGACTTCATCATGAATTCATGTGTTTCTAAGGCTAATATATTTGTAATAAAGGTATTTGATCAATTAAATTTGAGGCAGCCTTATGGTCAGGTAGCATGACTTTAAAAATGTGTTCTATTAAAATAAGTAAACACACTGTAGCGTTCCAATGGAACAGGTAAAGAAGCTGCAACATGATTGGACTAAGATTAAATCTACTACCAGAAAGATCCATGAATATAAAAATCTGATATTAGATAAAAATTACAAAGTATAAAGAATAATTGTTGATGCTATTACTACCCTTTTTACACGTGCAATATATTTCATTGATTTGACTTTGAGTCCTACTTTCTGAAAAATGCCTTCTCCAGGGAACTCTTAGCAGATGAGCAGCTTCAGCAGCAGAAGATGATGTAATGGTAAATGGCCTGACTTTTCTAAGAAAAAAAAAAAGAAAGAAAACAGATTCAATTTTTTTCTCATGTATCAGGCCAAGGTCAACCTTTCAATGAAACCACATTCTGGTGTTTCCAGTTCACTACTCTGCTCTATTTCCTGTCTTATATTTCCCCAGTAAAATATTCTCATTGAAAATCGTGTCCCTGCCTCTGCTTCTCACTACGATGACTTAAGATAGGCTTCAAGAAGGTCTTAATTTTATAACTGTAAAAGATACAAGTAGTATGAACTTAATTGACTGAATTCTGTTCCCGGTACCGGATCACCGTCTGCTGGTCTCTGAGCCTACCACAGGCTAGAACATGGTTTTATAAAACATATACTTTTGATAAAGCAAAGATACAGCCTATGCTCTGGGATCCCTCAAACACATTGATTTGTTTTTTTTTTTACTGAAGATAATTAGAAATGTTATTGTTGCAAGTACAAATATTTATATGGAATTAAGTGAATTATTCTTCCGTGAATCTCTAATATATATCATCCAGAAGGAAACCACATTACAATGAAATGATTGATTTTTGTATCTAATGTACTTTCCATTGTGAAATCAACATAAAAGAGATAACTCAATGATCTAGTTCATCCTTAAAGATAGAGCAGATAAAGCTAATTATACTATTTTGAACATTTTATCTTAATTTAAATCAGAAGAATTTTAAAAGAATCCATACATAGGAAGTATATTTGAAAATTTTTCATTACTGTAGTTTGATATTTTATTTGAAGATACTCCTTCACATTTAGAAACACAGTATTTTGTGAATGAATATTGCTATGAAATGTGTAAAAGCCCTGAAAATACACTTTGGCATTTATGGATATAAGAGATGAAGAGCACAGTTTTATAAGCTTGCATATGAATTTGTACTTATTATCTAAATAAAAAATTTAGAAATACTCACTGTCATTACCTCTTACCAAGAATTCTGCCTGCAGAACAAGATGTCAGATTCTTCAAAGTTTTAAATATTAATAGGATTATATTAATAGGATTTGATCTAAAAGGAAAAAAGGGATTTTGGACCCGGGCATGGTAGTGCATGCTTTTAATCCCAGCACTTAGGGAGGCAGAGGCAGGTGGATCTTTATGAGTTTGAGGCCAATGGAGTCTACAAAACGAGTCCAGGGCAGCCAAGGGTAACATGGAGAGACCCTGTCTCAAAAAACCAAGCAATTAAACAAAACAACAATAACAAAAGAAAGAAAGAATTTTGACTTATAAATGAAGTATCTACATAGTCAAATTGGTATTATTCTCACCTCTTTTGTGATTGTTGACATAAGAATAGTCCCATAGCTTTTTATATTTGCATATTTCATAATCAGGGTGTGGCACTATTTGAGAAGGAGAGGAGATATGCCTTAGTTAGAGTAGGTGTGGCCATGTTGGGGGAAATGTATAGCTGGAGGTGAGCTTTGGGACTTCAAAAGCCCAAGCCAGTCCCAGTATCTCTTTCTTGTCTGCTACCTGCAGAACCGAATGTCAGCTACTTCTCCAGTGCTATGTCAGCCTGCATGCGACCGTGTTCCCCACCACAAGGACAATGGACTAATCCTCTGAGACTGGAAGCCAGTCCTCAATTAAATATTTTCCATTACTAGAGCTGTTGTGGATATGATATCTCTTCCTAGAAATAGCACACTGACTAAGAAGGATAAAAAGGATAAATGTATTTTATTATGAATGAAGCATCTACACAAGTAAATTATTGTTTATTTTCTATTCATGCTGCCACAGTACTTTGATTAGGTATTTTCTGTTCTTTGTACATACTGATTTGAGCAATATGCTCTAAAATCAACATATCCCATTTCCCTACATTTAGGAAGCGTTTGGGATAATATTAACCTATTCAAGCAAATGCATTATATTAGTTTTACATGTCAGTATTAACTCTATAAGATATCTTGAAACCCATTATTTAGACAATATGTTTTGATCATATTTACACAATTTATCATAGAGCCACCCTTCATTTCTCTATTCATTCAACTTTGTGTAAACTTTTTTTTAAATCCATCAATACCAATTTGTGAAGCACATATAGTCTTCAATGAAGTGAACATGTTCTCTCTCGCTCGCTCTCTCTCCCCCCCCCCCCCCTCTCTCTCTCTCTCTCTCTCTCTCTCTCTCTCTCTCTCTCTCTCTCAATTAGGGACGCTTATTGAGAAGTTCAAATTGAACATATGAGGATCGCATCTTATTCCTCATACTGACTTGTTATATTAAACATGGGATTCATTGTCAAGAATTAATCATGATTCCAGAATATTGATTCTGAATTCTTACTATTATATTTATATTCAAATCCATATACGTATCTAGATAATTGTTGTGGTACTTTCAAATACATCCAGTAAGAACCTGATATGACGAACAGTCAAATGTTTGCAAACTATACTTGTACTCATCAGATTAAGTAGCTGATCTTCAAACTACGATAAGGAACTGCAATGGTCAATAAAAATAAATATGTAAAGTTACTTTGAAAAGAACACACACACACACACATACAGCCCAAAGACATAATGATGCTCATATCACCAGTCACTAGGGATATGCAAGTCAAAATGATAAGAGAAATAACTCACCATCAAGAATGGCGACATTTAAAATATCAAAGACAGGAAATGTTTAACTCAGTTACAAAGCCTAATATCTACAATGATGGCATACCACTATGATATACTGGTGCAATGGTGGCCCAACCCTCGTACAAGTAACCAACCAGGATTTGATTGGATTTAAGGCACACCCCATGAGATGGAACCAATACCTGGCACTGCTGGGGTACTGATGAACCTGAGACTAGATAGAAAATGACCTAAGGGCAAAACAACTACTTACGGTTTGTTTAAAGGAACATATTAATAAAATGGCTTATAAGGACATTTTGTTATATCCACACGTTAGTAACTTACTTAGCCATTATCAGAGGTCACACTTTCAGTAGATGAGAACTAATACACACAACTGGACAATGTACAGAGAATGACTTTGGAACAATCAGTCCTAAATGGAAAGTTTTCATCAAACCACTCACTCCCTTCAGGCCTCAGGGAACAACGCAGATGTGGAAGCAGAGAAATTGTAAGAACCAGAAGTGAGAAAACAGTGTATGGATTTGGGTGAGTGGGAAGGTATGGATGACTGGAGAGGAAATGGGAGAGGAGAAATCACAATCAGAATATGGAGTATGGGACAAAAACTGTTTTACAAATGATTTTAAAAACTGAAATTAATATCATCACTAAAGATTTTAATCTCTCCACTGAAACTTAAAATCAGTGATACAAATGGAGGATCATGCTCAACTATGTAAATCAATTTTGTATACACTTTGAAGAGTTGCTTTTCATAGTCTAAGCAAATATGTTTTTTGACCTTTTGAGCCACTTGCTGAGAGAATATATAATTTAATAATTATATTCTAAAAGTAGTCATGAATTATGAATAATGTTGGAAAGAAGCGTTTTATAGTCCTGGCTGATCTTCCAGAATGTCCAGACTTGATTTTTCACTGTCCGCATGGAAACTCAAATCTGCAACATCAGTTTGTGGGGATCACAGACCAAAATGTAGGAAAAACACCTACTTATACAAATAAGCAAATACTACCTATCAAAAAAGAGACCTCAGAAATCTATAGGTTTCCCTGGGCATGGAAAATACATTTAAATCCAGCCATGAATAAATAAATTGTTAAATATACTTACATGTATAAGTGTTATAAATTGAATTTCCATGAAAATTTACAATATTCTGATTTATAACCAGTGTGGGTTTATTTTTGGTTTTTGCTCTTTCGAAATGGGGTCTTACTATGATGTCACCTATTACTGGTCCAAAACCTCTGGGCTCAATAAAACTTCCTGCCTCAGCCTTCCAAGTAGCTCAGAATGCAAAGCAGGTGATTACTACTGTATTTTGATTAAGTAACATAGTTCTTTTTTTTTTTTAATGTGCCAATTAAAGGATATTAATAATGGGATGGGAAAAAGACTAACTGGATAAGAAAGCTCACAGTTCTTACAGAGGAAATAAGCTTGGGGTTCTGGCATTTATATCATGCCTCACGAATGCCTTTAACTTGAATTCCTAGGGATCTGATACCTTTTGTCCTCAATAGACATCTTGACACACATGGTGGACACAAACTCATACAGGTACATGTACATATATGTAATAAAATAATGAATAAAACTGACAAAAAGAGACATCAATGCAATCTTCCTTAATGCATTTGAATGAATTTTTATTATTAAATAATATTTGAATTTCCTTGAATAAGTTTATAACAAAACATTAGATTTGAAGTATAATTTATAATGATACTTTATAAATACCTTTATATATGTGAAGTTTTATATGTGGGTAAAAATAAAATCTGAAAATTACAAATAATAAATATTTTATTATATTATAACATATTTTATTTTGCCTAGCACAATTAAAATAATGCGATTAGCATGCAAGTTAAACGGAAATTAAGCTTATGTATACAAAAAACATAAATTTAATGTTTTTCTTTAATTCTGAGCTATATAATAAAATAATACAGTCTGAATAAAATATAATACTTAGGAAAAAATCCAGGTAGAAGCCACAGAATATGTACACTTACATACTTTCTTATTGTTTGCAGTGGTAATAAATCATTGCACTGCTTTACAGTGGAGAGAGATGTAGGATGTGACACTCTTCCTCATTCCGTGCCAAGGTGGCAAGACTCTGTCAAAACCAGAGTGGTTATCAAGATACAGAAAAAAATGTAAATAGAGTTTATTAAAGAGAAACTGTATGATAAAAAGTAAAATAGACAAACATACTCAGTCTCCAACACTTTGTCTACATAATGCTGATATTAAGATAGCATACAAGAAAAAAACGTGTCAAACTGAGTAGAGTTCAATGGAGTTATACCACCATAGTTGTGAGAGAAGATGAGAAAAACAACAACAACAACGCAAAGTGAGCCATCGAAGGCTAGGGAATTCTGGAGAATGGTTACTTCCACTAAGTGTGAAATGAAAAGCTGTGGTAGTTAAACAATACTACAAGAAAAAGTCTCTCCCAGAAGAAACTATACCAAACTGCAGTCCACCCATGAAGAAAAGAGTCTGCCAGGGCATGCTTTTCCCTAATAATTAGCAGCAGGCAAAAGCTAAGAGCCCCAATGTAGCCATTTAAATAGCATGTCTCCCAATCATGTGTAGAGAACAGCTGAGGTTAAAGCCTGAAAAAGTTGGGAGGAAAAAGCATAATAACAATAACTGCTGACAGTTCATATGACACAGTAAGTGGTTCTCAATATGCAGATGATCTACTATGCTGTCGTTTGTTTGCCTATTTGTTGGACTAAGCTTGAACTCAGAGCTCCAGGATGGTAACACATAACTATGCCAGACTCTCTGTGTTTTGAAATTGTCAGCAGTCAACAACAATGTTTACAGCAGGAGAGACTAGTTTCTCTTACAGGAACAATAAACTCCAACTATATAAATTGTGCTAACATTCTCTATTGTTTATAACATTGCTTATGTGCCTTTTTTGTTTAATATTTCCTACTACATATACTGTGTGCAATTAAACACTGCCCTTGGTTGAACATGCTATTATGCCTTTCTTCCTTGGTAATTGCAGTGCATACCCTGTCATTAGGCAAAAGCAGACTGCTAATGATCTAATTCTAAAATTCCCATTCAAATTATTCAGTATTCTAACCATGTTACTGATTAATTCTGTCATCTAGCTGCCTATGCAATTAATAAGATTATACTGAATAAAATACCAGATGTTATGAATTTTGATGTTGAATATTCATGTGTTAATATGAATGTATCTGATGTAGTTTAGTTTTCTAAAAATACAAGAGTTTTAAAAAACTCTGACCTTGCACTAAATGTTGCTAACTTAAAATATTTTTACCAAAAAATTATTCTTTAAATTGTGTTAGTATACATTAGCATTAAACTGCTTGTCTTGAATTTTCTTTGTATTTTAATTTTTATTTCTAGATGTCTGAGTTTTAAAGTTATGTTTTTTTAAATACCATTGTTTGTGGATATAGATAGTATAAATCAATGGTTTATTTCATACAAAGATCTTCACTACTGTTTGGTGGCTATCAGTGCCAATAAAATCCCTGTCAAGGCTCACTTCTTTTCCTACAAGTAAAGATACTCAGAACAGTATTTCTTCTCATTGTGTAAGAAGGCCATAACACTTGACTAACCATAATTAACTTCAAGGGTATATTACTAGAAAGAATTATTTGCTGTTTATAAGGTTTATGTCCAATATTCTCACATGTTAATGCATCTCCAAAGGAACATTTAACCAAACCTGTCCCTTAACCTTGAAAGCTGTATTTGTCCTTCTGCACTACTTTTCATGGAGAAATTGCCTCAGAATTAGGCATCAAACTGGAAGTGGTAAGTCAAAATTTTGAGGTCAAAAAATTTCCTAAATATAAAACTGAACTGAAAATTCAATATATTACATATAATCAAAGAAATCACAATTGGTAAGTCTTAGAATCATATTTTTCCCAGAACAGACATTCCCACTCACCCAGAAGTAAGTTGGGGTCTGTGATTTTAACCACTGTAGCCAGCTAGTACACAGGATTTACTGGGTCTCTAGTATGGACTCCTGGCCCATCAAGGACATATAATGGAAACAATGACAGGATTTTGACTTTAACTGGTTGCATTGGTGGTCAGCATACAGCTCCACCCCGGGTATAGGTAGCACAGCGAAGTAACCTTGGGCATTTGACAATAAAGATTAGCTTTCACTACTCTCTGCAGCTCACCACTGTGTAGACATCCCTCAGGGTAAATTCACAGAAAATAACACATTCAAGTCAAACGCAAGGAAGGGAAAGTAAAAAACCAAATTACAAATCTATTTCAAAAGACGTGAAAAATACCACAAGTAAGGAAAAACAATAAATATGACCCAGCAACCAATAAGACCCATTCACAAACAACTAACTCCTCTAGAATAGGATGCATTTGAAATGCTTAAGAATCCTTGCTTATAAAAGTAACTCATGATCATGTAGAAGAATCAAACAAACAGATCTAAGAAATGAGGAAATCATAAAAAAAAATCTAGACAAGACTATCTCCCTGAAACCTTAAATTGAAGGAGAACATTTTAGGGATTGAAAAAAAATTTAGCAAGGATATTGAAACATTGGAAAACACCAAGTATAAACAATTGATAGATGCTCAATCAAATAAAAACAAAGAACTATCATTATCAGAGAATACCAGCGAGAATAATGAATTTTAAGGACAAAAGACAAAATAAATATATGAAGAAAAGAATAGGAAGAAAAGAATATAAAAATATTTTATGTGTCTGGGATACATTCAAGAGGCTAGTTCTGAGAATCCATGGT
>OU015371.1:28307931-28331734 GCA_907164505.1 Acomys kempi | reverse complement strand
AGAAGAAGAAGAAGAAGAAGAAGAAGAAGAAGAAGAAGAAGAAGAAAAAGAAATTAAAATTAAATGGAACATGCAGGATACTTAATGGAATTATAGTAGAAACTTTCTCATGTAGAGAATGAGGTCCACATCAAACAAAAGATTTATATGGAACTTCAAATAGGGAAGACCAGAGAAGTTCTACATAACATGTCAAAAATACAAAGTAAAGAAACTTGTTCATAGTATATGATCTTCTTAATGTATTTCTAAATTCAGTTTGCATTATATTGTTAAGAATTATTTTAATTGAAAATAGATTCTTTCATACAGTAAATTCTGATTACAGTTTTTCTCCACCAATTCCTTTCCAAATCCTCTCCATATTCTCACCTGCACAGATCCAAACCCTTTCTCTCTCATTAGAATGCAGGGACGTGCTGGGCATGATGGCTCAGGCCTTAGCATTTGTCAGGCAGAAGAAAGTGAATTCCTGTGAGTTTGAGGTCAGCCTGGTCTACAAAGTGACTTCTGAAACTGCCAGAGATATGTACAAAGATCCTGTCTCAATCTACCAAAACATACAGTCATCTAACAAATTACTACTGCTACTACAACTACTACTATTACTACTACTACTACTACTACTACTACTACTACTACTACTACTACTACTACTAATAATAATAATAATAATAATAATAATAATAATAATAAACAACGGTGATGAAATAAGATAAACAGAAATAAACCAGAATAGAACAAAACAAATAAACAAAGAGAAAAAGAAAGAACCAAAGAAAAAGAACAAGAAACTACAGATGTTGAGAGACACACAGAAAACATGTTAAGAATGAAGTCAGGAAACCTACTATATGACCAAAAGGTCTGTAAGTTTAAAAAAGTGCTCAAAGAATTATCAGAGAAAATTTCTTTTCATATACCATGGAATTCATGGTATACATACATAGGCATATACTGGTAATCATGGGACCTGACTGTTATATGTGTTTTGTATATGCAGTGAAACTCTATTTTTTTATTGTTGAGTGTTTCGCAATTGGAGATAACCTTTGGTTTATGGATTGGGTCATATTTCCTCTTCTCCTCTCATCACTGGGTCCCCTTTTGGTTAGCCTCATTCAAGTCCTATGCATTCTTCTACAGATCATGTGTTTTCCAGTCCAATAGTGTTAGATGGTCTTATTTTCCCATTGGCTATTACAATCTTTCTGTCTCCTCCTCTACAGAACTCCCTAAGCATTTTGAGGGGAAAGATTTGATAGATATTTCAAATAAAATTAAAAATTTTAATATCCATTGTCACCTTCAGCAGATTGTATAGCTCCTGATCTCTGTATTTTTCCTACCTACTCCAAGAGGAAGCTTCTCTGAGGATCATTGAGCAAGGTATCAACCTATGACAATAGTAGAATATAGTTAGGAGTCATTTTATTGTTATGTTCTTTATCAGGATAGTATTTTTAAATGTCTTTGGCCTATCTAATTTAAGGGTTTTGGCTGCTGAGCAATGTTAGGCATCAGTTTCCTCTCATGGAGTGGGCTTTATTTTCAATCAGATAGTGGTTAGTTACTCTTATAGCTCGTGCACAACTATTACACAAACATATCTTGTGGGCAAGTCACCATTGTAGACCACAGGGTGTGTAGCTTTGTTAGTGTTCACCTATATCCTTTGATGATGTGCAGAGTAACTTACAGTATGATGAACACTAGTCAGTGAGGGTTAAAGGCTTTTGTAAGAAACTACTCTATCTATGTTAAATGAGATACATACATTTTTATTTTCTTCAACAATATTGCCACACTGTCAGCCTAGATTATTTGGATATTTTCATGGCCAAATAATTTGTTTATATGTGATCATACCTGGTACTGGAGGTTTCACTGGGTGGTGAGAGATATCTAACTGAGACTGTATCTCCCCCAATTTAAGTTGGTTCAACATCTAGTAATCAACAAATTTAACATTCCACATAAATTAATAGCATCAGAAACAACTAATCATAACTATTGTTGCAGGATAAGCATTTGAGAAGTTCAACATACTTTTTTTTGCAAAAGTTCTAGAGCCATTAGAACCAGAAGGAATATACCCAAGATAATAAACAGCATGTACAATAAACTTATAGCCAACATTATGCTGAAGAGTTAAACTGGGATCATTTCCTATAAGAACAGGAATGAGATAAGGATGCCCATTTTCCAATTTTTCATGCAATATAGTACTTGAAACCTTAATTCGACCAAAAGGACAAGAAAAACTCTAAGAAGACTTAAACAGCAAAGGAAGAAGTATAACTGGACTTAATTGCAGATGACATGATTCTGTATTTGAAAAACCCTAAAGAGCTTACTTCAACATTCTTACATGTAGTACACACAGGATATAAAATAAATGTAAAAACAAATAGCTTTGGGGTGTGTATGTGTGTGTACTAAGGTGAGGGCTAATGTTAACCTGTAAGACCTACTTGCCCAAGAACAGATAATTTCTTGGAATGCTGAGGGCTGAGGTTCTTGTGAAATAACAGAGCACATGTTTTCACTCCCCTAAACAAATTTGTTTGACCCAACTGCACCAGGTGAGTTTGATCACATATAGGCAGGAGGTACATTGGCAAGAAATATGTAAGGACATATACTTGCCCCTGAATGGACCTGGTGGAAAATGCACAACCTATAGGATTGCCTTGATAAATCTCTCTAAAATGGGCCTGATTGGTATTTTCTGGAAACCCTCAAATGCACCTGGCCAGAGCCCATCGTCCTGGCTGGTATTTAACTAAAGCTTGCTTCAGACTTGTTTTAAATTTGTGGTAGTGGTCTTATTCTTGACCAGCGAATTTTATATTATAATCCCAGATATAATGAGATAAATGAAAGGTCTCTAGAACAAATACTTTAAGACACCAAAAAAAAAAAAAAAAAAAAAAAAAAAAAAAAAAAAAAAAAAAAAAAAGAAAAGAAAAGAAAAGAAAAGAAAACAGCACATGATGGAAATATTTTCATATTCCTGGTTTGGCAGAATTAGAGATGTAAAAAAAAAAAAGCTATACTACCCCAATTAATCCACACACTTATTGCAATACACAACATAGTTCTGCTCTCATATTTCTCATATCAAAAACTAAAATACCATGAATTCTTCTGAAGCCACCAAAGACCAGGAGAAAACTCTAAGAAATTATAGAGACTAAGAATAAAGTTCGAGGTATCACAATACCTGTCTTTAAATTATACCTCAAAGTTAGAGTGAGGACTGGTGTTTGGGAAGTTAGACAAAGGAACAGTATAGGGGGCCTGTAAATAAGCAGACAATGGCTATCTAAATTTTGACAATGTGGAAATATCTTTTAAGTAGAAATTTAATATAACAGGATATCAACAGGCCCCAGGAACAACAGGTAGTACTAAGTGAATTTAAAGTTTTCTCTTCTTCACATCAAAAGACACTACAAGCAGATCAAATTTACAGCCCATTAAATGGGAGAAAATCTCTGTTAGCTATCCTTCAGTTGATTAATGTCCAGACTTTCATAAGAACTCTAGAAATTAAATGCCAATGAGATAAATCAGACTGATAATAAATGGAATAAGAGACAGGTTTAAAACAAAAAACAGAAATGACAAATAACTCTTACAAAAATTGTTCAAAACTCATAAGTGCCAGAAAGAGCAAATAAAACTATTTTAAGATACTACTTCACCCTAGTCAGAATGTTTCCCAGATTGTTGCAGAGGATAAGGGAAAATATGAACAATTATTTACTTCTGGTAAATATAAAAATTAATGTGGCCATTGTAAAAATATTTTGAGGTTCTTTAAAATGAAAAAAAAAGTAAAATTATCAAGAGACTTTGTTATTCAACTATTCAACATATGTGCAGAGAACTCCATATCCTACTATAGATCTATTTGCACATTTGTATTTACCTCTTGTGATAGCAAGGATATTGAGTCAGTTAGATGACCCTCGTAGCTGAATGGACATTAAGATATAGTGCTCTCATGGTGCACGTGTGCGTGCATGCACAAACACACACACACACACACACACACACACACACACACACACACACACACCCCACCACCACCACCACCACCACCACACCACACATGATCTCTTTCAGTTTATACCCCGTGTATCCATCCATTTGAAATCGTCAATGGCTTTTACTGCATCTAATGAGGCAGCCATGTTGTTTCTGTACTTGATCTGTTTATATAATGGATTACAATTATTGATTTTAATATGTTGAATCATTCTATGGTTAAAGCCACCAATTTGAGCACTGTAGATAAACCATTTTAAATTTCGCAAATATTTGTAAATGATTATGCTCCTGTTAGTAAAGATATCTATCTATGTACATATCATCAATAGATTATTAATGTATATATGTATGTGCATGTAAATATGTTTATACATAGATATGTGTATGTATTTGTATTTATTTATGAATACACACATATATGTATATATACATACACACATATATCATACATACACAGACACACACACACACACACACACACACACACACACACACACACACACATATTTGAGCTGTTCTTTAGCTTTAGTATCTGGGCGGTAGTCATTCTATGGTCTGATAGAACCCTGTAGTGCATTACTCTAACCCTGAACATTTTCTAGTTGGGTGACTTTGATTACAATTTCTATTTCACTAGGGTTTTGTAGGATCTTTACATTCTTTATGTGATTTTTGGTTAACATTGGTAGGTTATACATATAAATAATCATTCATTTATTTTAACTTTGCTAGTTTGGTCAAATGCAGATGTGAAACATCTCCATATTAATTTCTGATTATTTTTTTAGTGTCTATTGTAAAGCCTTCCTTTTCAACTCTAATTTTATAAACTGAGATCCTCTCTGTGTATACTTTGGTCATTTTGACTGAAGGATTATCTGTACTGTAGCTGTTTTTTAAAAGGAATGTATTTTGTTTAATTGATTCTTTTTTATATTTTACCATATAATATAATTACATTTACTTCTGTTTCCACATTTCTCCCTCTAAAACTTCATATGCAATCTCTTTGCTCACTTCCAAATTCATGGTCTGTTTTTCACTAATTGTTCTTACATACATGTGTGCACATTTATTTATATACATATATTTATTATATAATGCATATTTTTCATACAACACTGTATATATACATGTGTATTCAAAAATATATGAACACAATATTCTTAGTCTTTTTAATTATACTTTCATATACATGTTTTTATGGATGACCAATAGGTATTGGGTAATCAGTTGATGTAGTTTTTAGATGGGGAGAATATTACTCTCAATCTTGTTTTATTAGCAATCTATAGTTATCTATGGTTGTCTATGTAGGGCTAATACCTCATAAGCTTTTCTCTGACCAAGGTAGCATGTATATTAATATCATCCTTGTTCAGTTCATCTTTAGACACTCAGGTCAGTAAGACTTATGAAAGTAACATCTAACATTCCCAGGAGACACAATTTCACACAAAAAATTTTGTTCCTTTGGCTCCTACAGTCCTCCACTCTCACTTTCCACTGTGACCCTTGAGCTTCAGGTAAAGGAACTGCATATTAGATGTACCTGTTGCTTGACTACTCTACAGCTCTGCGTTTTGACTGGGTATAGTTTTCTCTAGTGCTCTACATCAGTTTTAGAAACAAGTTACCCTGATGAGAAATGATGAATACACTTATCTGTTTTCATAAAAAAGATATATTTAGAATGTGGTTCAGTACTATGATGACTTAAATAAAGTGATTCCAGAAGGTTCTTCTCCATGATCTGCAACTACACTAGCTCCGTGTCATTGTCCAGTATTCACTATCAAGCATGGCTTTCAGTTGCTGATATGTTCTTATGCCATATCAGCAACTGTTTGAGACTAGAGAGCTGTTGTTTACAATAAGATAAGCTTGTCAGTGCTGCATCTATAGGCTTATTGTGACATATTGATCATTGTTGTGATTCATAGATGGATAGAACTATTAGTTGTTTCCTTACTTACATTGGATGACATTTTCAGGTCCACCCTATTCTAGGGCCGATGGCTTCTGTGTCTGAAGTGCATGGTCTCTTCAGTAGTAGAGACCCCACTTCTACCTCCGAAGGCCACCAAGGGCAACAATGGTAGCCTATAATATTTTTTAGTGGGGGAAGCTATAGTAACAACTCTGAGACGTGAGTCATGAGAAAGCCTCTCAAACCTGGTATGGGATTTTTCGTCTGTGGTCTATGGCTCTACGAGGGAGCACTTTCAGCTCATATTGGATAATGAAATTTCAATTGTAGGTGTATATTTAGAAACTGACTCATGTATATTATAAGTATTTTGATAGACAATTAAAAATATGATTTCTTACACCCAGATTGTTATTTTATCATTCTTCCTTCTTTACTTACCATCTTGCTCCATCCCTAATTGCAGCCCTGCCTATTTTGCAAGCCCCCTTTTCAGATATTCAGATATTTTTACCCTGCTATTACTCTCTTTATTGCTACTCACACTTTAATCTGGCTATATTTCATTTTAACTCTTCCAGCTTCCGCAGTTACTTTAGAATAGGTACTGACATCCACAGATTTGGTGATAGAAGCCTCAGATAAAAGTGAGCACATGATATTTTTTTTATTCTTGCTCTGGGTTACTTCACTCACCATGATCTTTTCTGGTTCCATCCATTTACTTTCAGTGTTCATGATTTCATTATTTTTATAGCTGAATAGTAAGTAGTCCATCTTGCATATGTAGCACATTTTCATTATCCATTCATCAGTTGAGGGACATTTAGCTTGTTTCCATTTTCTAGCTACTGTGAATAGAGCAGCAATGATTCTTTATATTGTGTTTTTATGTTCAAATAGGAAATTATGATGCTGTACTATTCTTAGTTGATGAGGATGTAATTTTATTCATAAAACCCTAAAGCATCTACCAGGCCACTTCTATAACTGAAAAACTCTTACAGAAAAGTATCAGAAAAAGTAACTAATCTACAAAAAGGTACTAGACTTCCTATATATAAAAGACAGGCATACTTAGAAACAAGTAAGGGAAATATCACCTTTCACCATAGCATAAAACTCTTGAAATAACTCCATCCAAACTATAGGAAGATTTGCCTTAAAAACAAAACAAACAAACACACAAAAATGTTTTAAGACATTGTAAGGAGAAATTGAAGAAGACATCACAAGATGGGTATACTCCCCTTGATCATGGATCAGTGGGGAAGGGAGAAGAGATTAGAGGATGCCATATGAGTGTGGTATCTAAAACTAAAGACTTCTTTTTTTTTCTATTGCGAAGATTTTTTTTCATTTTTTTCTCCTTTATTAATTTATTCTTGTTACATCTCAATGGTTATCCCATCCCTTGTATCCTCTCATTTTTCCCTCCCTCCCATTTTCCCCTTATTCCCCTCCCCTATGACTGTTCCTGAGGGGGATTACCTCCCCCTGTATATGTTCATAGGGTATCAAGTCTCTTCTTGGTAACCTGCTGTCCTTCCTCTGAGTGCCAAAAGCCATATGATATTCTACTTTCTAAAGCCTTCGTAAAATATGTAAATATATAAAGGTAATTTAAATGGATCAACAACATTATTTGAGCACACAAACCTTAACTACATATCATGTCCTAACAAATAAAGTCCCTAGGTCTGGAAGTGACTTATATTCTTTTGAGTCCTTGACCAAAGAGATCCCAGAAAATAACCTCACACATCACTGACCATTGTCAATTGTATTAGTTATCATCTGATTACAATCCTACAAGCTATAATAATGACCTGTTTACAAGACATGTACACTGGTACAATGCTGTCATGAACACTAAGAGTGTGACCAATCACTGTCTGCCTGGACCTGATGTCAACCCTTGAATTGAACCCATTCATGACACTATTAAACTAGCCAAGATCTTGAGACTGACCAATCATAGGCCTAGGAAAATACGTAACCATTTTTCTGCTGAAGGATGACAGTAACACAATGACTACGATTGATAACGTTATGCTCATAGATCTTTACATTGCTCAATCCTCATCTTAAGAACCTTTTTCTTACAGTAGATGGTAATTAACACAGAGACCCCAAACTCGACAGCATCCACTGAGTGAGAGACTTTGGAATGTTCCTCTTTGGTGGGATGTCTCTATCACAACTCTCCCTCCAGTGGCTTGTAGATCTATGTGAAAGACGGTACAGAAAGATGGCAAGGCCCAGTGGATGTTGACGATTTTAAGGAGGAAGCATCTTGTAGACCAAAACATTTGAAGGCTAGACACATATGAACTCAGAGACAGCATGCACAATGCTTCAAACACATAGAAATCCACCTCCCTCTGCCTCCTGAGTGCTGGGATGACAGGTGTGGGCCACCATACCTGGATATTTCTGGTGTTTTAAGTGGGCATTATATGTTTTCTAGAAAACAAACAAAGAAAAAATATATATATATACATAAATTATCAATTCCTTGAACAATAGTGATATTTTCAAAGAAAATTAAACATGCTTTTTCTAATTCCAGAATGATTCTATTAGGGTAATTATATGTTCTGTAATTATAAATTTTAATATAGGACCTGATAACATAATTAAGAAACTGTGGTTATGATTTTATATGTAAGATACTAAATTCACAATTAAATATAGACCAAGACAATAGACTGGGATATAGGACTTCTTTCCTCAGATTTTAATTTTGCACTGAATCAATTACATTACTTTATACATTTTCCTAGATTTCTTTATCTATAACTGTAAAAGGTGAGAATGTATCTTCTCTAAAAATCTCCTTTACACTTAATTCATTTTAGCAACTGGGAAATATCAGCAAATACGCAACGTAAATGAGCTCTGAAATACATGATAACATTTTATCTATGTATCTGAAAACTGCCATAATCCAATATTTAGAAAATCATGACAGCTAGTATAGCTCTTTTATTGATTGACTCAATCCTTATCATTTAACATTTATGTGAAGCTAAAAGTGAAAATCAACAAGTCTGGAACTTCTTACTACAAAAACAGGACTGCAGTTCTGTCGAGAACCATGCCAAATTCTGCCATGTTAGAAATCCCATGCTTAGGCTGCACGCTGATCTTGGAGTTGCTGACCTTTGCAGGATGAGGTCTTTTGTTCTAGGCTATCTTTGGATTATTTACCTTTGAATGAAGTAGGGAAGTCCCAACTGGGAACCACCCACAGGATCAAGGAAGTTCTTAAGGGAGCTACTTAGAGAAATAGAAAGTTCTTACAGGGAGATGGTCAGAGAAATAGGAAGTTCTTACAGGGAGCAATTCAGGCTTTTGTATTCTTGCCTGGGGGCTAGGGAGAGTGGGATTAAAATAGGTCCTGTTTCTGGTTTTATGTTGAGGTCTTTAATTCACTTGGACTTGAGTTTTGTGCATGGTGACAATTATGGGCCTAATTGCATTTTTCTAAATGTAGAAATCCAGTTAGACCAGCACCGCTTGTTGAAGATGCTATCCTTTTTTGATTGAATAGATTTGGCTTCTTTGTCAAAAATCAGGTGACTATATGTGTGTAGATTCATATCTTGGTCTTCAATTCGATTCCAATGATCAACCAGCCTAGTGCTGTGCCAGTACCATGCTGTTTTAATTACTATTGCTCTATAGTACAGCTTGAGATCAGGTATGGAAATTCTTCCTCAGGATCTTTTACTGTATAAGATTGTTTTAGCTACTCTAAGTTTTTTGTCTTTCCATATAAACTTGAGAACTCACCTTTCAATGTCTTTAAAACTTGTGTAGGTATTTTGATAGGGATTGTATTGAATCTGTAAATTGCTTTTGGAAAGACGGCCATTTTTACTATGTTAATTCTCTCGATCCATGAACAAGGGAGATCCCTCCATCTTCTCAAGTCATCTTCAATGTCTTTCTTCAGGAACTTAAATTTTTTTTCAAACAAATCCTTCACTTGCTTGGTTAGAGTAACTCCTAGATATCTTATATTGCTTGTGGCTAATGTGAAGGGTGTAGATTTCCTAATTTCTTCCTTTGTATGATTAGAAGAAAAAGTGGGGAAGAACCTGGAACACATTGGCACAGGTGACAACTTCCTGAACAGTATACCAACAGCTCAGGCCTTAAGATCAACAATTAATAAATGGGACCTCATGAGGCTGAGAAGCTTCTGTAAAGCAGGACTCACTGTCAACAGAACAAAAAAACAGCCTACATACTGGGAAAAGATCTTCACCAACCCTTCATCTGACAAAGGTCTAATATCCAAAATATATAAAGAACTCAAGAAATTAACCACCACCAAACCAAATAACCCAATTGAGAAATGGGGCTTGGAACTAAACAGAGAATTCTCAACAGAGGAATATCAAATGGCTGAAAACCACTTAAAGAAATGCTCAATGTCATTAATCATCAGAGAAATGCAAATCAAAATGACACTGAGATTCCATCTTACACCAATCAGAAAGGCTAAGATAAAAAACTCAAATGACACCACATGCTGCTGAGAATATGGAGAGAGAGGAACACTCCTTCATTGCTTGTGGGAAATCAAACTAGTACAACCATTTTGAATTCTCTCTGGTGCTATCTCAGAAAAATGAGTATAGGACTTCTTCAAGACCCAGCTTTTCCACTCCTTGGATTATACCCAGAAGTAGCTCCAGCACACAACAGGGACATATGCTCAACCATGTTCATAGCAGCCTTATTCATAATAGCCAGAACATGGAAACAGCTTAAATGACCCTCAGTAGAAGAATGGATAAAGAAATTGTGGTATACTTTCAGTATGGAATACTACTCAGCTATTAAAACAAGGAATTCCTGAAATTTGTGGACAAACGGATTGAACTAGAAATGATCATAATGAGTGAGTTAACCCAGAAGCAGAAAGAGTCAAATGGCATATATTCACTTATATCGAGACACTAGCCCAAGGTGTGTGTCCCATGAAAGTCTTTATTTATCAGGAAAGTGGGATGGAGGGGAGGACATCCTGTTGGGATTTAGGCCAGAGAAGTATGGGATAATGGGGAAATAGAAGGATCCAGAAGTTCTTAGAAACCTACAAGAAGAACATTGTGACAGGCATATCTGGGCCCAGGGTCCTGCTCAAACTATGGCACCAGCCAAGGACAATATGTACAATAAACTTAGAACCCCTACCCAAATCTAGCCAAAGGACAGGACATTCTCCACAGTTGAGTGGAGAGTGGGGACTGACTTTCACACATACTCTGATGCCCCATATTTGACCACGTCCCCTGGATGGGAAGGCCTGGTGGCACTCAGAGGAAGGATAGCAGGCTACTAAGAAGATACTTGAAACCCTACGAGCATATACAGGGGACGGAGGCCCCCTCTCAGTAACAGTAATAGAGGAGGCAAGTAGGGGGAAAGCAGGAACAAGAGAGAAATGAGAGTATAAAAAGGATGGGATAACTATTGAGATGTAAAATGAATAAATTTATAAAAAATATTTTAAAAAAGAATAGATCCTGTTGACCATCCTACATGAAGTCTTGATTAGAAATTTCCAGACTTGACTCAATATCTCTCGTGTCTCTGTTCCTCACTTTCAATCCCCATTCTCTCTTTCAGGTGAACCATGGTTCGATTTGGCTCATGGGCCAGGAACATCACAGTTCTAGGCCATTCAATATTCTTAATTTAAAATGACTATGGTAATACATTATTATTGCAGGAAAGTGCTCATGTCTGCATACTCAATAAAAATGATTATATTTTATGCAAGTTTGTTTCAACCAAGGTGTGCTTGTGCAATTATTTTCAAAAAGGTAATAAATAAAGCTTATATACATTAAAGAAATCTCTCCAATAGAGTAAGCTCACTTCCTTTTCACTTTTCGATTGAGAATAACAAAAATATAACTGCACACTATTAACTGTTATTTGGTAATATCTTTTTGGAAATTATTTTTCTGGTAAACAATTTTTAATATTCTTTTGAATTTTATAATGAAGGAGTTTTAGATCCAGGCTTTATCATGAGCAATAATTCAGTAAATGAATGATTGTTATAGAAGCACAAACTCAGTGAAAATATTCATAACGAAAAGTATAGGATGGAAAGAATGATACTTTTGTTAGTGTAGTTTCTCTAGAAGAGCAGAGCTAGTATCATGAAAATATATTACAAATAGAGTTAATTATATTGATTATCACAGTATAGGTTGAGTGGTTCTAAATGGAAGTTTATACACTATAGAAAGTGAAAACCCATTGCCTGCTCAGTTCATGAAGTGGAATGGGATTAGCAACCCAATCTCTCAGTGCAGACCTGGAAGATAGCCAGAGAGAAACTGGTCCAGTCCTTTGGCAAACAATCAACTGAATACCAGTCAGTCCTGGAACTGGAAGTTTCACTTGGTAGTTAAAAATAGGGCTTTATCTCCCTATTATTTTTCCGTTTTCCATTTATATTTCCTTCATATGTATAACATATAATATATATATATTATATAATATTTGCTAAGAATCTTCTACTCTAGTAGGTTTCCATACGACCCTTCAAATAGCCCTTCATTTTAGGTATCTGTCCCTTATTCCATCCCTTATCAATTTGCTCCCTACTTCTCACTGTTTGATTCTCCCAGTCCAGTATCCTCCTCCTAAGTTCATCATGAATATTAATTCCTTCTTGTGGTTCCTAGGGAGATCCTTCCTAAACCTCTAATCCCTTACTGTGTACTAACCTCTGTGATATGGATTGTAACCTGCATATTGAAGACTTGCTTCTATGCAAGTACAAACCATATTTGTCTTTTGGGTCTAGACTACCTCACTCAGGATGTTTTTTTTCTAGCTCCACTCATTTACCTTCCAGTTTCATGATTCTCTTTTTCTAACAGCTGAATAATGTTCCATTACTAAGTGAACTACATTATCTTTATTCATTAATGCAATGCTTAGGATGTAGGCTGATTGGCATTTCTGCATATTATGAATAGAGAAGCTATAAACATAAGTGAGCAAGTTCTCTGTAGTATGATATGCACTCCTTCAGGTTTAGGCCCAAGGGTGGTAGAAATGAAATTTGAGACAGATCTATTCTGGCTCCCTGAGGAACTGCCACTGTGAAGGCACTGCCAATGTCTTTCAAACATTTTATATGGAAAGGGCGGCAATATGATAGTTATCCACTTCAGGACGATGCCTTCATAGTATTAGAACCATCAACCAAAAAGGCCCTCGTTATCTATTACTCATAAAGCTGATTATAAAACATGCCTCACGAAGCCACAGAGCACGGTGGAGACAGACGGTCACAGGAGTAGAAATCATAAGAAACTGTGAAACTCCTCCCTGCATTCAGCCTTCAGGATTTTCTCAGACTTCATCAAACGTTTACCTGATGATGCACTGTGATTGCGCATGCCCAACTTCATCAGCTGGTTTGAAATGTTAACATTCGCCTAAAAATAAGCAGATCGTGTCTTATGGTAAGTTCGTGGTTCACTGCCAAGTGTTTGATGTCCAGTAAGGCCTAATTATAAACTAAAAGATTATTCCCAAAGGGTGAATATTTGTCTTCAGAGAATGGTAGATCCAAGAACCTTTTACAATGGAGATTGCCGAATGCTTCAAACAGCTTTCATATATATACTGGGTCGTATGGCCCAAGATGCAGAGCAGCCAACACAGCTGCATGTACCTATAAATAGCATGCCAGGTTCCTGGAGACCTGTAATAAGTTCACATAAGGAAGCCTCATCTGGCACAGTGACTGAAATTTAAATAACCACTTGATTAAATTTTTGATAACCAGCTGTCATTAGTTATGATCCATCTGTCTTTGAACAAGCCAACTAGGAGAGTTAAAGGGAAATATGTAGAAATGATCGCTCTTTCATCTTTCTTTAGTGTTGACAGACATCTCCTTGATTCCTCCAGGGACATGATAGTAATTTTGATTTTAGTTCTCCTAGTAGAGTCACCTCTAATGTCTTCCATTTGGTCTTTCTCTCTGTAATGGTCTTCGTTTTATCAGTTAGAGAATAAATGTGGTGATTTTTTTGTAACTTATATATTACAATGGCACACTATATGATTAGAGAAATGAATATGCGATGACATCAGGGACCCACTACAAACCATACTTGGCTAAAATTCAACTGAACACTTGACATTAATAACACCCTCTTTAAGTTTAGGGAAGAATGCTGATTTAGATACCCCAGAATCAATGTCAATCCAGAATCAGTGTTAAGCAGCCTGAAAAGTCTGATTATATCTTCTCCAAGTTATAGCTATTCTAGTGTGAAACTATAGGTGCCTTTGAAGGATAATAAGAGAAATATTAATATTAAACCGACTATCGCAAATTTTTAATATAAATCAAAGAGCGTAAGTTCAACCTTTCATAGCATTTATAAATTTAGTTTCTAAAAAATCCCTGTCAAATTTTTTCAATATTTTGTATACTGTATTAGCAAAAAATTAAAGTGTTTGAGTGTACATGACCATAATTTTTCTCCTATTCAAAGATATTATTTTTATCATATGTCATTTCCCCATTGCAATTCCTTATTTTGCAGTTAAGTTACCTTATCTGTGTAGTTAAATCAAGATATCTGACCTTGAAAACTCTATCAATCTTACAAGAACCATAAATATAATGTGCATAAATAGAAGCAGTAAAAGTAGAAGAAGCATGAATTATTAATCATACAATATTAAGTAAATTCCCAAGCATATTGCTCATTACAGTAAACAAACATTTAAGCTTACATGGTATTTTAAGCCAGACTACATTAGGTTATTTTAGTTGTAAACACTTTCTTCCTTTTATGAAAATGAGTGTCCATATTTGAGAGTGAAGCTGTACTGTAGAATAAATCTAATGTTACATTATTTTTTCCTCCGAAGAGTAAAAATGAATGTCTTATATTAAATATAACATGAAGAGATTGTAATCCCCATATTAAATATAAAGGCGCTGCTGAATGAATATATATCTATTATCCATATACAGTTGAATAATTATGCAATGTTTTTGAGATTATGAAACACACCACAAATAAATAGTTCATGAAGTGTAACACTGGCAATATTTGTTTTCTTGGGTGTGTTTTTGTGATGGGAACGTGAGTTATTCACAATTAAATTGTAACCACCTTACATAGTAGTAAATCTAAATTGTATCAAAATGCATTATAATATTCAAACATGAATAGATCAACAAGAAAATTGAGAGCTTGCTCAAAAATAATGATATTATGCTACAGCCAATATAAAAAACAAACAAAAAAAAATGCCTCATGTTGAACACAATCTACTTAAAGGTATTTCAGTGTCCACTGGAATAAAGCTCACCTAGTTAACTACTGAAATTGTACCACTACACTGAATACATTTTCTCAGAATTATTCTGTCATTTTGTTGAAGTCATAATGACTGCTTTATATCAAAGCAACGCTTACATATAGATTTTCCTACTGCCACTATGGTCCGCTCTCTGGATTCATATGGCCTGCTAACCACATTTCCAACACAACATTTCTTCTGCTTTTAGTACTCTGGTCTGATCTATGGCTTCTCTATGGGAAGGCTGGCCCTGGCATTATTCCACTTGTCCTGTCACGTCTATCCTTCACAATAAGGTTACTTTTCTTTAGTTCAGAATAAGGAAGAGGAAAAAGATCAGAAACAAAGCCAAGAGGTGCAGGCAATATTTACCAGCAGTTGGCTGCAGTTTCCTATTTCCAGTGATAGATATTCACTATTTCACTGATGTATGTGGATTCCCCAGTAGCTACTTTGTTCTTTCTCAAGGTGTTTGGATGGAGTCAACAGCCACTTGGCTGCCCCTTTCCTGTCATCCCAACCATGCCTGTGGAATGCACTTATACACTGAACTATCTTGGCACCTTCACAACACATTCTCAGCTTCTTCCCTCCATTGCTGGTTTTTTTTTTTGAGGGGCTCCTGAACTCTGTATATCAAGTGGTTATTCTGTGAGGCATAATGTCAAGCTGTTAATAGCCCGTACATCTTCCATGATACTGTTCAAATATGAAAAAAGTCATTTGTGTACAATATCTTGGTGAGTTGCACGTTGAGGTTAATGTATCAATACGACCTAATAATGTTTATTATTAGGCCTGTAATTATTATTATGACAGTATTTTGTAACCTGCTCACAATCAATAAAGACACAGACATCTATTATATTTTAAAATAGCCTTAGTTAACCTGGAGCAGGAGAGATATTAATCCTCTAAACTACTTCCCATAATGGTGCAGGTATGGAATACCTGTCCAAATCCCATGCTATCTGTTTCTTAATAATTTCTATCAAGCTACCTCCCATCCATAATCCCAAATACTTGCTAATGTTCTCCATCTGGGCCAAATCGCCATCCACACCGGCCATGTAATTCTCCACTCCCTCTCCTCTCCCAAGATTCTCTCTCTCTCCCCCAAGACCTGGAACCTTAGCTGTGCCTCTCCCACTTGCCCTGCTGAGGCATGAGGCCCTTTATTGGTGAAACAGGTTAGGCTCTATAGGCAAGGTACAGGTGAGGTAGAGACAGCAAGCAGTAATTAGCATCAAAGTACATAAGGCCAGCCTCCAACAGTTGCAATTGCTCCTATGCCAACTGACATTCTTCTCCCTTTGTCTATGCTTCAGATGTGTGCTAATTTTTTTCAGAAAGTCTGTCCAGTTATAAGAATTCATGTAGGGATAAAATATAACCTTTCTAATAAGCACTACTATGTCTCTGACATGTTCCTGGTGTTGTACTGCTCCCTTACTCTGTTTGAGAAGGAAAGTACAAGTTATCACTCTCTCCAGGGAGAACCAGACAGACTTTATGTGCAAAGGGATTTCTTAAGTGTCTGCTTGTTTTTAAACAGAAGTATTTTTGTAGATAATGTCCAGTTTCCAATTTATCCTGTTTTCTCATGTATAACGGTTGGAACACCAGAATGGCTTAGAGTTGCATGGTGGTTATTTCAATCATATTTTATCATTTGTTGGCGATATATCTATTATTACCATGTATCACATTTTTATCATCAACTATTACTTATAATCCTCCTAATTATGGTCTTTGTAAACTCAGAGACATTTTAAAAATAATTATTGATATAGATGAATATTTATTTGTTACTATTGACAGTATTTCTTACATGTTAAGCATAAGAACACATTAGAAAAATAGCTACTTAAACTATCTATTGTTCAGGTTTAAGAAATATTCTTTAGCTATATGTCATCTCACAAATGCTGTCTGCCTATAGGTAAAATCATGAACATTCTAGAGTCTGTACATTTCTTTGTTTTGGCAGGTATACCTTGAAAATCATTTCATTATACTTAATATGTCTTGCTACATAATTTTTCCATTTAATTAATTTATAATGTCCAAAGGTATAATGTTTGTAAAGCAACTGTTTTAAATTTACTGGGTAACATTAATTTTTATGAAAAATACATGACTATTACATAACACATGTAACCCAGTCAAGCTGCTTTTGTTTTTGACTTATGTGATGAATAAAATGCAGTTACGACACATTCATGTTATGTTTCAACAAAAGTAGGCTGTGAAGCCTAGCTGTTCATCATGCTTTGCAAGTTTGATTAGGATTTATCATGAAGAGACACTGTGTAATCGAATGAGCCCTCTTTAGCGCAAGATAATATCCTGAGATATGCTGAGGGTTTAAGAGTAAGAAAGGAAAAGGGATTAGCTTACTTCAATTCGCTCTACAGCTCCTGCCCTATGTGTTTCCTACAGACCTAACCTCACACAATAAATCTGTGTATTCATCATCTCTGCTCAAATCATCACATCTGTATCTATCTGTCTCTGTCGTACTGGGTTGTATTCCTCTGCAGAACCTGCTTGATAAAATAGTTATAGCTTTCACACAGCCCTGTGTTTTGTTTTTTTTTTTACTTATTTGAAATTTTGAAATTTTGTCAAGCAAATATAAACAACCCCTACTTTGATAAAAAAAAATCTAATCATTACTATTTGTTTTGTTCTGATAGTGTGTAAAATACTGTCTACCCTTTAATTCATTTCCATTTTCCCCTTTAAAATATTTATTTGTAGGTATCTGAGGCTTTTGAAGACCTTATTTAACTATTTTACTTCATGTATCTATGGAATCATATCTATCTGTTAGACCTAGTATATAAATTCTTGTGATAAAATTAGACTAGTTTTTTGACATGACCATGATTTGCATCAATATACGAAATTCTATACCAGTGAATTAAAAATAGCCTTATCTGTGAGTAACAGTCAAGGCCCTGAGTTGAGTAGATTCAACGATCTACATTTTGTTCTATCCTCCCTCGATATTTCTATATTCCTCTTTCTTTCTTTTCAGATTCTATCTCCTTACCTACAAAAGAAAGATAAAGGAAAAGAGAGATGTTCCTAAGTCCAACCTTGTTGTATCTCTGTCTAAGTCCAATAATAACTTATAACCACCTCCCAGTAAAAAATAAACATCTGTAACCCAAGAGAGCAAACAGAAACCTACCCAACCTCCTTAGGGGAACTGGGACATTGTTCTCTTAAGGTTTCTTCAGGCTGATTTAGGGTGATTAATACCTTTGAAGGCCTCTGCTCTCCAAACTGGGGAAAATTGTTAAGTAACCCAGGGATAGCATTTGTGGTCCATTTTCTAAATGTTAAGAAATTCCAGGCTTAATAAGAGTCCTGTGTGGGACAGTCTGAAATCCTGGACCAATTGGGATCAGATTTTTCTACAATGCTGTCCTGGAAGCTGTCCAATTCGGGTGGTGATAGCGACTGAGGATCCTGGGGCTAGAGCATGAAGGATGCAGTATGTCAGAGAGCAGAATGCTGAGAGGAATGAAGCCTGTCAGGTCTGATGCAGCTTCAGAATCTGGTTCTTCTTTTCTGAAAACGTAATTTCTCACAGGCATGATACAGTTCTCATATTATAATTATATGAGCTGTGCAGGATGTACAGAGCAACTAAGGCTGGTTCTCTGTTCATTGTATGAGCAGAAGCGAGACATCTGCAAATCTTCCTTCATGATTTAATAAGACGCTTTTTATTATTCTGTATATTCTTTGACCACAAAGTAAACTCCTAGCAACACCCAGTCTACCTCAAGGAAGATGATGAACATCAAAGAACTTCCTTATGGAGTTGGCTTCAAATGGGGCAAAACAGCCACTGGGGAAAATGTCGTTTATGCCATAGACAGAATTCTGCCTAAAAATGGGCAAGCATAGATGCAGGCAGAGTCGACTGCCAAGAGAGGTTTAGCAAGTCCTTAATAGTTCCTGCCTTGCAAATGTGTCTATAGGAGGAGATATTGGGCCAGAAGGCCAAAGATGATGCTCCAACATTATAGAGAGCATTGGGTGACTGTTCAGGCAGTAAACTGTCTCCGTCATATTTTCATTTTGGAAGCTGCTAACATGCACTTCCCTTTCACTGAGGTATTTAAGTTTTATCTATTCTAAAATCTTGATGGGTTTTAAGACCAGATAGTTTAGTCTTACAATTAAGCTTAGTTTGTTAGGGGCCAAGATATTTTTAGATCAAGATAGATATAAGTTAATAGAGATGAGATATGATAGATATAGATTTCCGTTCAGAAATTTAAAACTGACAAGAAAGATGATTTCTTCATTGTTTTACAAATATAAATAACTAAATCACTATAAAAGTAACATTTATATAACTCCAGATTATTTTATGGTTCTTCCTGCTACTGGTAGTTTAATGTATATATGTATAATAATAAATATGTATATGGTAAAATTAATAAAATTATTTAAATTATAAAAATATTTATTTGGTATTGTAAGTAGAACTTGGGTGCATACCAAGAAAATATCATGTTACTTCTAGGGTGATAGGTCTGAGCTCAATTGCAAATTAAAACCTTACAAAATCCCACCAATCCCTGAGCATGAAATCCTGCCAACCACAGTGCTTGGCTTGAAATTTTACCAATTCTTATCCAAAGATCCTCCAATTTAAAAAGCTTTACCCTAAATAAATAGTATATAAACCCTGCCTGCCTTCTGTTTGGCTCTCTACTGCTTCTCAGCTAAGCAGTGGTAGCAATCTTAAGGTGTTTTGTGGTTTTTTTTTTTTGTTGTTGTTGTTTCTGTTTGTTTTATTTCTCAATAAATCTCTTTGTGTGAGGTTTGTTATACTCTGTGACTTTGGTATTTCTTGATTCCAACTGGCACTCAGAGCTGCAACACCTCCATTGGGGAAACTTTTCACCTCAGAGCTGTAACTCTTATATTACTGAATTATGTTCCCAGCACACACACACCCCTTTCTAAAATAAGCTATCAATAAGTTTCCTAGCTAGCTTCAAAAATATGATTCTATTGCCTTGACACCTAAGTAACTGGGATTATTGATATATGCCATGAAGTTTTCTTTTCTTTTCATTTACAGGGAGTTTATCATTAATGCTAAATTCTAGACAAATATGTGGCCTGTAAACTCCATTTGCATAATATTTGTGAGATATTGTTTTATAAGGCATTAGAAAACCAGTCCAACCTTGGCTACAGGATGGTTTTATGTATATTTTGAAAACCAAATCCTGTGTAACTCCTGTGGGTTTTCAGACTCTTTTGTTGAATACATGATTTATGTAATATATCACCTCTCTGGGAGTTAACAATAGATATGTGTGTTATTTCATTTGGCCTGAATGGAAGTAAGGTTGATTAAAAACAAAATATGCAGCCGTCATGGTTATTTTTGCGAGCTACCTAGTTAAAAGAACATATATATATATATTGGTTTTTTGAGACAGGATTTCTCTGTGTAGCCTTGGCTGTCCTGGACCTGCTTTGTAGACCAGGCTGGCCTTGAACTCACAGCTATCCACCTGTTTCTGCCTCCTTAGTGCTGGGATTATAGGCGTGTATCACCATGCCCGGCTTAAAATATTTCTTAAAATATCGTTTAAGTGCAAAAAGAGTGTTTGACAGAGGAAGCTGTGTGATAAAACTTCATGAGAAGATGTTACACACAAATCTATTCATGCCAGTTACTGTGGCTCCAGTGCCACCGCGGTACCGAGTCAAGGGCGAGGGGCTGCGGTTTTAACTCACACACACATACACTCACAATAACACAACGGGTTCTTCACAATAAGAGAGCGGTAGCAGCGGCAGCAGCGGCAGCAGCGGCAGCAGCGGCAGCAGCGGCAGCAGCAGCAGCAGCAGCCTTTGTTCATTATTCAAAGAGCCTTCTTACAGGCAGCAAAACAGGCATGCCACTCGTAGATGAAATCCCACAAGAGGTGATTGCACCCAGGAGGAAAAGTCCTGAGGAAGGGAGGGGTGCATTCTCAGAGCAGTAAACATGACTAGCTAACCAACATAAACACGAACATGGAAGCTGCTAGAAACAGGACATGAAACAGCAAAACAGGCAGGCAGCCCAGTCTGACCTGATTCTTACAAGTTACAGTGGCCATGACAAACCAAGGTATAGATACCACCAAAGGTATAGTGGGAGATATTACTAAGATAACTGCATCCCCATAGTCCACCCTAGCACATGTGGAAACCCGAAGCACACTGCACAGCCTGCAGGCATGTTTGAGAATGTTTTTTTTTTCCCTTCACCTCTCTTAAAGTCTTCTTTGTAGATTGCCTCATCTGTGATTAACCCACAGCAGCTTTGCTTGTTTACTCTTAGGAAAAGAGTCCTGGAGAATCTGGTCTGTTTCAGGGACTTCCTGAAGCGACCTTGAGTTGTTTACTATATGCCTGAAGGAGCTTGCCTGCAGTCTGGAAATGTCTCAGTCTTGGAGGAAATTGTTGCACAAAAGTAGAAGCAGATATGTTAAATATTACCATAACCTTCATGCAATTCTGGTGTGAGAATTAATGGCTGTGACTTCAGAAAGATACACCTAAAGACAATGTTTAGACCTTTCCAAATATCATTTGTGTTTTAAAAAAGTATATTGTGAAAAAATTATATCTCATTATAACTGTAATGCCCAGTGGTTTTTGGTACACGAAGCACTGAAACTGTGGCCACTACACTACCTTGACTTTGAGAGAGAACTCATTGTTTTTTTTTTTTTCAGAACAAATTTTCCTCAATCATAATAACTACACTTTACCTCCATTTTACAAGAATTGGGAACTTTGATAATATACTTTAGTTGGAATTTCCAGGAGTTGTTTAACGTTCAGTAATTCCCAGAAGACCAATTCTGATAAATAAGATCCCAAACCAAGATCTTAAATTTCAGAGCATAAACCCAAACTCAAGCATAAATGTACCTGTATTTGGGAGGTTGAGGGTGAATATCAACATTATATAACAGATTTATTGGGATCTTTAAAATAGTTTTTGAACTCTTTATACATATACACACACACACACAAATAAACATATATATGAATATCCTTGTGTATGTGTGCTTGTGGGGGTAAACATGCACAATTGCATGTGTATGTGAGTATCCAAGATGTTCAGAATAGGAGCATGTCCTGTGAAACTTGAGTTATAAGGAATTGTGGGCTGCCTGGCATTGGTTCTAGAATATAACTTAGGTCCTACAAAAGAAGAGCAAATGCTTTATGTGGAGACCCAACTCATTTGCCCAAATTGGGTCTTTCAGCTGATTATATAGCAAATGAAACACAGTTAGCTTTATAATTTAACTATTTAATCCAATCCATTTATTAGAGAGAAATGACAAATAGATCTAAGAACACAAAATCCAGATGCACATTGCTCAACGAATATAAAAATGACCTTTAAAGATGTGGCTGGATGTGCAGTATTAAATAGAAGGAAAACATCCCTTCCCTGTTGCTGGAATGACTAGCAGCAAGGACTGAGGCAGTAAACACGAAAGAGGATATAGCTTTAAAAATGTGAAAGCCCTTTCAAACTGTCAGTTTTGGTGAAACTGGTACAGCCAATAGGTGAACTGGTAGAAGAGTCATTATAACTTAAAAAGATAGCTGCCATATTACCTAGCAATCTCAATGCTCAGGGCTTCTCCAAAGGATGTAGTATCGTTGTATCATAGCTCCTCCCGTGTTTACTACAACAGTAATTCAAAAATAATCAATAGATTTTAGTGATCAATAGATAAATGGGTAAGCACAAAATATTATTCAACTATAAAAATCAATGAAATCCTGTATGTATAAGAACTTGGATGAGCCAATAGATCATTCTACATAAAATAAAATAAGACTGAAGAACAAGCACTTCATAATCTTGCTCACAAGTACAACCTGAGAAAAATCTTTTTTTCTTTTTATTTATTCTTTTTCATGCAATACATCTTCACTTCATCCTCCCTTACTTCTGCTCCCCCCAGTCCCCACCTCCTCCACATCAACTGCTCTTCTGTTTCCAGTCAGAAAACAGAAGGCTTCCCAAGGATACCAACTTAAAACACTGAAACAAGATGCAATAAAACCAAGTGCAAATCCTCAAATTGAGGCTGGATGAGGCAACTCAGTAGGAGAAAAAGTTTCCCAAGAGTAAGTAAAAGATTTAAAGTATACTTTACTACCACTGTTAAGAGCCCCACAAAAGCCCCAAGATAAACAACTAAAACTTATTTGCAGCAGACTTCATGCAGGGAGTATCATGGAGGTTCTATATATATAGATGACAGATAGATGATAGATAGATGGATAGATAGGTAGATGGATAGATAGATAGATAGATAGATAGATAGATAGATAGATAGATGGATAGATAGGTGGATAGATAGATGGATAGATAGATAG
>OU015371.1:28282239-28307921 GCA_907164505.1 Acomys kempi | reverse complement strand
GATAGATAGATAGATGGATAGATAGATAGATGGATAGATAGATAGATGGATAGATAGGTAGATAGATAGATAAATAGATAGATAGATAGATAGATAGATAGATGGATAGATAGGTAAATGGATAGATAGATAGATAGATAGATAGATAGATAGATAGATAGATAGATAGATAGATAGATGGCAGATAGTAGATAATATAAATTAATGTAGAAGAAATGTTAGGGTCAGATGGTTCTGCTCAAGTCCAGAGAGAAGAGAAAGGTGTGGTTAAAAGCTCTCAGAGAAATATTATCTTCTTTTTACATATGCACATATGTGTTTCTCTGTGAAATAATTAGTTTTGGGAAAATGTTTGGAGTATACAGACATACTGATTACCACTGTGGAAATAGTCTATGTATAATTATCTTATGCATATAATAGGTGAGAAAAAGATACTGTGGTTTTTAAGAATACTCATAGAATGCTGTATAAGAATAAGCATGGATAAATAATGTTGACAGATGTGTTCAAAGGATAGTAAATAATACTGAAAAAAGTAATGGAAAAAATATGGAAATGTGACACATGGAAATTGTAGCTATATTATAATAAGATCAGATGCTATTCATGAGTATCTTAAAATATTGAAATAAGTGTCAATAGATCTAATAGTAATTTATGATTACCACAAAAGGATAGTTGTGTCAAAAGAGTGCACTATTTATTAATGGCATTTTCAGTATTACTTTTGAGATGCCAATCATTTTAAACAGTGAAAAGTAAGATGTAACACACATAGGCTGTGTTGCTTAAATTAATTTCAAGAAACTGTTTTTTTGCAGCAACCATCTTTAAGGGAAACATAGACTTTGGACAGCCATCTTTTTCTTTTCTTTTCTTTTATTAATTTATTCTTATTACATCTCAATGTTATCCCATCCCTTGTATCCTCCCATTCCTTCCTCCCTCCCATTTTCTCCTTACTCCCCTCCCCTATGACTGTGACTGAGGGGGACTTCCTCCCCCTTTATATGCTTATAAGGTATCAAGTCTCTTCTTGGTAGCCTGCTATCCTTTCTCCGAGTGCCACCAGGTCTTCCCATCCATGGGACGTGGTCAAATATGAGGCACCAGAGTATGTGTGAAAGTCATACGCCACTCTCCACTCAACTGTGGAGAGTGTCCTGTCCATTGGCCTGATCTGGGTAGGGGTTTGAAGTTTCTGGCCTGTATTGTCCTTGGCTGGAGCCATAGTTTGAGCGGGACCCCTGGGCCCAAATCTGCCTATCATAATGTTCTTCTTGTAGGTTTCTAGGACCCTCTGGATCCTTGTACTTTGCTATTCTCCCATGCTTCTTTCATCTATAGTCCCAATAGGATGTCCTCCCCTCTGAACCACTTTCCTGGTAAGTAAAGATTTTCATGGGACATGCCCTGTGGGCTAGTATGCAGTTATAAATGCAATTGGACAGCCATATTGCCTGCATACACTCTATTCCCAATTCAATACTGGCTGGAGATAGTGCAAAGTAAGATGAAGGACAGGACAGTTGTGTCTGACCTAGGACAACACTGGGTCTACTTTCATGATTACTGGCCCAGTAGGTAACCCTGTTGTCAGTCATTCCCTTTCAGCCTTCTTTTCACTGACAGTGTTCCATAGCACAAGTCTTGGGCTCAGCTTCCTCATTTTCTTCACTTAGTACCAGAATTTGTGTGAGACCAGAAGAGTAAGATGTTATTTCTGAGCCTAGTGAGGAGGTACACATATGTCGTCTCAGCACTCAAAAGGCAGAGAGAGGAGAATCTCAAGTCAGTCATGTCCTTGCTGCTAGAAGAGACTATATCTAAAAGGGAAAACATTATTTTTACAATATATCATACCCACTGATCTGTTAGCAATATAATAGCAATATAACCAAGCTGTGGCCGCTTGGTATGTGCCTCTATGTCAACACATAGGTGGTTTAAAATTCATAGTCACTCTGTTGTAAACACAGTTATTCCTACCTTTCTGATAGGTAAGCTGAGATACAAGATATCAAGATTTCCATCCAAGGCCATGAAGTTATTAGTAACTAGAAATATTAACCAAATTCCACTAGAAACTTGTGCTGTTCATATTGTATGTTTTCAACAAGTACACTAGTGTAGACATGCAAATAAAGTGCTCAACCAGGCTAATTAGACATCAGGAGAAAATATCGAATCACCTTCAGAAATGAGAGATTTTTTTCTTATGAATAATAAAAGTAACACGTTGGAAGCGAAATTAATTTTAAACTTTTTTGATATCAGTGCTCACAGCTTATTAAAATACTAATGCAAAGTTTGACATCTATATTCCTGTACATGGTTAATTTTAGTTCAATGCAATAAATGTGCAAATCATCATTTTGACTTTCCAAATGACATTGGGTGGTATTTTGTTTTCAATTATGTTTTCAATTATGAACACTGTCTACCTCCTGAGGCTTCCAGTTAAGATAAAAGGAAATGTCACAGTTAGGAGTAGTCAACTCATCAAGAGTCATGGTGTGAAGTGGTTGCAAGGAATCCCTGCCAGATGGACTTATTTGTAATGATGAATGATTTCAAGTTCTGCATAAGTAATTTAAAATCCATTCTCAGTCATGAATGAATTTAGTTCTTGTGATACTTTTCAAAATCCTAAAACATTTTAAGTTGGATTTTCTAGCATTATCTATCTATACAAATATACTTAATATAGCAAAGTCAAAACAGTCCTCAACTACTTGGCTATCAACATTAAACATGATAGTATGTTTAAGAAGAAACTTTGTTTTGTCAACAACAGGGGTATACCGTTAAAATGTTATGGGAGATGTATAAAGCAGTATTAATTAAACATATTTTGCTATCCATTTCTGTCTATATCTCAAAATGTATCACAGATAATCAGGCTAAAATGGTTTTGAAAATAAACAATATATATTTTTATTTATTTTTAATCTCCCCTCCTTTCAGCCTCATAACTCTTCTCAAATTCATGTCTTTCTGTTTTTTAATAATTATTGCCACACATATATGCAAATAAACACACACATATACATACACATACATATATATACATATACACACACACACACACATGCACACACACACACACTGCGCTGAGTCAGCTTACTATTTCTTGTAAGATTTAAAGGTGAACACTTGAAATTGAATAAGCAAGTGCTTAAGGGGATAATTCTTGGGGAAATTGTATTTCCCTCTCTCAGGAGTCTTTAATTCTATGTAAATTTTTATCTGGTAGGGGAGCACTTTAAACTTCATTATTCCATATTCTTTTATGTTTTATAACAGTGTCTATTCAGTCAAATATAAAGAAACTTACAGGAAAAGAAAAATGACTAAACCATGAAGCAGAAAATTATTATTATTAAAAGTCAACAGGAGGTGAAATCACATTAAAGAAAAAGAATGGCAATCATCACTCTTTTTTATTAAATATTTTTTATTTTTTACATATACATTTGTATTAATACATATATATATATAATATATATATATATACAGTAAACTACCTACTGAACTATAATACAAGGTTTACTTCCAATACTTTGAAAGTGCTATTGCAGGCTGTTTAGGATAAATAAGTTATACAAGTTAATTGTTAGTTGATCAAATTATGGTCATATTAATTACTAGTCCATTTTTATCACAAGAACATACATCTTAGGTGCAACAGATAGATATAATGCTATAGAAAAATAAGGTAAAATAGTTAGATAAAATCTTCAAAAGCCTCAGAGACCTATAGCATATTGCATTTAAAAATGTTTTTATTATTTTAAAGATTCACTGACAATGAGACAGGTTAACTCCTGGCAACACCCAGACTACCTGAAAGAGGGTAATAGGAAGCAATCATCACTCTTAAAAATATTTTTCCTTTAATTTTTATTTCAGAATGGAACATCCATATTATATAGAAGATTGTGATTTTTTTTCACATTATTGTCTTCTTTCCCTGAAATGAGGACCCAACACTTTGTAATTTTTTTCTAATATAGAGAAACTCAAAAGGAGTAGCTTAGAATCTTTGGGCTAAGGCTGCTTATCCCAACCACCATCTCTTTCTTCAGGAATCTTTCCCATACCAAAACAGTGTGATAAAAACCTAGACTGAGCCCCTCCTCGAAGCAGATCGTCATCCTCTCACTCAGGACCCAGGATCTCCCTAATTCTTCCTTGTCATTTTCAGGCTTTACTTCTACGTATTCTCTACTCCTTTCTGACTCCACACCGACCTGTAGTACCACTCTCTACCAAGGATGTACAGTTGGTTATAACTGCCACACTTGGTTATAACTGAGAGCAACTGTGTAACAAGGACTGCCACACTTGGTTAGGCCCGGATTGTGGTACAGCAGCCAAATGTTTAGCTCCGGATGCCTGAATCCCTGTGCAAAAGCACAGTCATGAACAACGTAGACATTTTCCTCCAGAAGCCAACAACCCTACTATAGTAGGCCCTCATAAAGCAATTAGGTGAAACAGAGAACAAGGATTTCAATATAGCAAGAATGAATATATTAAAGGACCTTTAAGATGTGAATAAATGCCTTAGTGAAGACCAGAAGAACACAAAGCAGTAACCAAGTGAGATAATGAAAATAACAGAAGACATCAAGGTAGAGTTCAACAAAGAAATAGATTCACTGAAAAATAATGGATGAGTTCAAGAAACACTTGGAAGTAAAGTTCATACTTCATATAAGAATTTACAGTCTTGCAGACATTTATGATATTACAGAGTAATGATCAGAAAACAAAATATGCACGAGAACACTATGTTTTTTTTTATTTGTCCTCTTGTTTTTCTAAAGAATGAGAGAAATAAAGACCACAGAATCGGGTGTGTGAGTAGATGGGAATATCTGTGAGGAGTTTCATGAATGCAAACAGTGGTCTGAATATGTTTTATGAGAAAATTTAAGTACAGAACATGCTGATATTACTCGTTGCTCTAAAAATCATTTTTCCCAGGCAGGTCTCTTCCCGTGGAATAGCTTTCATGATTACAGAGTGCTCTCCAGGTTGTCAAGGGAGAGAATCAATTAAACAGCCCTATCCAGTCTCAACACCTATGAATCCCAACAGCAACCAGCATGGCAATAAATTCTTAAGGATTCAGTAAGTGGTACTCTCATGTCAGTGGCAAACAACAGCTCTCTAATTGGACTTAAGGCTCACTCAATTGCAGGTATATCATACCTTACACTGGAAAACTGGCTAATCTCAGATGGCTAGTGAGGTTATGAATCTTAGGAAAAAAATTTACTTCGGCCATTTTCGTTTTCCAGAATGCTTTTTGTTACATTATAAGTCTGATCTTTATACAAATAGATAAATGTAGCTGTCGTCTCTCATAAGCAAAACAAACATACAAACAAAAAACCCAGGCAATTGGTGACTATCATAGAAAATCACAATCAGACAGAGCAGACATCAACAGGTCATGGGTAACCTAGACCCTACAGATATAACTCCATCCAAGCTCCTCCATCTGTGGCTCAGGGAACCTGTGGCAGGAGAAGGGACTGGCAGAAAGACTCTATGAACCAGAGTATCAGGAAGTTTGCCGTGGGACACTGTGCTATAGAAACAGCTACATAGAGAATGGCAGGACTACGGCAATACCAACAGACAAGCTAACAAGAAGCAGGTGAACATCAAAGGGCAGATGCTTAGACAAAGATCTGCAAGCAAGTAATGACTGGAAGGAGAGAATTATCTTCTTTCAGGCATGAGTGCCTTGCAGGTTGCCTAAAGCAGAGTGACCAGTTTTAAAACCACATCCATGCCACCAACAAAAATTGACTCAGCAGGTTTTGTGTGTGTGTGTGTGTGTGTGTGTGTGTGTGTGTGTGTGCGTGTACATAGTATAAACACACACAATTACACACACACACACACACACACACACACACACAAATGTAACAATAATAATAAGAGAAGGACAAAAATATTTTAAGAGCCAGAAGGACAGGATGTCTTACGTGAAATTATGTTTCTATATATGACAGGAAAACTGCTCCCATGGAATATCAACAATATGTTTCTTAAAGTAAGGCCTTTGCAACGACATCAGTTAGATGTCATCATAGATGTAGGAAATTTCCCAAAAAACCTTATCCCTTGATGAAAATCTATAGGCAAATGGTCAGCTCTAAACTATGTAGTTAAGAGCAAGACTAAATTGACTCAATAGAGTGCATATATATGCAGAACAATGATTATTAAAGAAATGAGGGAATCAATTTGATAGAGAGCTGGGAAAGACAGTAAATTGTTAAGAGGGAAGAGGGCTAAGTGAGATAATTACAGTAAAAGTATATACTAATTGTATATTAACTAATTAATTGGAGCCAGGTATAGTAGCACATATACCTTTAATCCCAACAATCACGCAGCAGAGGCAGGCAGATCTCTGAGTTTGGGGCCTGTCTGTTTTGCAGTGTGAGTTCCAGGACAAACAATGCTATACATAGAAACCCTGCTTCAAAACAATCGTAAAAACCAAATGAATGTGACATTTCTATTTTCCCAAACACTAATTTCTTCTTGAAGCAGTGCATTAAGGCTTTCCATGCTTTAAATATTTTCATAATATATATTAATAAGGAGGTCCTTTTCAACTCTGGTACTTTATGTCTGTCTTTTTGTTATGCTCTGTATTCATTTATTTCTCAAAAGTCTTTTAGTGCCGATGGCATTATGAGTACTTTCAAGTCAGAAGACTAACCCTCATGGATATTCAATTTTATAGAAAAGAATTAAGTCAAACAACAGAGGACTGAGACAACTAGAAACTTCCACGTGTAAGGTATTTGGAACTGGTCATGCTTTCCCTTCCCATTTTAGTTCAAAATTAATAAAATTTTAAGTTGTATCTTATTTCTTAAGACTTGATGCTTAGGCATTGTTTCTGACTTTTGTTATAGGGTTGATGAATCCTGACATAAGTCATGAACAAAATCAAAAGTATATATATACTTGCTTAAGAAATAAGGGGAAAATGGGAGGGAGGGAAGAATGGGAGGATACAAGGGATGGGATAACCATTGAGATGTAACAAGAATAAATTAATAAAGGAAAAAAAAGAAAAAAAAGAAATATGATAGTTATGATGTACCTGGCTTGTTTAGGCTAATATTTTAGACTTAACAAATGCATATACATAGAAATAATTATTTTATGTAAAAAAGAATTATATGTATATGGTTTTTATATTTAAAGCCATCAAACTATTAAGTACATCCTCTATTCCCTGAACAGACAATTTTATTTAATTTCCACACTTTTTCTTTTAGTCATAGGCCACATTCAGTTTATTTTATAAATATCTCCTGGCAATTAATAAAGTGAGAAAGATCTTCTCTCTTTACAAATCTACTTAAATGATGTTTTACTTGGGCTGTTAGAATGGTAGGTGATTTGACAGAATAAAAGAGAAAAGCAAGCTGGATTTTTCACAAAGCCATGAAGGGTCTTAATTAAAAACAATTATTTTCATAATTATAATAGCAATAATGACAGTAATAAAAGCTGCCGTTTATTTAGCACTCAGTGTGAGACCACATTCTATCAAGCATTGACAGCTAAATTTACAGCAAACTTATAAGAGTGGTAAATTGTCCTTATTTTTAAATCCAGTCAGAAAGAGACCAGGGCATTCTGTGAGTTTAGATAATTAACCTTGCCAGTAACGGTATGCCTCAACTAACAATCAAAAAATAAAAATTGTATTTGCTAGTCATTATTCTCATTGCCATAATGAAGATTTGGTTAAAAGACTCAGGAAGAGTACTAGGTACAGTCTGTTTTGTCATTTTTCCATACCTTTCGTAACCAAATTATCAAACAAGATAATTTAATTGGTAGTTAATGAAATTTAACTGCTATATCTATATAGTGGCATAGGAGTCTTAAATGTATCCTTTTTCTAAGCCAGTGAAGACAAAACACTTTTCTGTGTCCAAAATTTTGTAAAATTTATGGCATAAATTGAGTCAACTTTCTTAAGTAACTGATATTACGCATGTCAAATAGTACAATGAAGGCTGAGGATGAGACACAGTCTCCTCTCCATGTGTGCGGTACTGGGAATCAAAGTGTTAATATAACTACACTTGCGATATAAACACGTTCACTTAAGGTCGTTTTCTTAGGGACTATTTTCTAGTTGCTTAAGGACTACTTTATCTTTGGTTCAGCAAAGGTTGACAAAAGGTGAAAGAATTAGCGTTCCTATAATTCATAAGTCCAGAAGCTGACTGCTTGAACTACTTACTTAAATTCCATAAGAAAGCTGCCGATACAGCATTAGGAATCAAGACTGTATGACAACTGCTTTCTCCTAGCGGTTTTAATCAGCATGTGAGATGCCCAGAATTGGCTTCCTCCTGAGCTTTGCCCTCCCAGCCTCTCCCCTGCACTGACAGCCATTATCCCCGGACGGAGGTCCTACACTCTGGAAGACTCCGTATCATCAGCGATAAGAAATAATTGTTATTCTCAGCAGAGACACATAGGATTGCACGTGGTTGATATTCTTCCCCTCCAAATAATTTTTTTCCCCAAATCAGGGTTAAGTCACATTGATTAACAGGCCTGAGCTTCAAATCTGAGATTGCCATTGATTGCCCTGAGCTTGCCTGAGCTTTAGGAAAGGATTTCAATTTCCAGAACCTGTACTCCACTTTTCAAAAGCTGAAACCTCACTACACTGGAGAAATAAAAATGACAACAGGGACTTTCCTCATTTCAATCCACGATTTGAGCCTGCATCTGCCACTGTGTGTTCTTCAATATCCAACTTTATCATCAGTTCTACTGGGCGGCTGATACTGCTGACAGCCGCACTCCATCCCTCAGATATGAAAGTACCGCAGCTCGCTACTGTGTTTTTGCCTTCCCAGTCCAATGGAACATTTCCTTTAATTATACTTTTATTGTGCCCAAATACAAAAATTATTAGAAAAACCTCTGAATTCACTAACTGTTCACATAGAACAAGTTATTTAACTCCTGAATTAAAAAAAAAATATGTGCACGATAAATCCTAAGGTTTTACATTATTCGATTTCTACATAAATCACAGTTCACTCACACACTATTTATTAGATAAAATCCACAGCTGACATCATGATGCTTCAACTAAAGAAAAAGATAAAGGGTATTGCTGGAATTCTACCTGTAAATCAAATATTTACAGAGCCTCCTGTGTAAGCAAAATGGGCAGTTATTATAATTCTGTTTAATATTCTTGTGCTTGAGTTGCCACATGCAAAATGTAACACTGCAAGACAGATTAAGTGGTTTAGGATTTAAGATGAACAACAAATATCATCTTATCATAAACAGTACCTGGGTTCTATTCATACAAAATAGATTACAGGATATGCTAATATTAAATTATTTGTGTTTGAGAATCTGAAAATATCCAATATCCATTTAATAGTATAACTCATAGATTTCAGTGACATAATTATGTATGTGTGTGTGTTTATTTAGTATGTAATGGTGAAATGAAAAAAAAATGTAAACTTCCTGTTTTCTTATTACTAATGCATGGAAATTCAAATTTAGCCAAGCCTTGCATTTCTTCTCCAGTAACAGTTTTTTACTAGGTGAGTACTAAGTACAAGCATGCTTATGTGATACTGTTTTCCATTGTACTTTCAGTCAAGTTTGTTTTTACATAACCCTGAATTACCTTAAGCTTAAACATATATTTATTTACATCTTTTATAAATCTATCTTATTGGGCTCTCACATTTTTGTGTATAATCTTCAATAATTTCAATCAACTTAGTTTGGCTTTCTATGGATATTTATTTTGTTAGCCACCTTTAAGACCAAGGAGCCAGAAAAAAAATAGTGCCCTAGATTGTAAACTGCCTTAACAACTAAATATTATTTATTTTGAGTATTTTAATAAATTAAAGTTTAATATTTTTGTAATTCAAATCTAAACTATTTTAATGTATTACTGAGATCATAATCTACCTGCAATATGCCTCGCTTCCTTTTACAGGGAAAGATCAAACCCTTCCATATACCTCCAGTCACTCTCCTCCAAATCCATGTCTTCTTTTACATAGTTATGGCATGAATGTATGTGCTTGTATATACATACATAATCTTAAATATTGTTTCTTGAATTCATATAATATTACTTTTGTGTATGTTTTCAGGTCAGGGTAATCATTTGGCACTAAATCAATTCTAAGTTATTGATCACTCAGATTACCAAACTAAATTTATTACAAATCGGAAGGATTATCTTCTGGCATTATCAGGAAATACTTGCAGTGTTCTCTTGATCTTGAAAGGGTGGTACTATTGTCCAACTATTAAAGGGGAAAAAAACCTTTAAATATCTTAAAAGTTGACATTTCTAGGTGTATATAGAAAAGAAACATGAATGACACTTGTCAGGTGATGAAGAAGAGCATTAAAGTAATCAAAGGCCTTTAAAGCTTCTTGCTGATGATCTTAATTTCCATCCACAGATTTTAGCAGCAATAGTAATTTTCATTTTCATTCAAATTCATTCATTTCATGAATTTAAAGCATCCTATGACAACAGAGGTCTCAAATTTTCTTTGGATGATGGCATTTTAATACATTTTCAATTTAATATTAGAGAGTAATGAAATAATAAAACATTTTTCTGCTAATCTTGCTAAAATAGTAATAAACATCCTAGGTTGAGAGTAAACTTGACTGTTATAGTTTAAAAATAGCAAGACCAAAGTAAGATTTGTTAGGGATCAACATACATCTTTCATTTAAAAAAAAGAAAAAAGAAAAAAGTTAGCAGATAATCTTTTTATCTTACTTTGTGCTATACGCATTTTGTTTCTCTCTGTGTGTTTAATGTTATTTTTTTTAAAGTTGATTCCTGATAAATGAAATTTATTTATATTTTCAATTTCAACTAATAGTTTATTGCTGTATTAAAAGGCAATAATGAACTCTGTCTCTCTAGACATTTTTATCTCCCATTAGGATAAATCTGGCAATTTCTTTCAACAATCCATTGCTCCTGTTTTTCAATTACATGTTGTGGCAGTAATGTTCTAAAGCCATTCTGAATTTGGAAGGTTCGTTGGTTTCTAACACACCATTGCTCACTCAGCTTATATAAAGCATAGGAACCATTGAAAATTCAAGATTTACAAATCATCTTAAAGGACTTAGTATGTATGTGTCACTGGAATTTCTGTTTGCGAATTAAAAACTGTATGCAATATGTTTTGAGTGCATATATCTATTAACCTCTTAATAACTTTCTAATTCCTTCTGAGCCTCTTTTTTTCCCAAAAATGTTCTCTTCTTACTTTTATGTGTCTTTCTGTCCCTTATTGCTCTCTTTCCTTCACTCAGTAGATTTTATTAGATTTGCTGTTAAGCACTGATGTGAGCTACTTACTCTAGCATGTATTATTATTACTAAGTGTCTACATTTCTTAGGAAAATTATTCCTTCTTCCTTGGTATCCACTAAATACCAATGGCTCTTTAAAGGGGTTGGGGGAAGAGCTTCCATCTCCTCTCTTATTCATGAAGGGATTCTGAAATTCCTAATATTGCTCAGGTAACCAAAGATGTTCTGATTTTGTGAGTATAACATCTGATATTTGGACAGGAGGCAGCATTTCACAACAATCTTTGCCTTCTCTAGCCCTTATGTGTTTTTTTTTTTTAACCATCAGCTGCTCAGCAACATTTTCTGAGTGTTAGATGGTATGAAATAAATGTCTCATATATGGATGCACACTCAACAATCACTTATTTTTCGGGACTAAGACCAATGACAGGTGTCTGTATACCTGACATCTGCAGTAAAATGGGCTTCCCCGATGAATGCTAAAAGAATCCAGTAGGAGGATAAGGAAATAACAAATAGTTTAAGGGACGTTTTAATATCATAGCCGTTTTCAAAACAACAACAGTCAATTGTCCCAGGACGTAAGACCTCCCTAGCCTTTGGCTTTTGATGACACTTACTGAAAAAAAAAAAAAAAAAAAGCACGAATCTCCGCTTATAGAGCTGGCCCTAAGATCCAATCAGAATCTAGTGCAATAATGCCATGCCTGTTATGGCTGCATCCAAACCAGGCATGGATTATTGTACCAGTAGTTTTATGTGCTGACTAGAACAACGGTGAGTACTAAGATGATAGATGGCTTCTTATTCTTCCTATGCCCAATTTCCAATATCTAAAACAGGAAACATGTACAATCTACCTCTTAGTACTGTCACTAGGTTAAACAAGATACCATTTATAAATGGCTAAAAACTGTATCTGAGACACAATAAACAATTTTGAAATATTTATCAGACAATATCAGTGTTGTTATCTATAATATGCATGAAATGTTACCTCAGTATAAACTTTTAAATATTAGACATTACATATAAGTTACAATTTCCAAATAGTCCTTATTTGGTATCTGACAAGTAAAATGGACTTATCTCTAGTTAACTATATAGAAATGATCTTATTAATAATTTTAGTAAAATGAAATTTATATGATCATTCACATCTACCTATATATACTTTCATAGAAATGTGAAAATACCTAGGATTCCATGTGAGATGGTACACTTGTATGATGGAAATATTTTTATTAACTAAAATATATTTAAGTTGTGTATGTTCCCTAAGAGCGATATAAAGAATAGGAATTTAAAAACCACATGCTTCAAAAAAGAATGCATACGTTGTTTCAGTTTTCTCTATATGTGAGTTTCAGCACATTGGAAGCATGAGGAAACTTAAAATTTATACTTACTATGTTTACCATAGTAATAGTTGTTATAGTGTAATTTATAAACAGAAAGCCATATAATTTTTCAAAATTATATATTTGAATATATTGTGTTTCTAAAATGACAAATATAAAATAGTTTAAACAAATTTTGAAATTTCATTCTTTTAATATTTGGCAAGATATCCTAGAGATTCCAAGATGGCAGTGCCCAGTCTGTACCCTATCTAAGGAGCAGAGGATCTGAGGGTATGAAGCCAACTGAAGGGAAAATCCAGGAGTTGGGGAGGATCAAAACCAACCTCCACACCCTATCACATCCAAATGTCCTAAGTTTGGGAGTCACAAGCCTGGAGAACACTGTACTATTATGAATAATCAGGTCCTATGCAAGTCCCCTGGGGAACAGAGGATTGGGGCAGTGAAAGCAGCAAGTGAATGCGCTGCTAGATACAAAACACTGGATTTTTTTGTGTCTCTGATAGAAGATGACAAACTGGGAATTTGTAGGCTTCCTCTGGTCCAGGAGCCACAAACCGTGATCTCCCTGCATACACCACATAGGAGACCCTCAAGAATAGCATTTGCATCCTAGGTACTGCATTATTAAATCCAAGCCACTATTCTACTCTAGTGATGATCTCCGTGAGTTGAACCCTACTAAATCTCAAATCTTATGTGGCAGATATATAAGAGGCTTACAGAATACCAAATACACTGAACCAGAAAAGAAAGTCCTCCTGCCACATAATCATCAAAACACTAAGTCTACATAACAAAGAAAGGATATTAAAAGCAGCAAGGGGAGAAGGCCAAGTAACATATAAAGGAAGATCTATCAGAATCACATCTGTCTTCTCAACAGAGACTATGAAAGCCAGAAGGGTTTGAGCTGTCATGCAGACAATAAGAGACCACAGATGCCAACCTAAGCTACTATTTCCAGAAAAAATTTTCAGTCACCATAGATGGAGAAAACAAGATATTTCATGACAAAACCAAACTTAAACAATCTATGCACCAACCCAGCCGTACAGAAGATACTAGAAGGAAAATTCCAACCCAATGAAATCAATGACACCCAAGAAAACAGAATATAGATAATTTCACAACATCAAAACCATAATAAAACAAGCACATCCCAAACTATCACTACCACTGCACAAGAAAAGGAGCTAACAATCAGTGATCATTAATATCTCTCAACATCAATGGCCTCAATTCTCCAATAAACAGACACAGATTAAAATAATGACTGCAGAAACAGGATCCAACATTCTGACTTATTCAAGAACACACCTCGGTAGCAAAGGTGGACATTACCTAGACTAAAGAGCAGGAAAAAGGTTTTCCAAGCAAATGGACACAAGAAGCAGAATTGAGTAATCATTCTAATGTCTAATAAAATAGACTTTCAACTAATGTTATCAAGAAAGATGGTGAAGGACACTTCATTCTCATAAAAGGAAACATCCACTAAGTAGACATCACAATCCTGAACATCTATGCCTTAAATCAAGGGTACCTACATTCATAAAAGAAACACTTTTAAAGGTAAAATCACACATGGATCCCAACATCTTAACAGTGGGAGATTTCAACATCCCACTCTCACCAATTGACAGATCATTGAGGAAGAAACTAAGTAGAGAAATAATGAATTTAAGAGAGGTCATGTTTCAAATGGACTCATCACACATCCACAGAACTTTTCACCCAAGCACAAAAGAATATACCTTCTTCTCAGCACCTCAGAGAACCTTCTCCAAAACTGACTGGATAGTCAGTCATGAAGCAAGCCTCAGCAGATCCAAGAAAATTGAAATAATATTCTGTGTCTTACCAGATCACCATAGACTAAAGCTGAACTTCAACAACAATAGAAATAACAAAAAGCCTACACATACACACAAGGACACTGAACAATGCTCCCCTCAAAGGCAACTAGGCCATAGATAAAATAAAAGAAAGAAATTAAAGACTTCCTAGAATTGAATGAAAATGAAGGCACAACATACCCAAACCAAAGGGACACAATGAGAGTAGTGTTAGGAGGAAAGTTCATAGCACAAAGTGGCTTCATAAAGAAATTGAAGACTCTCATACAAGCAACTTAACAGCACATCTGGAAGCACTAGGGATAAAAAGAAGCATACACACCCAAGAGGAGTAAACAAACTCAGGGTTGAAATCAACAAATTAGAAACAAAGAAAACAATTCAAGAATCAATGAAACCAAGAGACAATTCTTTGGGAAAATAAACAATATAGACAAACCTTTAGCCAAACTAACTAAAAGGCAAAAGGAGGATATTCAAATCAAAATCAGAAATGAAAAGGGATACATAATGACAGATACAGAGGAAGTCCAAAGAATCACTAGGTCTTACTTTGAAAGCCTATATGCCAGAAAATGTAAAAATCTAAATGATATGGATATTTTTCTTGTAAGTTGCACTTACAGAATTTGAATCAAGATAAGACAAAGTAAATTGTCCACCAAGGAAGTAGTCATCAAAAGTCCCCCAAACTAAAAGAGCACTGGGCCAGATAGATTCAGCACAGGATTCTAACAGACATTCAAAGAGGAACTAATATCTCAAACTTTTTCACAAAATAAAGACAAAAGGATCACTAGGAAACCTATTCTATGAAGTCACAGTCATTTGAATACCTAACACACACAAAAAAAGACACAACAAAGAAAGAGAATTTCACAACAATTTTCCTTGATGCAAAAATACTCAATAAAATACAAACTGAATCCAAAAACATCAAAAATATCATCCATCATGTTCAAGTAGGCTTTGATCCAGGAACGCAGTGGTGGTTCAATATACAGAAATACATCAATGTAATCTACCATATAAACAAACTGAAAGGAAAAGAAACACATGAAAATATCCTTGGATGTGGAGAGCCACAGATAGCAGCGCCCCCTGCTGCTTCCCAGGCGCAATGCACCCTTGAGTGAGCCCCTTATGCGCATGCACAATGTGCCCTTGAATGAGCCCCTTATGTGCATGCCTGAAGGCATAGCGTGAGGTGGCGTGATCCACACGCACCAACCAAGAACAACAACGTGGCAGTCTCTGATAGGACCAGGCACACTATAAAGGTTCTGTGGGAGCTTTTCCCGGGGTCACTCCGGCAGTCAAGGTTCCTGAATAAACTGCTGCAAGAATAGTTCCCGGTGTTGATGTCTTTCCTGCTGGTCAGGGGCGGCATCAACACTTGGATGCTGAAAAAGGCATTTGACAAAATCCAATACCCATTCATGTTAAAAATCTTGGAGTGATTGAAGATACAAGTCACACATCTAAACATGATAAAGACAATACACAGCAAGCAAACAATCAAACTAAATAGAGAGAAACTTAAATCAATTCTACTGAAAACAGGAACAAGACAAGGCTGTTCACTCTTTCCTTAGCTCTTCAATATAGTACTTGAAGTCCTAGCTAGAGCAATAAGACATCTAAAGGAGATCAAGGGTATACAAATTGGAAAAGAAGAAGTCAAAGTATCACTATTTGCAGATGATGTGATAGTGTACATGTGACCCCAAAAATTCTACCAAGAAACTTGTATAGCTTATAAACACCTTTAGAAAGTGGCAGGATTTTAAAAAAATTGATGCAAAAATGTCAGTATCCCACTTTTGTACAAATGGCATACAGGCTGAGAATAAAAGTAAGAAAACTACATTGCTCACAATAAGCACAAATAATATAAAGTATTTTGGTCTAAAGCTAACCAAGCAAGTCAATGACTAGCATCTTCAACAAATGGTGCTGATCTAACTGAGTGTCTACATGTAGGAAAATACAAACAGTTCCATATTTATCATCCTGCACAAAACTCAAGTCCAAGTGGATTAAAGATCTCAACATAAAACCAGACACATTAAATCTTTTAGAAGGAAATTTAGGGTACATCCTGGAGCTCACTGGCACAAGAGACAGCTTCCTGAACAAAGAATCGATAGCTAAGGTTCTAAGACCAACAGTTGACAAATGGGACTTTATGGAACTGAAAAGGCAAAGGACACTGGCAACAGAACAAAATGACAGCCTACGTACTGGGAAAAGATCTTCGCTGACCATACATCCAACCAAGGGATAATATCCAAAATATATAAACAACTCAAGAAATTAAATACCACCAAACCAAATAATCCAATTTAAAAAAAAATGATGTCTAGAGTGAAACAGAGGATTCTCAACAGAGGAATATCAAATGACAGCGAAACACTTAAGGAAATGTTCAATTTCATCAGGGAAAGGCAAATCAGGAGGACTCTGAGATTCCATCTTACACCTGTGAGAATGGCTAAGATCAGAAACTCAGGTGACACCACATACTGGTAAGGATATAGAGAAAGGGGACCACTCCTCCATTGCTGATGGGCGTGTAAACATGTACAATGACTTTAAAAATCAATCTGGCTCTTTCACAAATAATTGGCAGTAGTGGTACCTCATGGCCCAGCTATATTATTCCTTAGCATATACCAGAAAGATGCTCCATCATACAACAAGGGTATTTTCTTTACTATGTTCATAGAAGTTTTATTCATAATAGCCAGAATATGGAAGCATCCTAGATGCCCCTCACCTGAATAATGGGTAAAGAAAATGTGGTACATTGACATAATGGAATACTATTCAGCTATTAAAAACAAAGAAATCTGAAATATTTTCAGGCAAGTGGATGGAACTGGGAAAGTTCATCCTGAGTGAGGTAACTCGGACCAATAAAGACACACACGTGGCATATACTCAATTATAAGTGGATATTACCCCAACATAGATATCCTGTGAGAGACTGCACACACTGCACCCAACATGGGATCAGGACAATTACGAGGACACAAAGCCTGATCCTGAGAGGAGCACTGAGAGTTGTAAGGGAGAGTGGGGGGAAGGGAAGAACCTGAGGTCTCAGGAGCTCCGCAAGGAGACCATCGTGGCTGAGGGATCTGGACCTAGGGAGGCCCGAAGAAACTGATGCCCCAACCAAAGTCAATGCACGCAGAGAACCTAGATGTCCTATTCAGATGTAGCCGATGTACAGCGAATTCTTTATGCCGGGGTGAGGGAGACTGCCTCTGAGATGAACTCTGGTGCACATGATTTGATCACGGTCCCTTGGCAGGACGGCCTTGTGGGCAGACAGAGGAAGGGAATGCAGGCTATTTTGATGAGAGCTGATAGGCTGTGGCCAGACAGAGGAAGAGGAGGGCTCCTCTCCTATCAGATGTGTAGGGGAAGGAAATAGGGCATAAGAGTGAGGGAGGGTAGGAACGGAAGATAAGAGAAAGGGGATGAAAATAGAACTGTAATGTGAATAAATTATAATAAATAAAATATTTGGAATTCAAAGAATTATGTTTCCTTCAGGGAAATAATATTTCACTTCTTGGAGTTATATAAGGATATATTATTTTTTAATATATAGAGGAATTTTAACGTTCCTAGTACTCAGATCTAAAGTATTATTTCCTAATAACTTTTGCCTTATATTTTAGTAAAATATATAACATAAAAAATTAGCCACATGCTCTGTATCTTGCATTTTTCCTTCTTGAGCCAAAAATTGTTTATTTTCTCTCTGCATAATTATATATTTAATTTACTACTTTTATTCTATGAATATACATAATAGCATGCTGTGTGTTTATAAACTCATGATTACTTTCATTACATAAATATTTTGCAACTTTTAATTTTTATTCTGCACTGTTTGGAGATTAGCTGTTTTGCTATTTACAGTCACTGTTCATTTTTTAAATTATCTTATAGTCTATTATATAATTATATAGTGTTTAGTGATTTATTTATATGTATTTAAGTTTTTCCCAACTTCTTTGGCATTATAAACAAAATCATGATCTCTATATATGTCTTTTTTTTTTTAAGTTTGAGAGGTTAAATCTAGGATTAAAATCTCTAGGTTAAAAAAATACAAAATCATTTTTTTACATGGAAATTGTACTTTTAATTAACGAATTTCCATTTTTTCTCCCTACTTCTTGACATACAGCTAATTTTAGAGGAATCTCAGTAGTGGCTACATCAGGACCCATACAGATCATCTCCAGCCGTCTTTGCTTTCTCATTCACAAATATGGGAGCATTTGGAACTTAGGGAATATGGCCTAAGGAATGCTCCAGTCTGAATTCTATCAACGTCACAGGGTACCTGTGTTATTACTAAATGTTCCTGCTAACCTTTTCTGTATGCTGACTTATTTCCCATAGGAATTCTTCTCTCATTTGGTACTGTGGATGTCTACCACTTCTCTTTTATGGTGGAAAATTTATTGCTCCATATTTTATATTTCCATATAGGGCAAGAAATATTATTTTAATTCTCACCGAAGTGACATACGGGAGCAATACTTACTGATAATCTCCACACCCTCATAAGTGCTCCCTCAGGAGAACACTAATTTGACAGATATCCCAGGAAGAAGAAATTATGCATGCGCAATTCGATAACCTTTCTCTTTCATATCTACCTGCCGAAAGGAAGGTTCACTGGCATTTACTTTCCTGTCTTTCAGCTATCACACTGCTGGTCTCTGAACTTTTGCAGCATTCCCGCTGTCTAATCATTGTGGGTGCCAATAGTTAGACAGGCAAATCTATCTAGTTATGAAACAGTACCAGCAGGACCATTGCTAGCGGTGCAAGAGTCACATTTTCTAAAACATGTCTATTGGAATTAAATTAAAATATTTCTGGGTGAAACAGTTCCTATACTTTGTCTTCATTTAAATTTGAAATGCATAGGGTATCAAGTCTCTTCTTGGTAACCTGCTGTCCTTCCGGAACAGTCATAGGGGAGGGGAATAAGGGGAAAATGGGAGGGAGGGAAGAATGGGAGGATACAAGGGATGGGATAACCATTGAGATGTAATAAGAATAAATTAATAAAGGAGAAAAAAAAGAAAAAAAACCTAGAATTTCACCACTCATGCTGCGTGAAACTCAACTCCAAATGGATCAAGGATCTTGACATAAGACTTGTTACCCTGAATCCAATAAAGAAAAAAATATAAAGCAAAAAAAAAATTTGAAATGCAAAGAAAGAAATTATGTTTTATACATTGAATTTTTACCACATCTTACAAGTTTTAGCATTGATCATATAGTCCTACAGAATGATGATTACATATTTTATAAGTTTCTTAAAATAGCTCCACTAAAGAGAAATGTCAAACACATTTGGATCTTCCTATTAACATAAACAAAAATTATTTGTCCAACATGATAAAGTATTAGAAAAGGCATTGTGTAAATTTGATCAGTCAAAAAATTGTTGGATGCTTTATATGAACCAAGAGGTTTATGTTAATTGTGCAAGGCTAAAGACAAGATTTAATGTATCTAAAAGCTACTCAGATGGTATAGTTGAAAATGCTTAGTACCTAAGCATGAACTTAAAGAAAGAGTTAGAAATGGTTATGAAGATGTATTAGCTACTTTTCTGTTGTGATAGAGTACCATGACAAAAAGCAAATACAGGAAAGAGTTTATCTTGGCTTACAGTTCTAGAGGGATAGAATCTATCAGGAATGGAAACAGGGGTATGAACATGAGACCAGTCTATCAATCTGAAAGCACAGCGCCCTTGTTTCATCTGTACACAGGAAGTGAAAAGTAGGCTGAGGAGGAAGAAACAGGAAGTGAGACCAAACTGTTAGGCTCAAAACTCACACACTGTATTATACTTCCTGTAGCAAGGCTCCACCTTTTAGAGGTTCCACAACATTCCTAAACAGAGTCTCCCATTAGAGAACAACTAGTCCAATACACGAGACTCTGGATGTTATTTCTTTTTTGGGCCCCTACTGAAAAGAATGGCTGTGTCTCGCTCAAACTCCCACTGGTGTGATAGCGTGAGCTATCAACTTTGGATACAACTTTGGAAGGTTGTCATCTTTTCACTAAGATTATCCCCTTTAAGGGTCAAGAAGGTTTCTCTCTCTTCCCTGATGCAACCATCAAGTTGCTCCCTATGAACAAGAGAGTAGCTATTTTTCAGACCATAGAGCTTTCAGGGCCTCTGTGTTGAGTTCCAGAGTTTGCAAGAAGGGAAGAGAGTTAAATGTTTGATATTTAAAATATAACATTACATTGTATTTATTGTAGTAGCCCAAAGTCACAAAGACTGTGATAAATGATTCTCAAGTTTTTTTTGTTTTTTGTTTTTTGTTTTTTGTAAAGGACTAATGGAGGTTGTGGGGTTGCCGTCACATTAAAATATGAAGATAAAAGTATTTTGCACAAAGATAATGGACAAATAGTAATGAAATGCCATAGCATACACTTTTAAACCACCTTCAACGACACTTAGAAGTACATAAGGAACATGGAGTAGTGTGCAAGGGTGTTCTAAGGAACCTCAACACTTGCATTAATCAATGTAACTAAAGCCAAAATAAATACATAGAATGATTTCATCAGTTCAAAAGTATTTTCACATCAGTTTACACTACATTTATCTGGAGATATAGTTTCATTGAAACCCTTTGATAGTCTGTGAGTAGAGAATGGTATATATAAAATGGTGTGCAATATATTATTTTTGACTACTACTTCTTTTGGTATGAGTTCTTCATTTTTATCATAGTTTGATGTTATCGATTGTATGGGCTTCTGTATGACTGAGAAGTATGCCATAGTGTGATTTTATCATAAGTTACATAGGAATATGCCTACTATGGGGTGATTACTAAGTTGTTGCAAGTGAAACCATTTGGATATTTGTGCATAAATTTGAGTTGATTTGTACTCTTGAATGAATATATAGGAAAATAATGATCAGATCCTTTTATTAGTACATGTTTAGTGTATCAAAATTTTTCCAAAATAATTTTTTAGTATTTTACAGGACTTCAAGCATAACTTGACAGTTTGAGCTGCACTTCTCTTACCAATGTTTGAGACTTTAAATGTTTTTTGTTTGTTGAAGATATATTTATTATGGATATATTTGGGAACAATACATAAAATAGGGTTAGATACACAATTTTATGTTCATTTATAAATGACAAATATACTAAAAACTAAAATTAGATGATTAAATAAAATAATCAATGATATGCATTTAATATATATTTTTGATATATATCAAACGTAGCACATTATAGACCACAGAGCTTTCAGGGTCTCAATGTACCTTCCAGAGTTTGCAAATATGGAGAATATTATGTGTTTGATATTTTCATCCCACACATTAGGTGTTTTCTAAAGAAAAATAAACAGCATGAAGGTTTGAAGAAGATCCAAGAGTATAAATAGAAAATAAAAATATCCTTACTTTAACTATGCTTGTTCTACTGTGTCATTTGTCTTAGTAAAATCCAAAAAAGTTACCAATTTTATTTGGTAGCTAAGATATTATTTTGACAAAGATAATTTGTGACTTGCCAGAACTACTCAGATCACAGTGTGACTATCAGAAATAAAAAATGTTGCAAGTGAGTGAAATGCCTCTTGAGAATTGATAGAACAGTTTGAAATTGGGTATGGAGATTCCTCCAGAGGATGTATAGGAATGGTTTTTTAGCTATTCTGGGTTTTTTGTTTTTCCATATAAAGTTGAAAATTGATCTTTCAATGTCTTTAAAAAATTGTGTAGGTATTTTGATAGGGATTGCACTGAATCTGTGAATTGCTTTTGGTCTGATGAGAATTGATAAAAAACCAAAAGAGATTGAACAGCTCACATTCTTTGAGATCCAAGCTAGTTTTACATAATGCCTGATCGACTTAGGGAAATCACAGAAACAGTAGTTTATACTTTAACAGTAGAAGCAGCACATGGTGTTTTAATGTCTGAAGGTCTTTCCAGAAGTGGTGCATTGAGTTCCTTCCAGCTTTCCTAAATATCAGGCCAACAGTCCTGGTTCTAATCTACATCTAAAACACTTAATAACCATACATTTAGCTTAATAGTTACAGGACAATACTTAAGAGAAAAGCAATAGTGGAAACACCTTAGATCTCTATGCACATGCAATAGTCTAAAAGCATCTCTTTTAGGACCAGGGTGGGAGAACAACATGCCTATAAATGCACAATAAGTATGGGATCTGCCTTGACTTTGGGTTTTGGAGAATTATTTTGCATTTAACAAGCTTTTCATTTAAAAATCTACTCAGAAAATCTCTCCTGTCATCTATGGTGAAATCTCACGCTGCTTTTGTTGTTGTTGTTGTTTTTGTATTTTTCTTTTCAAGTTCGTACACTGATGGCCAGCTCTCATATTTAGCACATTCTGATGATGACACTGAGCCATAAAAATAGTGTTTAAAGTTCAACAAAATTGATTCTTTGGTTTTGCAAATTAATGTGATATACCATATATATGGTTTAAAACTAAAGATAAATAGCATGTAGATCAACAGAACTAAGAAGAACAGAACTCATTTGTGTGTGGGGGGGGGGGACATGTTTTTAAGTGGGATTATCAATTAGATGTCCCTGGGTTTTGTTGCTCATGTGTTTATGTTGACCTCTTACGATCTGATATTAGTTCAGATGGTGGTCCCTGATGGTCAGGAAGTTTGGGCATAGATGGAGATGGCTTTCAGCTGAATATTGCTCCAGGCCCCTACAGGCATCCTCGAAATGGAGGATGATGGGGGTTGGGTCCTACACACAGCCCATCTCTCTCTGGGCTATGTCCCAGTTAGATGGGGCATATAAGGCAGAAAGGGTATAGGTGTTGGTGTTATGGAGTCAGCTGTGCAGGGAATGGGCGCTAGTATTAAGGATTCGAATTTAGCCATGCAGTTGCATGCTATCAAAGCAGGCACTGCCACTTCAGGAACGCACTCACTCCAATGTGGCAAGGCTTCTCCATCTTGGACTCGGGGTCCTGTATACTCGTATTGTTCATCTGATATCCATAGAGGAACCAATAAAACCACGGATTGGGGGTGAGATGCTGACCTCTCTACTCAGGCACTGCCCTTGGGGAAGCAGGAGGAATCTGAGGTCTGGTTGCTGGAATGGAGTGACCTTAGAACTGGGGACCTGTACATGCTCCTTTAGGCAATGTGCACAGGGGATGGTACTTCCCAGAACTTGTGAGACTACTGGATCAGAGATATAGCTGCAGGAGGGTGAGATGTGGGTGGGGTGGACCTGTGCATCCCCAGATCCTTGGAAGTCCCCTATCTGGTAAACACCAACATCGATGTTTTGGAGTTGGCCACACTAGTTACCCACTGTAACACACAGTCTCTGATATTCTGCCACTCAAATACAGTACTCTCTGGCTGCAGCCATCTTGGAAAATCACGTATTTTTCAGTTTTAAAATTAATTTTTCTGTTTTCTCTGGTAATTTTGTACTTAATTAAAGTATGTTTAATGTTGCTTCATGAAACCGTGAAATTATCTCACAATTTTTATGTATTGATTATCTTTCTCTGCTGACTGCTGCTGGCACTGTTTTTAATGGTTTTTTTGGTTTTTTGTTTTTGTTGTTGGTTGGTTATTATGTTGTCATTTTAATATATTATAAGCATTTTGAGGACATGCTGCATAACTTCTGGATCCTATGTAAATCATCCAGAAAGTTATTTTAACAGAGAACGAAGCTGGTTTATTTCATAAACCTCCCTTTGGACAATGAGAATGTGAATATTTAGTCAGAAAATCTTTACGATTCTGCTTCATGTCAGATGCTCTAGAACCGGAGTTACATATGGTTGGGAGCCTCTATGTGTGTAGTGAGGATTCCACCCAAATCCTCCTGGGGAATAGCCAATGCTTTTAAACACTGAGCTATCCCTCCAGTCTCAGCAATGATCAGTCTTGCAGACAGCACCCTCTGTTGTTTTTCTAATGAGAAAACAATATTTATACAGTGCTCATCCTTCTCTTTAGGAAAGCAGAGATGATTTATTTTTACTCACTTTCTAAGCCCAACTTATGTCCTGTAACTATTGATTTAATTCAAACCATAAATTTAGATTAATGGGTGCATTATATAGTCATGTGGCACACAAAATTGGCTTTTGTTTTTGTGGAAAGGGAGATATTTTTGGAGCAGTAGAAAGGGAAAACGGGTTACTGTGGAATCTACTGTGTATTAATTACCACATAGTCACCACCCCAAATCAGCAGGCTAGTATTCCAGAAGAGAAGGCCTATTTCAGATATATTTTATATAATCATGTGAATTAGATATTCTGGTGCGAAATCTAATACACAGCACTCAGGATTAATGAATGAGATAAAACACATCCTTTTGCAAGCACAATTTCACTTCCCTATCCTCTTAGAAGTAACCATCTGTAACAAGTCTATGGGTGGCACAAGGTGTGGGGACAGTCCTAGTAAACAAGACGATAGAGTTCTAATGCTATGTAGCAACAACACAGTTGGCACTAGAAACACCTGTGATTGTCTCTTTATTATTGAAAAACTGCATAGAGTAAGAGATAGTAAAAAGGAATAGTCTCGATGAAACATGGCAACAAAAAAGAAAAAAAAAACACCCTCACAGCTCTAAGAGCTTATCATATAAAGAACAGTATTCTAGCATTGGATATTTTTTCCTTCCCCCAGTTGCTTATCATGCTTAGGAGCATACATGCCCTTGGGAAGGAAGACTTCATCAACTCTTAAGTCTACCATTAGTCAAAGACATTTGGAGTATATAGACAAAATACAGGATTTTACTTCCGTAAACAATGTGGATGGTGACTCAAATAAATGCCAATGCTTCCAATTTTGTGAGGGCTCTCTAATGGCAGGCAGGAACTTTTCATTTCACCTTAAAGGCTACATAGCTTCTTAGTCACGCACGCACGCACGCACACACACACACACACACACACACACACACACACACACACACACACACA
>OU015371.1:28264378-28280252 GCA_907164505.1 Acomys kempi | reverse complement strand
AGAGAGAGAGAGAGAGAGAGAGAGAGAGAGAGAGAGAGAGAGAGAGAATGCATTAAGGGACATCTAGGAGGAGTTGCTGGAGGAGGAGAATCAGTATGATATAATTTATTGTATAGAATTGTCAAAGAATAAATAAAACCATTATTTTCTAAAAAAGAAAAATACTTAATACTATCATTTTCCAGGAATCCTCATTTCATATTCTACTTTTATGGCAATAATTTATCCTGGTAGGCTAATTTATGTTGACAGAAAACATGAGCAAAATATTTCTTTGCAAGCAGCCCTGCCTTTCTTTTGATCTGCTGAAAGAGCAAGAATAAGTTGCTGTATTCAAAAGTACTTGAGAAGGAAGTAGGAGAATCATAAAAAAAAGAGACATTTTTTTTCAACGTGTTCTCACCAGGAAGGAGGAGCTTAAGCAAATTGTACCTGTTCACTGTACTGTGAAAATATAATTTATCTCAAGATATTTTATAATCTCTTTATAGATTCACTATTAAATCATAAAACTCATGATAAGTGGCACAGCATCAAAAGTTCTGATTTTTTTGGCACTATATTCCTAGAAGAAGAATTTAAATAGGTCAGTGCAGAAATGGTAGAATAGCTTTTTTTTCCCTGAAAATCCTTCTTGCCTTTAGAAACTAGTGTTTGTTAGGTCTTGGAACTAAATTAATATTGTGAAACCATTTAAAACTATGTACTCATCCTGTTTTCTTACTATATATTCCTCTTCTTTTTAATTTACTATAACTTTTATTGATTAGGACATTCAAATAATGTACCCTAATCATACTTCCTTCCCAGTTATTCCAGGTCCACCCCAACCACATGTGGCCTCCTCCCATATAAAGCATAAAAAATATACATATTTTGTGTTGTCCATATACTCACTGGAGCATGGTCAAACTCCCAATGGCCATCCTCTTATGAAAAACTGAATCCTTTTCAACCCCCAACCCTACCAGAAGCTATTAACTGTGAAGAGCTACACCTCAGTATCCCTATCATAATTTTTCAGAGTTCTCTTCAATGGATTTCTGTCGAGACTGTTTTTTTAGGGGGGAATTGGGAGTTCAGTCAGAAAGCCTTCTATGTCTCTCACTCTCAACTATGAGTCTGAAATCATCAATACCACTTCAAATAAGCTTATTTGCCTTTTACCATCAGTAGCAGCATGGATTATGGACTTCCAAGTGGTTTCTCACGACAACAGTGATCACAGACATCCACATGGCCTCTGGTGTCAACACAAACCACGGACCTCAGCATAGTCTCCAGCAGCATAAAGACCATGTGACCATGAACAAATCATACTGGAAAAGGTAGCAGGCCTTAAACATGCATTCTATCATATTTTTAGACATTCCTATACCACTATTTCTATCAATTAGTAGTCTGTCTCTTCCTTTCATCTCAACAAAATAACCTAATTTTGATCATCTGATAGGATAAAAAAAAAAAAAACAAAGTCAATAAATTATGCATCCTTTTCCAGTGATAGAAATTGTGAGGTTCTGCTTTTTCTGATTATAGATTCTTATTTTTCTTAGAATAAGGAGTTTGAATTTTAATTTATAAACTTAGAATAAATTAAAATAATTCTATGAAAATCCTGTAGAGAATAAAGTGAGATGACCATATTAATTAATAAAAAGTAAATAATGGAGCAAATGAGTCTTCAATATATTTTAAAAAGCTAGCTATAGTAACATAAATAATGTCTCATATACTTTCTTACAAACCATCCCATTTGATTTTTATGTCAAGTAGCAAATCAGTGGAATTTGTTCATGGTAATGAATAGATTTTGGGTAACTTAAATTAATGCTGTAATTCATGAGCAGGTGTCATTATTTCTCTTATACTGCAGGGATGCTACATATATGTCAAACTTTAATAATATTTTACTTATTTAAGTTGCCTTCAAAATATTGAAGTAAATTTCCAATTTTCTAAGATGATACATATCTTATACAACAAAGCCAATACTTTTTATTCTGCTTCACATTTTAAATGATTAGTAGGCTAAAAGGTAAGTGCACATATCTTTAAGCTCCAGCATAACCTTTAATCTTCTCATTTTATATCAATGAAAAATATACATATATATATATATAATCTCCTTTCAAGATCTTTCATTTGAATTGGTAGAATCCATGGGCTCATTTTTCTGTATCTTACATCTCCCCTTTACTAACAGTCTATTTAAATAAAAAATGAGAAACTTTTAATATGTGAAATATTTATTGAACAAATAATGTCTGCTTTTTTTCAGAAGTGTCATCTTATTTAATCTTTAAGTCAAAGTACGTCTTTATATATGTATGCATAAACACAGTCTTATATGTATATATGTGTGTATGTATGTAACAATAATAATAAATAAAAATCGGAAAAATCAAGAGAAGAGATAGAGAGGGGGTATGTGAGAGGGACTAGATATAAAAGGGAGAAGATAAAATTGTTACATTTTAATTTTAAAATATTTTAAAAATAAAATTTTAAATGTATGGCAATGCAACTCTATGAGTGTAATGTTATTGCTAAATTGTCCTCCAGATGCAAAAGTGAAATATCACAGTCTGTACTTTAATTCATTTTTGTAGTTATAGAGTGGCTCACTCTTCAACAATGCTACATCATTTAAAAATATTTTCTTTTTATTTACATATACATTTACATTGTTACACATATATATAAATAAGGTACACACAGCAAGAAGAACCACAAAACAATCAGGAATTATATTAATGTCACATTCATAGTGTTTTGGCTATTTGTATTTGGCAAGCTTGAAGAAAGCATCTTTCCTATCTTGGTGAGCCTAAGATTCTGAATGTAAATCGATATCTAGCATATCTCATCTCTGTAAACTTGACCATCTTAACCCTAAAATCATCTTAACCCCTAAACAATTAAGCTTAATTGCAAAACTAATCTAACTTATCATCAACTCCATCAGAGACCTGAGAACGATGCCACATCTTAACAACAAAAGAAATAATATTTTAAAAAATCTTTAAGTTATTAACATAAGCAAGTTATATGCTTACTAATTGGAGGAGAAAGATATCTGTGATAATTTGAATGAGAATCAGGAGAAAGTAAATCAATTAAATGGTCTTTGAGAGTTCATAGCCTTATCCCACTTTTTGTTCTTTATTTTTGCTTGTTGCTTATGGTTAAACACACGATCTCGCTTTCTTCCACTTCCTATTGGCACACCTGATGCCTGCATACTCAGCTGCTATGAAATCTTACTCTCCAGAATCATAATACAAAATATTCCATTTCTTCCATAAGCTGTTTTTCATTATATAAATTTGTCATAGCAACAGAAAAGGTAAATAATACAATATTTTACTTTTTTTTTCAGATAATGAACCTGAAACAGAAAACTCTCAACATTCTCAAATGGACACAGCTGACAATTTATAAAGTTTGAATTTAAACTAAGCAGATCTGAAGCCCGAGCAAGTCATCACTTTATGCACTATAAACTTTGTATAGTGTTAAAAATTGTAGGAATGGAAATCTGCCAAGGCCAAAGTGTGATAGATCAGCTTTACAAAAGCAAAGCTGTGTCTGAAAACAGTCTCATAATCAATGTTACATATGTTCTAATACTTTAGTAATCAAAGTTACAAATCCTGGCTTCTACAAAGTTTTTCTTTTCTTTAAATTTACCTGTGTGTTATTCTTCAGTTCTAAACAATCTTTATTGTAGAAAGGTTTGCTTGAATGAATTAATTTGAAATAAAACCTTAAAAAGTGTGTTAAAATCTGGTAACATGAACTGTCCAGGTGCACAGTGATTGTTAATATAATGCTTTTTACAAACAAGAGAGATTACTTATAAGCAATTAAGTTGTGAGATTTTTAAATAAAAATGTTCTATTAGAATAATAACTAGAAAAAATATTAAATTGAAATATTTTAGGAAGTTCTAGTCAGAATATTCAGACCAAGTGTCCTAAATACTAGAACATAATGTTTCTTGTTTTTACTGTATGTTATTGGTTCAAAATTTCTAAGCATCCTTGTCAACCTAAGGGAATAATTCATTTAAAAACGGAGAACAGATGAAATGGTAGCTGAAGAAGAAAAGTGTACAAAGATAAAATGAGTCTCACTTCCTCTCCCTTTCCTCTCAGTTTTTGATCAGATCACCATCAGTATGTCCCCAACATGGAAGAGTTCTGGGAATATAACAGAATCACAGAATAGATTGTTTAGGAGCTAAAACCATATAATAGAAAAATGAAAGCATTTTCAACAAATGGTGCTGTATGTCTAGATATAGAAAAATGCATATAGATCCGTATTTATCACCCTGCACAAAACTCAAGTCCAAGTGGATCAAAGACCTAAAGCTAAAATCAGAAATACTAAATCTATTAGAAGGGAAAAATGGGGAAAAACCTTGACCCCATTGGCATGGCTGAAAAATTTCTGAACAGAACACCATCAACTCAGGCTCTAAGAACAACAACTAATACATGAGACCTCTCGAAAGTGAGAAACTTCTGTAAGGCAAAAGGCACTATCAGTAGAACAAAATGGCAGCCTACAGATTGGGAAAAGATCTTCCTAAACTCTACATTTAACAAAGGGCTAATATCCAAAATATAAAGAACTCAAGAAAGTAAACACTATCAAACCAAATCATCCAATTAAAAACTGGAGTAGTGATGAACAGAGAGAATTTTCAACAGAGGAATATTCCATGGCCGAGAAGTACTCAAGAAATGCTCAAAGTCCTTGGTCATCAGGGAAATGCAAATCAAAACGACTTTGGATTTCGTCTTATACATATCAGAAGAGCTAACTTTAAAAACCCAATTGACGACACATGTTGGCAAGAATGTGGAGAAAGGGCAACATTCCTCCATTGCTGGTGGGAGTGCAAACTTGTACGACCACTTTGAAAATCAATCCAGTGCTTTCTCAAAAACACTGGGAATAGTGTTACCTCAAGACCTAGCTATACCACTCCTGGGAACATACCCAAAATATGCACCATCATAAAACAAGGGCATCTGTTCACCTATGTTCATAGCCATTTTATTCTTAATAGCCAGAAACTGGAAACAACTTAGATATCCCTCAACCAGAGAATGGGTAAACACTGATACAATTACACAATGAAATATTACTTTGCTACTAAAAACAAGGAAACCAGGCAAATGGATGGAATTAGAGTACGTTATCCTGAGTGAGGTAGCCCAGACCCAGAAAGAGACATATGATAGGTACCCATAAGTAGATTTTAGCCATATAATACAAGATAACCATAGTAGAATTCACATACCTAAGGAAGATAAATAGAAAGAAGGACCCAAGAGAGGATGCTCAAATCTTACTCAGAAGTGGAAATAGAATAGACAGCACAAGTGGTTAAAGAGAGAGAATGTGGTAAGAGAGGGAACATTGAGAGAAACGACAGTTTATGTCACCTCTGGGGTTAGTAGGGATGGGACATGCAAAGAGAAAAAACAAAAACAGAAACCTTGGGCAGGGGATTCTCTGTGACAAGCTGGGGACCTATGACAGGGTAGGCTCCAGGGGGGATCACATGGTCACTCTCTCTGAGACTCCTAGTAGCAGGGGTCACAGACTCTGAAAAGGTCACCTTTTAACTAGGCAGGAGTCCTAATGGAGGGAGGGTAAACACCAACTCAATCTCAGAAACTCCGACTCTGGACTTACCCTGACTGCAACATGTTCAGGAATTAGAGTGGAGCAGATACTGAGAAATAGTTCAGTCCTACTTCAGACTCTCCCAAGAGAGACAGCCAAGCCCTGGCGATACAGCCCGCTGTGCTTGCAGATGGGAACCTGGCATGGCTGCCTTCTCAGTGGCTCCACCCAGAAGCTGATGGAAGCACATGCAGAGATCCACAGCCAAACATGGGCTGGAATGTTGAGAGTCTTGAGGAAGAGTGGGTGGAAGGATGGAGGACTCTGTGGGGACAGAAACTCTATGGGAGGACTGAAAGAACTAACTAACCATGGGGGCTGTGGAGACTAGAGCTTCAGCCAGGGACCATGCATTTACTTGACCTTGGTCCCTGTGCAAATGTAGCTGAGGGGCATCTCACTCATCATGTGGGTACCCTAGTAAGGGATGTGGGGTGGGTCTGACATGGACTCTGCTGCTTCCTACTTTGTGGCTTTCCCCTGGCAGGGCTGATATGACTTGATATGCTAGGGAGAGTGGATGGGATTTCCCTTTTTCTGAAGAGTAGGGGAAAGGTGATGGGTGAAACACGGACTGAGGCTGGGAGATGGGGTCTATGACCAAGATGTAAAGTGAATAATTAATAAAAATGTATATATATATATGATCTAGAGAGAATGGGGGACATTAAGAAACAAGAAACAAGGCCTTCTAAATTAACATAATTAAAGTACTTATTTTTAATGAAATTTAAATTTTAATTAACAAAACGAATTGAACATACATCATGGGCCTTGATGACCTGGTATTGCATTACAATGGGTTTTTCTTTTGTTTTTATTTTTATTTTTTTAATTAATTTATTCTTGTTACATCTCAATGTACTTATGAACTCACAGACACTGAAGCTTTGAAAACAGGGCTGGAATTGTCTGTACCAATATTTCTTATTGCTTCTGGTTTAATGTTTCTGCTGGTTGGGTTTTTTTTTTTTTTTCTGTTTTCTTTTTTTGTTTGTTTGCTTGGTTTTGTTTTTGTCCAACTTGATGTGTTAGCTTTTGCTGTATTTCATTATATTTTGTTATTTATAATTATTAATTATAAGTCTGCTTGTTTTGTAATAAGACACAGAAAGGGAGTGCATCTGGATGGAAGGAGGTTGGGGACAGTCTGAGAGGAGTAGTGAAGCAGTACAAGGAAGGATGTTTTGCGGGCAGGGGACCTGTATTTGAGAAAAATAAATAATTTATTTTTCAAAATAAATAGGGAACCTCAAATAAATTAATTAATATTTAAAGACAACTGTGAAACTCTCAATATTTAGAAATAAGTTTATATGCTAACAGGTGTTAAACACAAGATACTATTTATTAAATAAATGATTTCGCATACTGTCATGTACATAAATGATTCATTAACTTTGAATGGTAATTGATTATTTTTATTGTTAAGTTTAGACTTATAATACCTCTCTACAACAGTTTGATGCCGAATGTTTGGTATTGATTGATCTGTTGTTATAGATAAATGTCTATAGTACAAATAAGGACAGTATATACAGTAATCTAGCAACAATTTATGTAAAAAGTGAGATTACAGAGCAGTTTCTTAGTTCTGTTCAAAAGGAGAGGAACTGTAGTTTGTAAAGCAGGAGCTCACAGTTTCCTGATCTGACAGACCACCCCCTGTAGGGCTGCAAGGCCTCCAGCTGGCTGGAGAAAAACAAAAACGGATAAATATCAAACCTACAGAGGCGATTCTTTTAGCACCTGCTAAGAAAGAAAAAAAAAAAAGTGGCTCTTTAATATAAGCAGGCTTCTCAAAGCCAGACTTTCTTAGCCAAGAAAGGAAGCTAAATCCCTTTGAGAAGGGGCTCTTGCTGGCCTGGAGCCACAATAACTTATGGCCACAGTAACTTCCCAGAGTGAGGGAGGGCTCAGACTCCAGTGAGGGAGGCAGAAAAAACAAAAACAAAAAAACAAAAAAACAAAACCAGCATCTCCCTGGAAACAGGAGTGTAAGACAGACAGAGAAGCTTCAAGCATCTGAACTGGTAAAGTCTAGAAGGAAAGCTTGGAACTAAGAAGTTTGAGTCTTTAAGAAGAGGAAGTAGGGGATTCAGCCACAGGCAGAGGTGCTGGAGAGATGAAAAAGATTCATCTGGAGCAAGGAAAGAACTGAAAGGCAAGTAACTTGGGGATTGTGACAAAGATGGAGTCAAGATAACAAAGAGGCTTAATAACAGAGTTACATTGCTCATGACTGTGTTGTGAAGTTAATTTTTAAACACATATAAAAGTCTCAGTTATTTTTTTAAATAGCCAGGTTAAGAAAGAAACTCAGAGAAACAAACACTGCTTTATAGAAATAATTTCAACACTGTACAGCATAGATAAATTGAAGTTTCTGTGTTCTGAAACAATCAATATTTATGTGTATGTTAAAATGATTTTAGATCTTGAAAACTTCATAAGATATGTTGCAAGAAAATGAAGTAATCATTGGAGTAACATATTAATGTTTATTTGAGAAAATATGACATAGATATTTACTAAAATCAGTGTTAATTATGTGCCAATATTTTATTTTGTCTTTTATAAAAATATGAGGCTCTATTTTTTAAATAATATATTAATCTGGTTAAAGATATTGTTCTGATATTACTACACAATATGGTTATGAAATCATTATTGATAACATTATTTTGAAGCATGTGTTCTAAATATAGATAGATAGATAGATAGATAGATAGATAGATAGATGGATAATCAGCTAGAATTACACTAGTAGTTTCAGTACTGTGTTGGCTCAGTTTATTAACAATTAAACTTTATTATACAACCCAACTAATACACACAAGAAGGAAAAAAAGGTTAAAGGGATAGAAGGGTAAACCTCCTGGAATCCTTCGGCAGGACGGGTCCTTAGGTGTCTCTGTCCCACGAGCTGGTCCAGTCGCTCGCTCCTCTCCGTGCGCTCTCTTTCTCTCCCTCTACCTCCTGTTCTTCTCCCCCCACCTTCCCAGTCATATGCAAAGGGCGGTCCCTTCTCCCTTCGAGGGTCAATTAGGAAAACAATAGCCACGGTGGGGTTCCTAGGTAGGCTTCCTGAATTCCAAGCCCAGGAAGGCTCCAAACAGTCTCTCACAAAGTATTCATGGTGTGCCCCAAGGGTAAAGCCCGCCAAGACTGCTTCCACCTGCGACAAAGCTTAATCTTTCCCACACCTCACCCTTCTCTTTAAAAAATTAAGAACTATATACACATATTGAAAGACCCTCCTCCCGGAGTGTCCTTCGTCAGGGAGACCCTCCCCAAGAACCAGCGAAACCAAAGTCCGGTTGCAAACGCAAGAGGCTTTATTGAATACACGGGTACCCGGGCGACTCAGTCTATCGGATGACTGGCGCGCCGAGTGAAGGGGAGGAGACCCCTTTTATAGGGTGGAAAGCAGGAAGCAGGTTACAGAAGCAAAAGGCATAATTACAGGGTTTTGATTGGTTAATTTAATGTAGCTAGATTTAGCTCTGGTCAGAGCTTTGGAATCAGGAAATGGTTGGGCTATTTTTGCCAAAGGCCTACTCACAGACCATACATTCGGTTTTTCCAGTAACTTGGCCCCAAGGCAGCTGACCATATATCCTGCTTGGCCCCAGGGCAGTTTCCCAGAACCGTTCGTACAGGCCTTGTGAAATGGTGGGTGACCACAAGCCTTGTGACATCTGTGAGCCTTTACCTTGTGACATGGTGGTATTTTTCCAGTCTAACAAAAACAGCCTTACAAAGAAATGGGGTCTTTCAATATATACATATATACATACTCATCAAGTATCAAGAACATAACAAAGTCCTTTTATACTTGTTAACCTAAGGGAAAGTATACCACTATCCTACCAAAGAGAGTCCTTTTCTTTCATGAGAAATTGTAATTATTAATCTACTAAAGCTTCTAGTAACACTGTGGCTATCTAGTCTTCAATCCCATCAGAGACCCAAGAAGGAAAATCTATCTAATAAAGGAAGTGCTGGCAGGCAACTTCCAAGTTGCAGGGTATAGAGAGAGCAGACTGCCTGGATAGTCACCGAATTCTCTCCTTCATTGGGGCAATCAGTCTTCAGCCTTATCGGCCCAAAACATCCAACGAACTGCTTTTGCTGGCAGGCAACTTCGAAGTTGCAGAGTACAGAGAGAGCAGAATGCCTGGATAGTCACCGAATTCTCTCCTTCATTGGGGCAATCAGTCTTCAGCTTTTCGGCCCAAAACTTCCAACGAACTGCTTTTTGAAGCAGGAAATCCGACGGTCTGGTCCATCTATTCTCTTCAAAGCTGGACAGTCATCTTTCCAGCATCATTGTTGATCATTGCAGACAGTCAGCCTGTCATCAGCCGTAGAGATAAGAGCAGTAGCAGAGCAGTTTTTCCGTCTAGTGACCATTCTGTCACCAGCGTCTCTTGAAGCCCCCATCTTCAATGATGCAAATGGAGAGGTGGCCAGGAGCGGATGTCTCTCTCTGTCAGGAAAGCCCTCATCATTAAATGCCATATTCTGTGGATCTCTGAAGAGTTTGAAGAGCAAATCTATCTATTCTTACAGTTATCAATCTATTCCTTTGAAGACATAGACAAGCTATTAAACAAACCTGCTCTATAACAAAGTGAGTATCTAATAGGATTTCTACGTAACTAAATACCAACTTTTATCCCTGATGATTCCAAACAGTTTTTTATAAGACATTAGTGGTACATGAATAATACATCAAATAAACATTGAACAAAAAGAAAGTAAATTTCTGACATACAATATACAATATTTTGTCAACATATAACATACAATACATAAGGCAAAAATGAATGGAATATACAATTTAAGTTCATATCAATGTGAAGCAAAAGTTGAAGTCTTAAATTTCCATCAATCAAAAGTCTTAAATTTCCATCAATCTACAATACCAATGTAGAATTTTTTAAGTTAGTAGATTCAATAATCTACCTTTTATTCTACAATCCTGTATCCTCCCTTACCTCCCCCCTTTTTCTTAATATTAAAAGGGATAGAAAGTAAGAGAGAAAGAAAGATAGAAGAAAGAAATCCCCAAATGAACTTTTATTAATTGTAAATAACCCCGTTAGGCAAAGATGAGCATTGGTAACCCACCAAAAACACACATCCCACCTACTGGGAATGGGGGCGTCGTGTTCTCAAAATTACTTGATGCTGTTTAAGAGAAAAATATTTTTCGGGTACCCAAGAAAAATAATATATTGGCCAAGCGCTGGAAAAGCTAGCTGTTTTTGTCTAGTCCTTTTGGGATCGATCCTTTCAGCTAGCTGATTTATTGTTAATATGCATGCAATTTCTGGAAGAAGCAGTAGTGCCAGAGGCAGAAGTTCGATCTTCATAATTGTCCTGTTTTTTGCTCTGAAAGTAAGCAGACTTTAGAAATCATTAGTACAGGTATGTTAGTACATATATAATTTTTCAAGGGAACATCATTTGAGGCATCTTGCTCGAGGTGCCAGAGGCATGCTTTTGGGGTTAAATCACCCATGCTGCCTGCTGTCTTCAGCATTGTCCTGCTTTTTGCAAATACAGGGCTCTACCTGCATATACACCAATAGGACAGAAGAGGGCATTAGTTCTCCAAGCTGTAAGGAACAAGGTCAAGCTGTTAAGAACCAGGTAGCTCTTAAGATTCACTTGTTATATGGTCAGATCTAATCTTTATAAGTTTAGTTGGTAGCCATATATTTTCACTCCCTGTGGAAACATACGCATACCCACGACCCCATCTCAAAACTACTGCAGGTTTCCATTTCATACTTTCCAAGTCCTTGAAGAATATTGGTTGCCCCAATTCCTCAGTTTTTTCTATTATCCAATGTCTCTCCGCAGCTGACGTCCCTTCATCATTCACATTAAGAAAATTTAGAGTCAACAAAGCATTATTTAATCGATCCCTGGGTGTCTTTACCCTTCCCTTTTGTTTAATAAGCATTTCTTTTAAGGTACGATTAGCTCTTTCCACAACTGCTTGTCCTGTGGGATTGTGAGGTATACCAGTAACATGTTTTATATTATAATACATAAAGAAGTTTTTCATCTTAAGGGACACATATGCAGGAGCATTGTCAGTCTTAATTTGTGCAGGTATTCCCATAAATGCCATTATTTCTAGTAAATGAGTAATCACACAGTCAGCCCTTTCAGAACTTAAGGCAGTTGCCCATTGAAAACCTGAATATGTATCAATGGTATGATGCACATATCTCATTTTTCCAAATTCTGCAAAATGAAACACATCCATCTGCCAAATTTCATTCCTTTTGTTACCTCTAGGATTAATTCCAGCAGGTAATGGTAGTTGACTATATAAGGAACATGTAGGACACTTATTAATTATTTCTCTAGCTTGTTGCCAAGTGATATAAAATCTTTTCTTCAACCCCTTACCATTGACATGATGTTTTTCGTGAAATTTGGAGGCTTCGAATACATTACCTATCAATAATTTGTCGATCTCTTCATTTCCTTGTGCCAATGGACCTGGTAAACCTGTATGGGATCGAATATGAGTAATATACAAGGGATAATTTCTGCTTCTGATGACCTGTTGCAGTTCTATAAATAAAGTAGTCAATTCTGTGTTATCAGGAGTAAATTCAGCAGTTTCTATATGCAAAACAACCTTTTCAGCATATTGAGAGTCAGTAATTATATTAAGAGGTTCAGGAAAATCTAACAATACCATAAGGATAGCATATAATTCTGATTTTTGAACTGATGTAAATGGGCTTTTAATCACCTTGGTCATTTTCTCAGACTTATAACCAGCCATACCTGATTTATTTGCATCAGTGAAAAAGGTGGGTGCCCCTGAGATTGGTGACCTCTTTACAATACTTGGAAGGATCCAATTAGTTCTTTTTATAAACTGTATACGTTTGCTTTTTGGGTATCTATTGTTAATGTCTCCCAAATAATTACTACAAGCTTTTTGCCAATCTTCATTAATTACCCATAGTGACATAATCTCAGAATCAGTAAGAGGCACTACAATTTCCGCCGGGTCCATCCCTGACAGTTGACGCAACCTTATTCTTCCCTTTGTAATCAATTCAGAAATTTTCTCTATATATGTTTTCAATTTTTTGCTTTGTTTATTTGGCAGGAATATCCATTCTATAATCCGGTCTTCCCTTTGCATGAGAAGCCCAGTAGGAGAATGTTTTGAAGGCAAAATAACCAAAATGCAACCAAGTTCAGGATCAATTCTATCCACATATGCCTTTTGAAGTTTTTGTTCCACCAGAATTAACTCCTTTTCTGCTTCAGCAGTTAAACACCTAGGACTGTTTAAATCCGAATCCCCTTGTAAAATCTGAAACAAGTTACTTAACTCATAGGTAGCTAACCCGATTGTAGGCCTTAACCAGGTAATATCGCACAATAATCTCTGAAAGTCATTAAGAGTTTGTAATTGATCTCTACGGATCTGTACCTTTTGTGGTCGAATTTTTTGTTCAGTTATTTTATAGCCTAAATAGGTAATTGAATCTCCTCTTTGTATTTTTTCCACAGCAATCTGTAATCCCCAGCATGGCAGAATTCTTTGTGCTTCCTGAAACATTTTTTCTACAATACTAGGATCAGAATCAGCTAGCAGAATATCATCCATGTAATGATATATGATTGAGGAAACAGCTTACGAAGTATTTCTAAAGGTTGTTGTACAAAATACTGGCATAAAGTTGGGCTATTTAACATTCCCTGTGGAAGTACCTTCCAATGATATCTCTTCATTGGAGAATTACTGTTCAGAGTAGGTACTGAGAAAGCAAACCTTTCCCTGTCCTTCTCGTGTAGAGGTATGGTAAAAAAACAATCTTTTAAATCAATTGTAATTATATGCCAAGACCGAGGTAATAAGGAAGGCAAAGGAATTCCAGGTTGAAGAGAACCCATGGGTTGAATCACCTTGTTTATGGCCCTCAAATCTGTTATCATTCTCCATCCACCTGATTTCTTTCTTACCACAAACACAGGGGAATTCCAGGGACTGGAAGATTCTTCGATGTGTTGAGCCTCCAGCTGCTCTTGCACTAAACCGTGAAGCGCCTGTAACTTTTCTTTTGTTAAGGGCCACTGCTCCTGCCATACAGGTCTGTTTGAAATCCATTTTAGGGGCAAGGCGGTTGGTATCTCAGCAGTGGCCCCTTTTATAAATTTGGACACTCTAAATCTGAAGAATTCTGAGGTTGGACAATGGGCATAGCTGGTGGTCGCCTCTGATCACTTACATTAATCTCTTCCCTAGAAGCGCATACCAATTCACCCATTGTTTCAACCTTCTTTATCTCAGTATTTGCAGGAATAGTAATCTGAGTACCCCATTGCTGTAAAAGGTCTCTTCCCCATAGATTTATAGGAATGTCAGCCACATAGGGTTTCAGCCTCCCTATCTGCCCATCTGGTCCCACACACTCAAGCCACTGTACACTTTGTTTTATTTGAGATAACTTGCCAATTCCTACAATTTCTGTATAAACCTTCTTAAGTGGCCAAGTTTGGTTCCAAGACTTCTGGCAAATGATGGAGACGTCAGCTCCACTGTCTACCAAGCCTTCTATTTTAATACCATTCAATTGTATAATTAACTTAGGTCTCTGATCATTAATTACTGTTTGCCAGAACACACGTGTTCCTGTGCTCCCGAACGCACCAGTCCTTTCCACTGGAGCGGCTTTGCCCTTAATGTAAGGAAACAGTAGGAGTTGAGCAATCCTATCCCCAGCATCAATTTTCATCTCCTTTTTCACACATACCAAGATTTTTATTTCCCCTTTAGAATCTCCATCTATAATACCAGGATGCACAATAAAACCTTGAGAAGTCAGCCCGCTTCTTCCCAGAACCAATCCTACTGTGCCTGAAGGCAAAGGTCCAAAAACACCAGTATTTAATTTGTAACATTCAACCTGAGGAGTTAGGGTAAGAGACATATTTGAAGCCAGATCCAAGGCTGCACTGCCTTCAGTAGCATGCATTAGATCGCTAACACTCAGTTCCCGTTTTCCTGCGGGCTTGTCACTTCCTGACTGGCCAAAGGAGTTCGGCTGGCATTGTTTACGGGGGCCCGAGCCGATGGCCCCCTCCTGCCGTTTCCCGTCGGCAAGATATTGCCTTGCACATCTCGCTTAGATTGACAATCCCGAGCCCAGTGTTTCCCTTTTCCACAGCGACTACAGTACCCTGGGAGTCTTGGTTGTTTGTCCTTGTCAAACAAGATATTTATGGTCGGCCACCTGGCCCAGGGAACGGGTAAACTTCCCTGCTCCCACCTAATGACCGGGCCATAACCTCGCCTCATGTCAAACCAGATATTTATGGACGACCACCTGGCCCAGAGAACGGAGCCCACTTGATGACCGGGCCATGACCCTACCTCATTCGAAACTGCCAATCAGAGCCCTGTAACTATGCTTCTCGCTCCTGTAACCGTGCTTCCTGCCAAACTCCCTATAAAAGACCCCCTAAGGACTCACTCGGCGCGCCAGTCTCTCCAGAGTCTGAGACGCCCGGGTACCCGCCCCCCTTGTAATAAAGCCTCTTGCGTGTTGCAACCGAAGTCTTGGTCTCGCTGGTTCTTGGTGGGGGTCTCCACGTAAAGACCACCGTGTCGGGGTCTTACATTTGGAGGTTCCACCGAGATCGGGACCCCCGCCCAGGGACCACCGACCCAAATTCGGGAGGTAAGCCTTTGTGCCGGCCGGCTTAGTCGTTGTTGTCCTTTCGTCTCTCTGTTAATTGTTACGTTACGTGTCTCGGTGTCTGCGCAGACTCTCTGAATCTGGCAAGGACCAGGAGGAGTTGACGAGCTCGAACTCCCCCCTTGCGCCCCCGGGAGACGTCCCGGCGGGATTCTGTAGGGACTCTCCGTCCCACCGGAACCCTGTCTCCCCCAGGGTTATTTGGGGCTCCGGCCCATCTGAGAGGCTATTCGCCTCATCTGGGAGCGGCGCCCGAGCCGCCGTCTCCAACTTCCGTTTTATTTTCGCTTTGGCGCAAGCGTCCCGCGCAGGCTGTTTCTGGTCTTCTGTGTATAGTTTTTCTCTGTTGTCTTTCGTTTTATATTTTTGGTACCATGGGTCAGACTCTTGTCACCCCTGCTCTGGCGGGTCCCGCCGGG
>OU015371.1:28232557-28244378 GCA_907164505.1 Acomys kempi | reverse complement strand
CCGCACCGTCCCCGCCGGCGCCCCCTGCTCTGGCGGGTCCCGCCGGGGCCGGGCTGCACCCCGCTCCGACCCCGCCGGCGGCTTCTACCCTGGTGGATCCCGCCGGGGCCGGACTCTATCCCGCCATTGTCCGCCCCCCCCAAGGTCTTGCCGCCGGACGAGGGGCCCCTCCTTGACCTCCTAATCGAGGAACCACCCCCTTATCGGGCCCCAGGCCCAGCCTCACTGGCCGGACTCCAGGCTCCCTCGGCTCCTCCCTTGCAGGGGCCACCTGAGGATATTGCGCTGCCTGAGCGCTCCGGACCCGCGCACCGCCCGGACGATATAGCTCCCGCCGCAGCAACCGAGGCCTCACCAATGGCCGGCCGACTCCGTAGCCGGCGCGAAGTTCCACCCCAGACCTCTCAGGCCTTCCCCCTACGGGCTGGCGCGGGTGGCCAGATGCAATATTGGCCATTTTCCGCCTCAGATCTTTATAGCTGGAAAAATAATAACCCCCCTTTTTCTAAGGACCCCTCCCAGCTAACCTCTCTAATTGAGTCCATTCTAGTTACCCATCAACCCACTTGGGATGATTGTCAACAGCTCCTACAGACGCTCCTCACCTCCGAAAAAAAGCAGCGCGTCCTTCTGGAAGCACGCAAGAGCGTCCCAGGAGCTAATGGGCGGCCTACCCAGCTGCCAAATGAAATTGACAGTGCTTTCCCCTTGGAACGACCGGACTGGGACTTCAACACTGAGGAAGGTAGGGCCCACCTATGTCTTTATCGCCAGCTGCTCATAGCGGGTCTCCAAAAAGCCGCCAGGCGGCCCACCAATTTGGCCCAGGTTAAGATGGTTACTCAGAAAGCAGATGAGACGCCGTCAGCTTTCCTTGAGCGTTTAAAAGAGGCTTATAGGGTCTATACTCCATATGATCCGGAGGACCCCCTCCTGGCCACCACCCTGGCCATGGCTTTTGTCTGGCAGGCTGCCCCAGATATAAGACGCAAATTAAAAAGATTGGAGGGACTTAAAAAAGCACAGTTCAGGATCTTTTAAAGGAGGCAGAGAAAGTTTATAATAAGAGAGAGACGCCGGAAGAGAGAGAAGAAAGGCTTAGGAAAGAGTCTGAAGAAAGGGAAGAGAGATTGAGAAAAGAAGCGGAAGAAAGGGAAAATGCTAGAGATAAAAAGAGACATAGGGAAATGAGTAGACTGTTGGCCACCGTAGTTTCAGGGCGTCAGGATAGTCAGGGCCAGGGAGAACGGAGAAAAACCCCTGTGGATAAGGACCAATGTGCCTATTGTAAAGAAAGGGGCCACTGGGTACGGGACTGTCCCAGACGTCCCAAAGGGCCCCGTAGGCCCCCCCCCTCCGCAGCTCTCCTCAACCTAGAAGACTGAAGAAGTCAGGGTCAGGAGCCTCCCCCTGAACCCCGGCTAACTCTAAATGTGGGGGGGCAACCCGTCACCTTCTTGGTGGATACGGGAGCTCAACACTCCGTCCTCACCACCGCACCGGGGCCCCTGACAACAAAGACTGCCTGGGTGCAAGGAGCGACTGGCGGGAAGCCTTACCGCTGGACCACCGAGAGAAAAGTACATCTTGCCACCGGTAAGGTCTCACATTCCTTTCTTCACGTCCCGGACTGCCCATATCCCCTCCTGGGAAGAGACTTATTAACCAAACTCAAGGCCCAAATTCACTTCGAAGAAGGGCACACTCGTGTGACGGGACCACAGGGGCGGCCTATTCAGACTTTGGTATTAAATTTAGAGGATGAATACAGATTGTATGAGACTGACCCCCCTGGGAGCGATACCCCTAGCCTGGACTGGCACGCCCTGTATCCGTCATCATGGGCCGAAACTGGGGGAATGGGCCTAGCTCACCAACAGCCCCCCATATTAGTACACCTTAAGGCTTCTGCCACCCCAGTCTCTATCCGGCAGTACCCTATGTCACAGGAAGCCTACCTGGGAATACGGCCTCATATTCGGAGACTCCTGGACCAAGGCATACTGACTCCTTGTCAGTCTCCCTGGAACACCCCCTTGCTTCCTGTTAAAAAGCCCGGGACGGGGGATTATCGGCCGGTCCAAGACTTAAGAGAGGTCAACAAACGGGTTGAAGACATACATCCTACTGTCCCCAATCCTTACAACCTATTAACAGGGCTATCCCCAGACCATGTCTGGTACACTGTGCTGGACTTAAAGGATGCCTTCTTCTGCCTAAGACTGCATCCCTCCAGCCAGCCTCTCTTTGCATTCGAATGGAAGGACCCCGACTTGGGGATTTCGGGGCAACTAACATGGACACGGCTGCCCCAGGGATTTAAAAATAGTCCCACCCTGTTCGATGAGGCCTTACACCGTGATTTGGCCGACTTCAGGGTACAATACCCAGACCTCATATTGCTCCAATATGTAGATGATCTCCTCCTGGCAGCTCCCTCTAAGGAGAACTGCCAACGGGGAACCCACGCCCTCCTACAAGTCCTAGGACGGCTGGGGTATCGAGCCTCTTTCAAGAAGGCACAAATTTGCCAGACTGAAGTAACCTACCTAGGTTACTCCATCAAGGATGGACAGAGGTGGCTCACCCTGGCTAGGAAACAAACTGTCCTCCAAATCCCGCCACCGCGGTCCCCCCGTCAGCTCAGAGAATTTCTAGGAACAGCGGGCTTTTGCCGCCTCTGGATCCCTGGGTTCGCGGAACTGGCAGCTCCCCTGTACCCCCTTACCAAGCCAGGAACGATGTTTGCCTGGGGGCCCGCCCATCAACAGGCCTTCGAGGCTATTAAGACTGCCTTAATCTCAGCCCCCGCACTGGGGCTGCCTGATTTAACCAAGCCCTTTGAGCTGTTCATTGATGAGAAACAAGGCTACGCCAAGGGAATTCTAATCCAGAGACTGGGGCCCTGGAAAAGGCCTATAGCCTACCTCTCTAAGAAACTGGACTCCGTAGCAGCAGGCTGGCCCCCTTGCCTACGGATGGTTGCTACAGCCGCCTTACTCCTTAAAGACTCTAATAAACTCACCATGGGACAGCCAATTACTATCTTAGCGCCCCATGCCATGGAATCCCTGGTCCGGCAGCCCCCAGACAGATGGCTCTCCAACGCCCGGGTAACCCATTACCAGGCCATGCTTTTAGACTCGGACAGAGTCACCTTTGGGCCAACAACCAATCTCAACCCTGCCACGCTGCTCCCTCTCCCAGACGGGCCCGAGGATCATGACTGTCAGCAAGTCCTGGCGGAAACCCACGGAACCCGCCCTGACCTCACTGACCAGCCCCTCCCTCGCCCAGATTTCGTTTGGTATACGGATGGGAGCAGCTTCCTGGATAACGGGACACGACGGGCCGGAGCGGCTGTCACCACCACCGACCAGGTAATATGGGCCAGCCCTCTGCCCCCAGGAACCTCCGCCCAGCGTGCTGAACTGATCGCCCTGACCAAGGCCCTGGAACTGGCAAAAGGAAAGAGGCTAACAGTATATACAGACAGCCGGTATGCCTTCGCCACGGCCCATGTACATGGAGAAATTTATCGGCGCCGAGGACTCCTCACCTCAGAAGGTAAAGAAATTAAAAATAAGACTGAAATCCTGGCCCTCCTGAAGGCCCTCTTTTTACCCCAGCAGCTCAGCATCATCCATTGCCCGGGCCACCAGAAAGGGGACTCCCCTGAGGCTCGAGGTAATCGGCTGGCTGACGAGACAGCTCGCCAAGCCGCTACAAGACCCCTCGACACTCTCGAGGCGCTCTCCTTACAAGGGGACACCGGAGCGCCAGGACAGCAGGATCGGAATTGGAAATTCACCAACGACGACATACAAAGACTTCACAAGATGGGCGCTCTTCCTGAAGGCCCCAACCATTGGCGATACCAGGACAAGGTAGTCGTCCCCTCAAAAGAAACTGACTATTTGATTGACTACTTCCACAAGCTCACTCATTTAAGCGCCCAGAAAATGAAGACCCTCCTTGAAAGAGAAGAAACGGACTTTTACCTATTGGGAAAAAAGGAGGCCCTCCAGAGAGCCATTGACAATTGCCGGCCCTGCACGCTGGTCAATACCAACAAGTCCTTAAATTTGTCAGGAGCTAGGGTCCGAGGACACCGGCCAGGGACCCATTGGGAAATTGACTTCACGGAGATCAAACCAGGTATATACGGATACCGGTACCTGCTGGTCTTCATAGATACTTTTTCAGGATGGACTGAAGCCTTCCCCACCAAACATGAGACGGCCAAGGTGGTTTCCAAGAAGCTTTTAGATGATATTTTCCCTCGTTACGGGATGCCACAGGTAATTGGGTCCGACAACGGACCAGCCTTCGTCTCCCAGGTAAGCCAGCAGGTGGCCAAACTATTGGGGATTAATTGGAAATTACATTGTTCATATAGACCCCAGAGTTCAGGACAGGTAGAGCGCATGAATAGGTCTATTAAGGAGACTTTGACTAAATTAACGCTTGCAGCAGGCACTAAAGACTGGGTGGCCATGCTACCCCTGGCCCTATACAGGGTTAGGAACACCCCTGGCCCACATGGGCTTACTCCCTTTGAGATTGTCTATGGTTCACATGTTCCTATTGTTCACTTCCTCGACCCAGATATCGGCTCCTTTGCTACCAGGCCTTCCCTCCAGGCACACCTAAGAGCCCTCCAAGAGGTGCAAAATGAGGTATGGAAGCCCCTAGCCCGTGCTTATAAAGACCAACTTGACAAGCCCCTGGCCCCTCACCCATTCCAGGTCGGAGACTACGTCTGGGTCCGACGCCACCGAACCAAGAACCTTGAACCCCGCTGAAAAGGACCTTACGCTGTTCTCCTGACTACCCCGACGGCTCTCAAGGTAGACGGAATTGCCACCTGGATCCACGCAGCCCACGTCAAGGCAGCCAGGGACACGGACCCAGACAAGACAGCATGAAAGGCTCATCGAACCGACAATCCCCTAAAGATAAGACTTTCCCGGACCTGATTCGCCCCATGACCCTTACTTTTCTCCTACTATCCCTCCCTTGGACCCCGTCCGCCAGCCCTCACATTCCAGTACAACAAACCTGGGAGGTAACCAATGAAGAGGGTGGGCTCTGTGCAGCCCTCAAGGAAAAATGTTGTTCTTATGCAGACCATACAGGAGTAGTCAGAGATAGTATGTCTAAGCTGCGAGAAAGACTAAAACAGCGACAGTTGCAATTTGAATCAGGACGAACTTGGTATGAAAACTGGTTTAATAAGGCTCCTTGGTTCACCACTTTAATATCTACCATAACGGGCCCTTTGTTAATTATTGTCCTGCTCCTACTTTTTGGGCCCTGCGTTCTTAACAGACTGATGCAATTCATCCGAGACCGAGACCACCTATCGGTTGTACAGGCCTTGGTTCTAACCCAACAATACCAACAGCTCCAACAGGTACAACCAGAAGTCATTGAATGAAGGATTTCATTCAATTTACAACAAGAGGGGGGAATGTAAGACCCCCTCCCTTGTGCACCCGCCATAGCAAGCATAGCAGCAGTAACGCTATCTTGCAAAGCAAAACTAGAATAATAGGTTCCCAGGATAAGATAAGGCCTGGGCCCAGAGGAGAAAGATAAAAGCGTGCTGAGGTAACAGAGGCAGTTTGTCCTTGTCAAACAAGATATTTATGGTCGGCCACCTGGCCCAGGGAACGGGTAAACTTCCCTGCTCCCACCTAATGACCGGGCCATAACCTCGCCTCATGTCAAACCAGATATTTATGGACGACCACCTGGCCCAGAGAACGGAGCCCACTTGATGACCGGGCCATGACCCTACCTCATTCGAAACTGCCAATCAGAGCCCTGTAACTATGCTTCTCGCTCCTGTAACCGTGCTTCCTGCCAAACTCCCTATAAAAGACCCCCTAAGGACTCACTCGGCGCGCCAGTCTCTCCAGAGTCTGAGACGCCCGGGTACCCGCCCCCCTTGTAATAAAGCCTCTTGCGTGTTGCAACCGAAGTCTTGGTCTCGCTGGTTCTTGGTGGGGGTCTCCACGTAAAGACCACCGTGTCGGGGTCTTACATTGGTACCTCATTACCATCATAACCAGAACCTCCCTGTTCTCTCCTAGGAGTTACGTTTTCTCCTGGGTTAGTGCGCCTTCTATTTCTACAGTTTCTTTGCACATGACCGATTTGACCGCAATTAAAGCACCGAGTATTATGATATCTAGGCTCTCTGACTAAAGCTTGTCCCACAATATTATTCTGATATTCCTGAGAGTTGATATTAACTGTCTCCTTTACCCAGTCATCTAATGGAGCGCCTCTTTCCTTTAACGGTCTAAGCACCTTCTTACATTCAGCATTTGCATTTTCATAAGCCATGATAAGTTTTAATGCCTTTTTGTTATCAGAATCTGGCATCGCCTTATCCATAGCAGATCCTAATCTCTGCAAAAATTCTGTAAAGGGCTCCAGAGGTCCTTGGAACACCTTAGTAAAAGGAATAGTTGTTTTCCCAGGTTCCTCTACCAGCTCCCAAGCTCTCAAGGCTGCCTTACGACATTGTTCAATCACTCTATCGTCAGCTTGAATTTGCTCTCTCATGTTAGTATATGGTCCATCACCAAGTAACTGATCTCTATTAATATTTATTCCCTGTGCGATATTTTCTTGTTCTATTTTTATAGCCTCTGTTCGCCACCATGATAACCACTGTAACTGTTGTGCTGCTTCCAATACCGCTGAAACTAAATTTTTCCAATCTTGGGGAACAAGTCTATTCTGATAGGCCCAGCTGTTTAACATTTGTTTAACGAAGTTAGAATGCATACCATATCTGACGACGGATTCCTTAAAATGTTTTAAATCCATCATGTCTACAGGACACCAGGCTATTTCGTCATGACCCTCAGCACCATTTGGCTCAATTACATGTCTTACAGTGACTGGAAAAGCTGAAGGTGCCTGGGTGACTGTGGAGGTATCCTCCACTGGTACATTTACTTCCAAAGACCTTTTGGTCGGTCTGGCTTCCTTTGCTTCTGGTTTCTGACCTTCCTTTGCCTCTGGTTTCTGACCTTCTCCACCCTTTTTAACCAAAGGTGCCTTCTGCTTTTCCAGCCCTTCCACTTTTCTCTGTATTTTGCCTATTTGTTCAGTCAAGTCAGTAATTCTTTCCAAAAGGATAGAGCTTATTGGCTCTTCCTGATTTTTCTGGCTTTCCGGTCTCTCTATTTTCTGTCCTTCATCACTACCAAATGCCAAAAATTCTATCCGCTTTCCCATCCCTTCATTTTCATACCTCAGCCTTTCTATCTGTCCAGTCAAATCTGCAATCTTTTCCAAAAGGATAGAACTTACTGACCCTTCCGGTTTTCCTATGCCATTAGCCTGTCTCCTAATCCTTCTAAGCACGAAATACTGTAATAAAAGGACAATGAGAAAACAAAGAATTCCCTCTAAGTATAATGCAGGAAAGAGTTTTGCAACAGCAGTTGCAATTTTGCCAATAGCCTGAAACAACATTTCTATCCCGTGAAAAACTGAATCTTCCCTCATATCATTAGGGATTGTGGAACCCATCGGGCCCCACATCGGGCGCCAGATGTTGGCTCAGTTTATTAACAATTAAACTTTATTATACAACCCAACTAATACACACAAGAAGGAAAAAAAGGTTAAAGGGATAGAAGGGTAAACCTCCTGGAATCCTTCGGCAGGACAGGTCCTTAGGTGTCTCTGTCCCACGAGCTGGTCCAGTCGCTCGCTCCTCTCCGTGCGCTCTCTTTCTCTCCCTCTACCTCCTGTTCTTCTCCCCCCACCTTCCCAGTCATATGCAAAGGGCGGTCCCTTCTCCCTTCGAGGGTCAATTAGGAAAACAATAGCCACGGTGGGGTTCCTAGGTAGGCTTCCTGAATTCCAAGCCCAGGAAGGCTCCAAACAGTCTCTCACAAAGTATTCATGGTGTGCCCCAAGGGTAAAGCCCGCCAAGACTGCTTCCACCTGCGACAAAGCTTAATCTTTCCCACAGTACTGCCATGCTGTGGCTCAATAATGAGACACAGTATGATCTATTACCTAAGAAATTGAAATTTAAGAAAAGATCTGTTGTACCACTTTGCATTCCCACCAGCAATGAAGGAGTGTTCTTCTTTCTCCACATCCTCGCCAGCATGTGGTGTCACTTGAATTTTTTTTATTTTAGCCATTCTGATGGGTGTAAGATGGAATCTCATTGTCATTTTGATTTGTATTTCTCTGATGACTAACGATACTGAGCATTTCTTTAAGTGTTTATCAGCCACTCGATATTCCTCTTTTGAGAATTTTCTGTTTAGTTCTGAGCTGCATTTCTTAATTGGGTTATTTGGTTTGGTGGTGTTTAATTTCTTGAGTTCTTTATATATTTTGGATATTAGACCTTTGTCAGATGTAGGGTTGTTGAAGATCTTTTCCCAGTCTGTAGGCTGTGGCCTTGTTCTTTTGACAGTGTGTCCTGCCTTACAGAAACTTTGCAGCCTCATGAGGTTCCATTTGTTAATTGTTGACCTTAAGGCCTGGGCTGTTGGTGTTCTGTTCAGGAAGTTGTGTCCTGTGGCAATGTGTTCCAGGCTCTTCCCCACTTTTTCCTCTAACCTATTTAATGTCTCTGGTTTTATGTTGAGGTCTTTAATCCACTTGACTTGAGTTTTGTGTATGGTGACAAATATGGGTCTAATTGCATTTTTCTACATGTAGACTGGTAGAACCACTTTGGAAATCTATCTGGAACTTTCTCAAAAAATGGGAATAGGACTTTCTCAAGACCCAGCTATTCCACTCCTTGGAACATACCCAGAACATGCTCCACCACGCAACAGGGTCATATGTTCAACCATGTTCATAGCTGCCTTATTCATAATAGCCAGAACATGGAAACAATCTAAGTGTCCCTCAGTAGAAGAATGGATAAAGAAACTGTGGTACATTTACTCTATGGAATACTACTAAGCTATTAAAAACAAGGAATTTCCAAAATTTGTGGGCAAATGGATAGAACTAGAAATGATCATAATGAGTGAGTTCACCCAGCAGCAGAAAGAGTCAAATGGTATATATTCACTTATATCTAGACACTAGCCCAAGGGGCATGTCCCATGAAAGTCTTTACTTACCAGGAAAGTGGGTGAGAGGGGAGACCATCCTATTGGGAATTTAAGTGAGAGAAGCATGGGAGAATGGGGACATAGACGGATCTAGAGGGTTCTAGAAATATACATGAAGAACATTAGGATGGGCAGATCTGGGCCCAGAGGTCCTGCTCAAACTATGACACCAGCCAAGGACAATACAGGAAGTACACTTCATGAAGCAAACTTTGAACCCCTACCCAGATCTATCCAATGGATAGGACATTCTCCACCATTGAGTAGAGAGTGGGGACTGATTTTCACATGAACTCTGGTGCTCTATTTTTGATTATGTCCCCTTGGTGGGGAGGCCTGGCAGCACTCAGAGGAAGGATAGTAGGCTACCAAGAAGAGACTTGATACCCCATGAGCATATAAAAGGGGTGGAGGTCCCCCTCAGTCACAGTCATAGGGGATGGGAGTAGGGGAAAAGGGGGAGGGAGGGAGGAATGGGAAGAAATAAGGGATGGGCTAACAATTGAGATATAATATGAATAAAGTAATAAAATATTAAAAAAGAAAACAAAAGGCCTGTTTCACAGGTTGACCTAAGCAGTACATAATCAGTTGAGACACAGAGTTGTCTTGGCCAAGCTTCAACATTATTGAAACTTTATTCTCTACTACTGTTGAGAATTAGTAGGAATGAGATGAAGGATTCCTTTAATTTAAAGTTTAAGACGACTTCAAGAATAAATTTATGTTACGGCTACTTTTATGACTGTGTACTTTTATAATATCAAAAAAAAATGATAGCCTAGGATACCTTTTAGATTGTATCTAAAGGCTGCTCTAGAAAGAAACAGCAGAAGTATATGTAGTGGCGCATTGCTTTAAACGCAGTTCTGAGGGAGTTGATACAAAAGGAGAGTAATTTCAAGGCCACTTGGGGCTGTATAACTAGACACAATCTCAAATTTTTAAACAAAACAAAGCAGAGAAGAAAAGAGAGTGAGAGTAAAGGGAATATGAGGAATTAAGCATGAAAAGACAGATGAAGGGCAGGAAGAGATGAAGAAATAGCAGGGAGTGGAGGAGGAGAAGGAGAAGGGCACAAAGGAGGAGAACAAGAAGAAACAATCATAAATAAAAATTTCAGAAAACAAACTGAAGTGATCTGTTCCTGAAAGAGGCTCTGATTTAAAGAAAGCTCAACAGGTTAATTGTCCTCAAAATAGAGCAAGGCTTCATTCTTGATTTGAAGTGGGAACAGTTCTGAAGCAAACTGTGCTCATGGCAATCGTTACTGCACTGGGACCTCCAAAGCCTAAGGAACAACGCTCTTAGGTTGTTCGAATGCCTTGGTAACTGGCCAGAGTCATGAACTGGCCCAGGCATGAGCAGCAAATGACAAAATATTTGAGAACTCAGGGGAAGATCAGATTCAGGAGATTCTATCAGAATGAGACACTCACTGTGAAAGGAAAGTGTGACACCTCCAGTGCACTATGTTATATGCATGACTGCCAGTAGACTGAGAGAGCTCCCAGGGAAACTGATTTAAATATATTTTAATATTTGTTAAAATATTTGTCACCTGCACAGTATTCTACTCTCCTAGAATAGCAATTGAACTGAAGTGTGACTGCTGTGCTTCCTCCTATGTTACCACTGCATCTCCTTGCCCTGCATGCATCAGAAATAGTCGGTGTCTTACTCTGAGATTACTTTTTGCAAGTTCTTCTCAACCTGCAGGGGCTGCGTTGAGGGCTCTGACTGTTTTCTTCTGTAGCATTCTACTCACACATGTTTTAGTATCTTCATCCTTTTGATCAAAAATTCTCTAAGATAACAGGTTACCAAGAAGAGACTTGATACCCTATGAGCATATACAGGGGAAGGAAATCCACCTCAGGAACAGTCATAGGGGAGAGGAGTAAGGGGAAAATGGGAGGGAAGGAAGAATGGGAGGATACAAGGGATGGGATTACCACTGAGATGTAACAAGAATAAATTTACAAAAAATTAAAAAAAATTCTCTAAAACAAGGGTTTTGTTTACCTTCCTTATTATTATAGCCAAGAGTATTTGTAGGAATAAGGTTATTGTGTAGTTTAATGCTGATTTTGTCTCAACGTTGTGTACACACTGCTCCCCAATTGCCCCCTGATAATGTCAATAAAGTGGTGCAGCCAGTCAATGAGCTGAGGAGGGAGTAGTGAGGAGTTAAGAGAGGAAGTAGTGGATGGAACTAGGGGCATGATCCACAGATAGAGGCCAAGGAAAATCCAGAGGAAGGAGCTAGAGCTAAGAAAACCTACATAAAGCAGGTGTTGCTGGGATGTTTGCCGGGAGTGAGGCAAAATAGCATAGAGTATTAACAGCAGATTTAAATTGCTCGGATTGTGTTGTAATGCCTTGTATTATAAAAGAGTATAAATTATTTGTGTGATACCTGGGGTAAGAAATAAGCTAAGAGAAACAAATGCTATTTTATTTATTTATTTTTTGACATTTATTTATGTTTTTACACATTTTTTATTAAAAAAAATAATTCATATTACATCTCTTTTGCTATCCCATCCCATGCATCCTCCCATTCCTCCCTCCCTCCCTCCCACTTTTGCCCCATTCCCCTTCTTTACAGCTGTGACTGAGGGGGACCTCCTCCCCCTGAATATGATGTTAGGGTATCAAGTCTCTTCTTGGTAGTCTGCTATCCTTCCTCCGAGTGCCATCAG
>OU015371.1:28210347-28232547 GCA_907164505.1 Acomys kempi | reverse complement strand
CTCCCCATCAAGGGACAGGGCAGTCTCCCAGTTAAGAGGAGACTGGGTCTTTTGCCTGTATTCTAAACTTTCATATAATTATATATCCCTGCCAAGTAATTTGGACATATTCATCTTTTCATCTTATAAATATCAAGTGAATATTTAGCTTACGTCAACCAGTACCTGTTGTAGTTAGGACTATAAAACAGCATCTGTTAGATGGATCCAGAGGGTCCTAGATACCTACAAGAAGAACACTACGATGGGTGGATCTGGGTCCAGGGGTTCTGGTCAACCTAAGGCACTAACCAAGGACAATATGTGCAGTCATCGTCAAACCTCTATCCATATCTAGCCAAGGAGACATGGCCAAATATGGGGCACCAGAGTTCATGTGAAAGTCAGTCCCCAGTCTCCTCTTAACTGGGAGACTGCCCTGTCCCTTGGCTAGATATGGATAGAGGTTTGACGATGACTGCACATATTGTCCTTGGTTAGTGCCTTAGGTTGACCAGAACCCCTGGACCCAGATCCACCCATCGTAGTGTTCTTCTTGTAGGTATCTAGGACCCTCTGGATCCATCTAACAGATGCTGTTTTATAGTCCTAACTACAACAGGTACTGGTTGACGTAAGCTAAATATTCACTTGATATTTATAAGATGAAAAGATGAATATGTCCAAATTACTTGGCAGGGATATATAATTATATGAAAGTTTAGAATACAGGCAAAAGAAGAGTTGAAATGGAGAAGGATGTGACCAGTGTGCGCTGTAGGCAGGGGCCATACTGGCTAAACTTGGACTGAAGGCCTTCAAGACCTCAGAGTGGGCAAACATAAGAGTGACAGTGGGCTGTGCGGACAGAGGTTCTTACCAGCAAAGGTGGAAGGTCACTGGTGAGTATATTATAACAGGGCCATCAGGGATGGGTAGAAGAAATGTTTAAAATGCTGAGATGAGCTGCACATATATACATATGTACATACATGCATACATACATACATACATATATAAAAGGGAAGGGAAATGAAGTTATAATCTCAAATATATAAATTAACTTGAAAATATCAATCAGTAGTACCCTATGAACAGCTTTCTAGGCATTCACGGAATTTACATTTATACTTACCCATTGTGATTTGGGAAACAGCAAAGGCCTTGAAAAGGCTATATGAATAAATAAACCAGAAGGATTGCTGTGAGTTCGAGGCCAGCCTGGTGTACAAAGCTAGTCCAGGACAGCCAAGTCTATACACAGAGAAACCCTGCCTTGAAAAAAAACAAAAACAAACAAGAAGAAGAAGAAGAAGAAGAAGAAGAAGAAGAAGAAGAAGAAGGAAACTAAAGAAAGGAAAAGAAAAGAAAAGAAAAGGAACAAATTAAATAAACTGTAGCACAGACTTTTCTGTAGCACTGACTTTTAAGTAAGTGGAGAAAGCTGAATGCAGTATCTTGAGAGCTAACATTGGCAGCTTTCATGAATATATGAACACATTTTACAGGATGTGATTTTACTAAATACTTTGTGATATCAATAATATAGAAATAAAAAATTGAGATCATCATAAAGTATAAGTATATCATTAAAGAAGTACATAGTAGGCAGCGGTTTATTATAAAAGATACAGCTTTAAACAACGTATTTATGAACATTTGGTTCTGCCAGAATAACTTTTGTACTTATGTTAATTATTTCTAAGAATTATTGAAAATTTAATATTGATCAAATCAGCAGTTACTTATACTTTACAGAATTCTAAGTGTTGTAACTAAGCCTCTTCACTTATATTTTTATTTTCAGACACCCCACTTAAAAGAATGTACTAGTTGTCTTTTTCCTTGAAGAAATGATAGCAGGAATTTATTATTGATCTGTAACCATTATTGTTTATTGCACTATTTAGTGATGTAATCTGGAAACTATTACTATAGTAGCCTTACAATTTAAAATGTCTGCAAATGTCCTTTGGAAAATGTCAAAATAAAAACAAAAATGTCAGTGTAGACTTGAGTGATTTTTCTCTATTACCTAAGCTTGATAAGAAATTCCTAGGTATAAAAATCACACCACTTTCCTCAATTTTTAGATGGCAAGGAAAAACACTTAATCTTTAGATCATGAAAAAAATACATCTCAGTTAACACCAGGTAATACATAAGCATTTTATTAACTTGTCACTGCTAGAATTATGTAAAACCATATAATTTTAGAGTCTTTTATTTTCAAGGGTGGTAAAATACTGTCATATGCTAGGTATAGGAACCAACCTAGATTCTGTACTTCTTAGTATTATCTTTTCTAGGAGAAAAATAACCGTTAATTATTTACATTTGTTTTGTAGGGGCAACTGCTATGACGAAGATGCCAACTTGAACAAGTCAATTATTTTTCCAACTTATTGCTCTGGTGCTAGAATCTTCCGTATCCATGGATTACAATGAAACAGAAAACACTGAAAAGCTCTTTTTAGAGGACACAACTGAGCTCTACAGATAAAATAATTTTCCATCTTCAGTCTAGTTTCCACTTTTTAATCTTATTTTCACTGCTTGATAATTTTTCTTACCCTTTTCACTAATTAAAATGTAAACTTCAACTTTGTGATTTATGCTTCCAGGATGTTTACTCTGTACTTGACTTGTCAATCATTGTGAGCCTACATTTTAAACAGCACAGAGAACACACTGTCATCTCATTAAGATAAACATTGTCATTTGGGCAGAAGTCAAGAATATTTAGGAAGTCAACAGAATCCTCATTGAGCCATTACCTACATGAATAAACTACATCCTGGATATCTCAACTCATCTATAACAGGCCACACCTTGAATGGCTTACAGAATAGTGTGCTTCAATGCAGATGAAGCTAATGAATGCAAAAATACTATTCTTCAATGTCAAATTTTCATAATTCTCCTTTTATTAGACACACCATTTTTTTTTTTAAATTTTGGTTCAGTTAATGAGGAAACAGGCTTTGCTGTTGATCAAATTTGTGAGACTACAGGAAGTCCACAGAGAACATCAAGAGCAATTTCATTTAACTTTTCTTTTTTAAAACAAAAGTAGAAAACTGGAACACTCAAATTTTTGCTAAGCCATTGTGGATAGGAATGCATATTGGGAATCTGGTAAGTAGCAGCATGCACTAAATGGTAGCCTGGGATTTCCTGAATGTATTTTCAAGAAAATGGAAGCTCTTCCAAGAATGACAATATAAGCATGGCCGCATGCATTATTCTCTGGTATCTTGTGCCAGACTGTGTGACTGGAGGACAGATACCTATAATTAGAATATGGCTTAATTCACAACGATTCAATTTCTTAAAAAATTTATCTATAGACTCAGAAATTTGATAGGCTATGTGGCTAAGGGAAGTGCTTGTTTTACCCCCTTAACTCAGGACATATGGATAAGGCTTCGTTAGCTGTTAACATGAGTTTTGTTTTTATTTATAGTTTGGTTACTTCAGACAGGGTCTTATGTAGCTCAGGCTGGGCTGGAACTAACTTCACGTGTCTGAGGATCACTTTGAACTCTCTCTCCTCCTACCTCTATGCCCTTTGTAATGAGATGATAAGCATGTGCTGTCACATTGAGATAAAAGTCTTTAATAATAATAAAGCCACAATGTTACTATAAAACACTAAATAACAATATTTGTATCTATTATGCCATTTTAGTATGAGTATTTCTTGGTTTTATTTCATTGATAATTCTGCAATTCAGTGATAACTTGAAAGTTAAATTGAAATAAAACATAACAGTTAAAGCAATACAGTCTTGCCATTGTGTGGAGATAAAAAATTATAACAGCATAGATTTTCACTAGAGATACATGATAAATCTCAATGGTACTTCTCTCTCATAGACAGACTAATGGCAATCGCTTTAAATGACTAATAGTTCTCTCAGTGACATGTGGAGTTCTTCACTCGGACATGGTTCATCAACCAGCAGAATAATGATGTCCACTTAGACATGCAACCTCTCAGTGAACAGTTATTTGGCCTGGGTTGGCCCATTATATGTGAATTATGTAGACTTATTTGTTATTTGCAAATATGATAGTCCAAAAGATCAAGGTTTTTACGGAAAGACAGTGACAAGGAGCTGGGTATGTTGCAGTACTCCTGTAATCCCCACACCCAGGAGGCAGAGCCAGAAGGGAATCATCACAATTTTAAAGTTATTGTGGTCTGCATATAGTTGAGTTCCTAACTAGTCACAGCTACATAGCAAGAACCTGTTTAAAAACAAGTTTGTAAAAAGACGTAAGAGAAGGAAAAACAACCATATATTAAAAACGATAAGCAAAACTCATTGCTGTTTGAAATAGAATTCTTATGATCTTTAAATAGCACATGCTAAATGATTAGTAGACAGGAGGACTTAAGGAGATAAATCATTTATTTAAAAGATAGGAAGAAAACTATAGCAAAAATAAACTTAATAAAAATACCATTATGAAGACAGATGACTTTAGGAAACTTGGTTGGAGAAAGTAAGTCAGAATCAGGTTTACAAGGAGAACAGTGTACGTTTTATCCACTGCATGCATCCACAAATGGCGTACAGTTTGTTTAAAATGACAGAATGTTTAGATTTCCAGTAAAGACTGAACCACAGATTCATTTACCTTAGGGAAAAGTCAGCATAATGATAAAAATCAAATAGAAATGAAAGGTGTTTGAAGTCATCTTTTCTGTGTAACCTATTATACTAACAACTATGATGGAAATATATGAAATTTTGTACAGCAATAATGGAGTACAGTAACAGGCATTCGAGAGAGCTTATAGACATATTTTTTTGGCATTCTCCCAAGATTTAATTTACACAAATCAATTAATTTCATGTTTCTATGTTATACCTCACTTCCTTACTAATAATGCCATACAAATATGGAAAAATGAAGATAAAGTATGCTTATGAGAAATTTTCAAAGACATGTAAAGCTGAAAAGTGTTTTGAAAGAGACCATATAATTACTAAAGATAGAACCAAATCTATAAGGACACTTGATCTTACATACAAATGTATTATTACAGGTAATCCAAGGAGCTTTCTCTGCTTTTCTCATAAGCATATGCTGATAATAGGAAATATGATATCTGAGGACACATTAAAGAAACTGTTAACATTCACAGAACATAATGAAACATCTACATTTCATACAAATATGTGTTTATATATGTATATTACATATAATTCTTAAATTAGTGTAAGATGAAATAATTCTAGTCAAGACTGAAAAGTACTGTTCAATTTATGGAGCAGAAATAATATGGAAATTGTATTTTAAAAATCTTTTATGTGTATATTGTTTGGGGTTATTTGCAACTTCAAAGCTGTTTACAATGTATTTTGGTGATATTGACACTGCTACTAGCTCTTGTCCCTGTCCTTATGTTCTTTATTCCTTTCTTATTTCTGATTAGCATCTCCCTTTGACTTTCATCCTATTATTTATTTATTTATTTGTATTTTTGCGATTCAATGAGGTTAACGATGGCTGCTTCCATGAGGGTCATAGGAGGTGGTATTTATTAATGTTTGAGCAACTTACTAGTGTCTCCCTCATCTTTCATTATGGAACATTGACACATCAAATATTGTGGAGGTCTTTCTTGTGCAAGTACACATTACCAGAGCTAAATCATATCCAAGAAATAACATTTTTATTTTATCCTCCTCTTCAACCCAGTGTTCCTCTTGTGTTGTTTTTGTTTTCTTTGTATAGCCTTTCCTTGGTAGTGGGGGAGAAGAGACACATGTGTTATTTAGGGCTGAGAGCACAGCGTCACTTAATCTTAGCACTGTGACCCATTATACGTCTTTTTATTAGCCAATATCAGCTAAATGAAAAGAGCTTCTTTAACCAAGTTTGTGTCTTCTACTAATCTATGGGTATAAACATAAATAGATAGAAGACATTATTGACAGCTTCTCCATTTAATAATACCATTATGCCTCTCATTAGAGAAGAAAGCTTCTAGGAGATAACAACAACAACAATAACAAAATAAAATATAATAACGTGTTCACACATCTAGGAGTCCTATAAAAGTACTATGCTGAGAACTGTAGGATATAGGCTGAGAAACTGATGCAGACCTATACAGGCCCTAGAGCCGTGTGCATGCTGCTTCAGTCTCTTTGAGTCCACAGGAGCCTTCCACAGATGATTTAATGGGCCTTGTTCTCCTATCCTGTCCCCTGCATCTCCCACACCCGTTCTCCCTACTCTTCCATGGGGTTCTCTGAGCTCTGAGTGGAGGGATTTGAAAGGGATCTGTTCTTTTATGTTTGGGGGTAAATGTTCTGTAAACATTGATTGGGTCTCTTTGGCTTATAATGTCTATTAGCTCTAGCATTTCTCTGTTTAATTTTTGTCTAGATGACCTCTCTACTGGTGAGAGTAGGGTATTAAAGTCTCTCATTATCACTGTGAGAAGGTCAATATGTATTTTAAGTGGTAATAGTGGTTCTTTTACAAACATATGTGCCCTTGTGTTTGGTGCATAGACGTTAAGAATTGGATGTCACCTTGGTGGATTGTTTTCACTGATGAGTATGTAGTGTCCTTCCCATTGCTTCTGATTAATTTTTGTTTGAGGTCTATTTTGTCACATATTTGAATGGTACATCAGCTTTTTTTTCTACACCTTGACTCAGAGTTATTGTTCATCTTTGATGCTGAGATGTGTTTTTGCATACAGCAGAAGGATGGATCCTGTTTTTCACATTGAGTCTGCTAATCCATGTGTTTTTATTGGGGAATTGAGATAGCTGATGTTTTGAGATATCAATGATCAGTGATTGCTGATTATTGTTTTTCCTTGGAGTGGTGGTCATAGTGATAGTCATAGTATGTGTGTCTGTGTATATTGGTATGGAATTATTTATTCCCTGTGTTTTCATGGTTATAGCTCAACTTCCTACTAATTTTCCTTATAGTTTTCCTCCATTGGGCAGGAATTGTAGATAGATAGAGTTTTAAATTTGACTTATTATGGAATATCTTATTTTCTCCACCTATGATGATTGAGAGTTTGGTTTAGTAGATAGTCTTGCCCAGCATCTATGGTCTTTAAGAGTCTGTAGCACCTCTGTCAAGAACTTTCTGGCTTTTAGAATCTCTATTATGAAAGCAGGTATAATTCCCTTTTTTCCCTTTTTAAAAAATTATTTTTATTTTTGTACATTATACACACACACACACACACACACACACACACACACACACACACACTAGATTACCTATGGCAAAAGCAAAAAGAACCGTGGCACAATCGGGAATTATATAAATGTTACATTATTAGTGTTTTGGCTATTTTTGTTTGACAGCCTTGAAGAAGACATCTTCCCTAACTTGGTGCATCTATATTTCTGAATTTATATCAATCTCCATCACATATAGCCATTAACAACTTAGAACACCTATCTAGACCTAAAAACATCTTAACCCCTAAACTATTAGGCTTCATTGTAAAACTAAGCTACCTGGTCTTCAACTCCCTCAGAGAGTTGAGAAGGGGTGAACTTGTTATCTGAGTATGCCGGGAGTGCAGGTTAGTAGCTTTCCAAATGAAAAGATAAAAAAGCAGGTATAATTCTAATAGGTCTGCCTTTATATGGACTTTATTTGGCCTTTATACTTGCACGTCTTCCCTTGCAGCTTTTAAAACTCTTTCTTTGTTCTGCACTTCTAGTGTTTTGATTGCTATGTAGTCAGGCGGTTTTCGTTTCTGGCCCAATCTACTTGGTATTCTGTATGCTTCTTTTACCTTTACAGGCACCTCCTTCTATAGGTTATGAAATTTAAGTTCTATGATTTTGTTTTAAATGTTTACTGAGACTTTTAGCTACGTTTCTTCCTTTTCCTCTGTATGTATTTTTCTTAGATTTTTGTCTTTTCAAGGTGTTCCAGATTCCTTAGCTGGGTTTTGTGAGAAAGTTTTAGATTTAACAGTTCCATTAGCCAAGGTATCCATTTTCTCTCTCATATCTCCCATTCCTGAGATTCCACTTTTCATCTCTTATCTTGCTTCTGTAGTTTGTCTTTGAAATGACAAATGTTTTAACTCCAGATTTCTTGCAGTTTTTTTTAATTCTACTTAATTTACTCAATTTAAATAGTGAGAGACAGAAAAAATTCTGCAGATGGTCTACCTAGTTTTCTTGTAGACTTTGCCTGTTGGTTAGCATGGGTTGTTGCTGGTGTTGGGGACTGATATAAAGATAAGAGTAGGAAAGGAGGGTAGGAGGGGTTAGTCTTTGGGATCCACATGAGATGGGAGCAGAGGCAAATGGAAGGCTACCTCTTCTGTTTCAGAGCTAGAGATGAAACTGGGGGGTTAAATTTAGAGAGGGAGGAGCGAGTGGTGAGGGTCTTCCATTGGCTTAACTGTTATTTCCCTGGTGTTCTCTGTAGGAGTGTTCCCAATGAATACCTGTTGGTGCTGGAGGATGGAATGATGGAATAAGTTAGAGAAGGAAAGCTAAGGGAGATCTTTGTTGTAATCCATTGGATCAGAAAGCAAAGGAATGGTGAAGCAGGGTTTTTTTTGTTTGTTTGTTTGTTTTTTTGCTCCAGAGCTTAGGATGATTCTGGAGAGTTCGATTTGGAGGTACAGAGAAAGAAGATTTGCAGGCAGCCCCCTGGTTTTCTAACAGGACTATTGACAGCTTTTAATACATCAATTTTACTGCACTTGGTATTCTAATATTAATTTCATTCCTATATGAAAACAAGAAGACAACCACAAGTTTGAATATATTAAACATGCCCGGTAAAAAGAGGGGACACAACTGGGCCCAGACAAAAGTCTACACCTACTCTTGCACATTAAACTTGTACTTAAATAGTTTTTGTAATGAGTGTGTCACTGGCAAGTGAAAGCAGCAGCATGATGTGAGCTTCAAGCCAGCCTGCGAGTTCCTTCCTCAATTTGAAGAAACATTTGAAATCTTTACCAAATCCACCTATTATTTATTTCTTCTACCTGCTTACCTTTGTGTACTGATGAGAAGGTGACTAGCAGCAATGACGGCAGCAAGGATAGCAGCATTTGTGTGCTGTGAAATGAAGCAGGACCAGCAGTGCTTTTACACTGAGTGCTCGAATGTGTGCTGTCCAGTTATTTGACCGACATGGATTTGCCCATGTGGGAGGTCAGTAAAGCTGAGCAGCAGGCAGCACATAAGGGAGTTAGGTTGTATTCAGAAATACTCCTGAAGTAGGTGAAAGAGTTCAAAACAATGTGTAACCTTCCTGTAGCAAAATGTAGCATTTTTTTCTATAATATGTTGGGATTTCAGAGGTACAATTACCCTGTCATATCTTGGAGACACTGGTTAGCCACAGGCATCCTTGTCTGCCAACTCATATAATCTTCCCCTTCTTCCACTATTTTACCTGAGACTTAGGGCGAAACAACTTCTTTTATCTGAGATCAACTTTGAACTACCTGTTTATGAGGATTAACATTAACTTCTGATTTTCCTCCTGAACATTATACTACCACCCCAAGATCATGTGATATGTGATACCAAGGATTAAATCTAGGGTTGCCTACATACTAATCAAGCAATCTACTCATTAGGTTCAATTCCTTATCCAAACCTTTTCTTAAAGCCGCCCCCCCCCCCCCCGCATGCTCCTTTAAATTCATGGTCTTCTTTTTTGCTAACTGTTACTGTGTGTTTATGTGTGTTCCTGAATATAACCTGCTAAGACTGTATAATGTTACCTACATGCATGTTTTGTTTAGCGCTGGAAAAACATTTGGTTTGCTTGTCTGTGGGGAGACACAGCTTCCAGCTTTTCTCAAATGCTTATAGCTCGTTTTGTAGGGTTGTAGCCTCCTGGCCTTTCCCCATCCAGTTTGATATGTCTATTGGCATCATCCTTTTCATCTCACATATTGACAGTTAACTTGCTGAGACTTTATGGGCATAGCTTCTGACATTGCTTGGGTACATAATCTCACATTAAATTTCCTGGTCTTCTGACTTACAATCTTCCCGCCTCCTCTCCCACAATATTCCCTGAGCCTTAGATCTGTAAATGTTTTATAGTTGGATCTACTGGGACTAGACTCTACAACTCTCTTGTTTGATTCATTGTGTCTGCTACACGCATAGCAAGAGACATTGTCAGGTCATTGTCATTGTCATGTCATGAAACCACATGACCTGAGGGTAAGCTCAGGAAAGATAGCTGCCAAAATGTAGAGAAAATTACCATTCACATTTCAGAACAAAGGCTCTCAGATTCTCAACAAACACTGAGTGTATACACGGGTGTCAGAAATCAGAGAAAAGATTTAAAATTCTATACTTTGTAAAGTAAACCATTTAAAGAATAGTTCAGAAATCTGTCACTTGATTTTGATGTGAACAAAGGGTAAATACTCCTGAGAAGGTAGTTTTCTCAGACACATATTTCAAAGCTTAGGAGGAGTATCTACTCTCAGAGACACAGCTTTTTCTTATAAAAGATGGGCTAGAGTTGGGTTAATTCTCTACATAGAGTCTGGGTAAACTGATTGGTATTGAATGTTTTACAATAGCAGTACAAATGAACTTTTACTTTGGGCTATCTTGCATTTATAGATATAGTTATAATAAATTGATAAAAACATGATGCTTAACTTCATTCATAAATTTTTACCATAGAGAGTTTAATATCTCAGGGACTGAAAATAAAAAACCACAGAACTATACAATCCTTGCATTTGTACAACTGTAGATTTTCAAAGGACAGACTAACATGTCCTGGAATGTAGGAAGATAACAAGTTTTTGTTCAACTCACGTGTCCTTTATTGACTCAAAATAAGTTTTACTTTGTACACAATGATAGGCTTTTTAATCTACTTAGAGAATTTAAGCTTTATTTGAAGTAAGCTTTGAGGGAGTATTTCAACAACCTCTGTGATTCATTAAAATATATTCCCCTAATTTGCACTTCCAAAGAATGGGACACACATTTTACTGTTGTTATATGATTTTTAACTACAACTAAAGTCAATGAACATTAGGTAGAAAATCAGCATACGAAGACTCTGAAAGACTCTGAAAGTAAAAATTCGAGTATTGCTAGAAAATTTGAGATACAACACTGATAGTGGTATATGTTTTCTTATTACATCAAACATTGCAAAGAGTGAAAGTAAGAACTCTTAATGTTAGCACAAACAATTGTCTTTAAAAGAAACCAAGACTAAAAAGCTTTCTTTCTGTGCCATGTAACTTAACAATAAGTAGGGACATATGGGCAACAATCTAAGTGAATCTACAAAAATTTATGCTGAGTGGTAAAATTTTGGTCTCAATAGTTTACTTATTGTCTGAATCTCTTTAAAAGTGTTAGGAAATAAAGCAAGGTAAGGTGTTGCATGCCTGTAATGCCAACACTCAGGGAGTCAGAGGAAGGCAGATCTCTGTGAGTTTAAAGCCTGCCTGACCTTCTACAAAGTGAGTCCAGGACAGCCAAAGCTACACAGAGAAACCCTGTCTCTAAAAACAAAAACAAAAACAAAACAAAACCACACAACTTTGGAAGTAACAACATTAATGAACTAGTACCCACATTTTTAAAAAGATAGGGAACAAAAAAAAGAAGGTGATATATCATACAACAACTATATGAAAGACCATCTTGGAAGACATTTTTCCTCAGTCGACTGCATTACTCTTAATATTTTGTGTGACATTAAATCATAGTTTTGTGAAAATAATATGCTAGAAAGTTGATAAAGGGCATGATTTTTCCATATTATTCTTTACAATAGCATGTGTCACCTCAATTAAATGAAAATTAAAAGTTGAATTATAAATTTGTTTTCTCAAATTTCATTGGGCACCTAAATTATAGCAAACTATAATTAATTTATAATATTTTGGTTTTACAAAACTGATGTATGTTTAAAGGTCTGAGAAAAATATGGTGATATTTAGATATTATTAATCAAATTTAATAGCACTAATAACGTTCTGACTTTAATCACTAAATTCCAAGAAAATTATACTAACATGCTATTATTCTCTGTCTTTAAGAAAATCAATATTAGTGTAATCATTTAAATAATTGATTTGTTTTGCTGTAATTACATACTGCAGTTAGATCTAAAGTGTTATGAGTTAAAGGTATGGAGGTACAGTAAGGTACAGTAAGCTCAAGAAGCTTACTGTAAAAGGATTAAAACTTTCTTCTCAGGAAAATTTAATTGCAACACTAACTGTACCATGAATTCAAATTACTGCACAGGAGGAATGTTAAGCATTCTGCCTCATAATGTTGCTCATATATACTAGTCTCCTCTCATGAACTGTTGCGTGTTTATTGATAACTTCACATTGATTGTGATGTGGGAACCTTCCTTGAAACAGTAACCAATACTGATATTCATCAATAACATAAGCCATGATTACCTTTTGGTTTTATTTACTCCCTCTCTTGACAAGCTGTGCCTCCTTGGTGCCTAAACAACATGTATAAGAGAATGGAAAATGTGAATTCATTTTTTCATGATGTATGTGGCTTGAATTGTTCATACTACATCAACTGCCAGGTTTTGTGACTAATACATCTGCTTGAAATAATGAAGTAACAGCCACAAGAAGCAGGCTGAGACATAGAATAATGCAACTTATTACCACAAAGTTCAATGTCATGGACTAAAACATGTCAATGAGTAGGTCATAAACTGATCTTACTTAACAGGGTGATTTATGCTTATGTAAAATATGACAGACTATCGATAGCCATTTAGGGAAGAAAAAGAAACATGTTAGCAGATTAATTTTCTTACTTCCAGGCTTCCTTTGAATGGATCACTTATACTTAAAAAAATAAAAACTATGTGCAAGTAGACCCTATTACAGAGACTGGAAATTTCTTTCAGCAGTGCTGTCACTGGAACTACTGACAAGCTTATTTTTCAACATCTCCACTTTCAAAACACCTTTATATGCCCTCGTTCACATTTTAAATGGAGTTTCATCTTAGATTCTTCTCTGAAAGAGGCAGTTATTGAGCTATTAGTCTGTGCAGTACTTCTAATAGAGAACTAAAGGCCAAAGGACACGTTTTCTGCTTTTTTGTCTCCACACAAATCATTAAATATAAGCCTTACTGATGATAAGGGTCTTCTCACACATTTGGAATGCACAGTTTTGACGTAGGTGTCATAGGTAAATTATATTCACTTATAAAATTATCATATCATAAGCCTTTAGACATTAAAAAATTCATTAAGAAGACAATGAACTTGGTGTTTGCTAGTACTACTAGTTTTTCCTGAACTTTTAGATGGTGACAATTCATATCAGATAAAAATCCAAGTTGTTAATGGATAAAAATTAGATTTTATAATTTTTTCTGCTACTAAATGTTAAAATGTCTAGACATAATAGTACTGCATATAATCTAAAACAAGTATTTAGTGCATTTTTTCAGAAAAAAACTCATTATATTTTTAAAATAATAATAATATAATCATCATAACAACTGTACCCTAATAAACTGATAACTTACACAAATGCCTCTGTGTTGAAGACTCTTAAGTCTAAACGGTAACTGGATGTCTGACCACCCAAGTGGAAACTCAAGAAATGGCATGTTAGCTCACTGACTCTATTAACTTCTTCCTCCCAACAGTCAGTGTGCAATCTTACCATTGACCCATAAAAATCTATGAAGGTTAAAGTCAAGGAAATAAAATGTAAAACCTCTTTGCCCTTTTACTATTACACTCATGTCAAAGATGAGTTTGAATGCACTTCACATATGTCCTCTATGGCATACACAGACACGCCCACATTATCCTGTCTAGTAGTGCTTAAAACGACATTTGCTATATTATTGTCTCATGAGAAAGGAATTTCCTATACATCTCCAAACGTTTTGTTCTGAGCACCTAAATTGTCTTATTAGGTGAGCAACAATGCCATTGCAGGAATGACAAAATATTGTATTATAACTAAGGATCAGTTATATATTTGTGTGTGTTGCTATTCAGGCATGTGCATGCTACAATCCTGGTATGAAAGTCAGAGAATAACTTTAGGTATGATGTCCCTTCCACCTACTCCACACAAAGCCTATGCTGTTGTTTTCGCTGCATAGTCCAGGTATAGCTAACCTACTGAGCTCTATGTTGGGTTGCTGGCCTTACCTCCCATCTAACTGTGCTCCAAACTGAGTCTCCTGGCCTTGCTGCTCTTTAGGAAAGTACATACATTCATACATGGGTACGTCAGTGGAATACAGATAGTGATTGTTAAACCATCTACTTCGTGTTTTTTCTGATTACTCCTTTATGTAATCTTTACACAATAAATGGAAGGAGACTGGAGATTTGAGGGTATTATAAGTAGCAAAGATTTTTGTGCAAGTTGATGAATATGGATCTGTGTGCATTTTTCTACATGTAGACATCCAGTTAGACCAACATCATTTGTTGAAGCTGCCATCTTTTTTCTATTGTATGGATTTGGCTTCTTTGTCAAAAATCAAGTGTCCAGAGGTGTGAGGATTTATTTCTGGGTAATCAATTTGATTCCATTGATCAACCAGTCTATTTCTATGACAGTTCCATGCCATTTTAATTACTGCTGCTCTATAGTACAGCTTGAGGTCAGGGATGGAGATTCCTCTGGAAGATCTTTTGCTGTGCATGATAGTTTTAGCTATTCTGGTTTTTTTGTTTTTCCATATGAAGTTGAGAATTGATCTTTCAAGGTCATTAAAAGTGTGTAGGTATTTTGATAGAGATTGCATTAGATTTGTAAATTGCTTTTGGTAATACGGCCATTTTTACTATGTTGATTCTCCCAGTCCATGATCATGGGAGAGTTTTCCATCATCTGATATCTACTTCAATTTCCTTCTTCAGAGACTTGAATTTTTTTTTTCATATAAGTCTTTTAGTTGCTTGGTTAGAGTTACAAGATACTTTATATAATTTTCTTTTTTAAATATTTTATTAATATATTCATATTACATCTCAATTGTTATCCCATCCCTTGTATCCTCCCATTCCTCCCTCCCTCCCATTTTCCACTTACTCCCTTCCCCTATGACTGTGACTGAGGGGGACCTCCTCCCCCTGTATATGCTCATAGGGTATCAAGTCTCTTCTTGGTAGCCTGCTATCCTTCCTTTGAATGCCACCAAGTTTTTTGGGTCTTTGTGAGGTTTATGTATCAACCAGTGTAGCATCATAGAATGAGTTTGGCAATTGTCCTGCTTCCATTTTGTAAAATAATTTGAGAAATGTTTGTATTAGCTCTTCTTAGAAAGTCTGGTAGAATTGTACACTGAAACAGTTTGGCCTTGAGCTTTTTTCTGTTAGGAGACTGTTAATGACTACTTTTATTTCTTTGGGGGCTATGAGTCTATTTCAATTGTTTACCTCATTTTGATTTAATGTTGGTAAGTGGTATCTATCAAGAAAATCTTCCATTTCATACCTATTTTTCAATTCTGTGGAATACAGGTTTTTGAAGTAAGACCTAATGATTTATTGGACTTCTTCTGTGTCAGTTGTTATTTCCCCTTTCCATTTCTTATTTTGTTAATTTGGATACTTTTCCTTTACCTTTTATTTATTTTGGTTAAGGGTTTGTCTACCTTGCTGATTTTTTCAAAGAATCAGGTCTTGGTTTTATTGGTTCTTTGTATTGTCCTCTTTGTTCCTACATTATTGATTTCATCCCTGAGTTTGATCATCTTCTGCTGTCTGCTTGTCTTGGATGATTTGCTTCTTTTGTTCTAGAGCTTTCAGGTTTGTTTTTAAATTGTTAGTGTGAGATCTCTCTATTTTCTTTATGAAGGCACTTAATGCCATGAGCTTTCCTCTTATCACTGTTTTTATTGTGTCCCATAAGTTTGGATATATTGTGCCTTTATTTTCATTGAGTTCTAGAAAATCTTTAATTTCTTTATTTCCTCCTTAACCAAATTGTCATTGAGAGTTGTTCAATTTCCATGATTTTCTAGGAAGCTATTATTTCTCTGGTTGTTGAAGTCCAGCTTTAATCTATGTGATATGATAGAATACAATGTGTTATTTCCATTTTCTTCTATCTGTTGAGGGTTGCTTTGTGATTGAATACATGGTCAATATTGGAATAGGTTCTGTTAGGTTCTGAGAAGAAGATATATTTTGTGTTTAGACGGAATGTTCTGTAGATATCTGTTAGGTCCAATTTACTCATTGCCTCAGTTTCATTTTTTATTTGTTTAGTTTTTGTTTTGATGATCTGTTCATTGATGAAAGGGGCATTGAAGTGTCCTACTATTAATGTGTGAGGTTCAGAATTGAGATATCATCTTGGTGCATTTTTCCTTTGATGAACAAGTGCTCTTCCTCATCTCTTTTGATTAATTTTGTCTGAAAGTCTATTTTATTGATATTAGAATAACTACTCCTCCTTGCTTCTTGGGGCCATTTGCTGGGTAAAACTTTTTTCAGTCCTTTACTCTGAGGTAATGTTTATCTTTGTTGCTGAAGTTTGCAGCAGAACGATGTAACCTTTTCTTTTTAAACTATTCTGTTAGCCTGTGTTTTTTTATTGGTGAATTGACACCATTGATGTTGATAGAAATTAATTACCAAATATTAATTCCTGTAATTTTTATGTTGTATGTCTTTGGGGGAGGTGTGTGTGTGTGTGCATGTACTTCTCTTATTTTGTTTTTGATGGTGTGGAATTATTTCCTTTGCTTTCTTAGATGTAGTTACTCTCATTGAGATGTAGTTTTCCTTCTAGTATTTTTCGTAGGGCTGGCTTAGTGGATACATATTGTTTAAATTTTTTTTCATGGAATAACTTCTTTTCTCCATCAATGGTGATTGAGAGTTTTGCAGGATACAGAAGTCAGGTGTAACATGTGTGGTCACATGGGGTTTACAAGGCATCTGCCCAGACCCTTCTGACTTTTAGAATTTTTGATGAGAAGTCGGGTGTAATTCTGATAGGTCTGCATTTGGCTTTTTTTTTTCTCTTGAAGGTTTTAATATTTTTTCTTCATTTGATGTTTCAATTATTATTTGACAGGAGGATTTTCTTTTCTGGTCCAGTCTATTTGGTGTTCTGTAAGCTTCCTGTATGTTTAGAGGCTTTTCTTCAGCTTGGGTAAATTTTCTTCTATGATTTTGTTGAAAATATTTTCTAGTTCTTGGAGCTTTACCATTTTCTGTTCTTATTATTCTTATTCTCACACTAGTTCTTTGCATAGTAACCCAGATTTCCTGTATGTTTTGTCTCAGGAAGTTCTTTACTTTACCTTTTTTTTTTTTTTTTTTTTTGACTGATGTACCAATTTCTTCTATTGCATCTTCTATCGCTGAGATTCTCCCTTCTATCTCTTAGATTCTGTTCAAGATGCTTTCTTGTCTTATTTCTGCTCTCTTTCCTAGGGTTTCCATCTCCAGACTTCCTTCAGATTGTACTTTTAAATCTTTTTCTACTTTCATTTTCAGGTCTTTGGCAGTTTTACTCCTCTCCTTTACCTGTGTTTTCCTATGCTGCTTTAAGGCATCCATTTCTTTCCTATTTAAAAGTCTCTGTATTATCCTGTATTTCTTTAGGGGATTTATTTATTTCTTTTTTAAGGACTCTATCAATTTCATGAGGCCAGATTTAAGGTTATTTTCTTCTCCCTTTGCAGTGATAAATTATCCTGAGCTTGTTGTAGTAAAATACTTGGGTTCTTGTGTTGCCATATTGTTCAGGTTTTGTTCTTTGTGTTCTTGCACTGACCTTTAGCCATCTGCTTGTCTCTAGTATTGGATAGTGGTGTCTAGGTGTTGCTGGATACTAATGCATGTAGGTGTGAGGCCCAGTAGATGGAGGGTGCAAGAGAGACTGGTGTAGTACACTGTTACTGTATTTGGCCTGTGACCTGGTAGACCCTGTCTTCCCTAGGTGGCTGCTAAAGGGCTCAAATATCAGACAGTAGACCCTGGGTGCAGTGACAAGATATAATTGTTATATTTTGTCTATATCATGGACTAATTTTTTTCATGTACAAGTTCATGGGAAGCATCAGTGTTACAGCTCTGCATAGAGATTCCCTAATGCAAGTATTGCAACTCTGAGGGGAAAAGTTTCCCCAATAGAAGTATTCCAACTCTGATGGGAAAGGTAGTACCTGGCAGTTGGGAGCTAAGGAATGCCACAAAGTCACAGTAAACAACAATCCTCACATGAAAGATTTACTGGGAAAGACACAAGAGGGTAACTGCCTCTGCTTAGGTAAGAAACAGCAAAGAACTGACCTGGAGGCAGGCATTATATAGGGTTTCTTGGGTGAAGGGGTGCATTCCAGGGTCACCTGGGATTGATGTGATTTTTGTGGCCTGATCTTGGGGAAAGCTCAGGGATACATAGAGTTTTGTGGCCTAAACTTGGGCATTTTCCTGTAGGGCAGAGCTTGTCCACCTTCATCTAGAGGGACTGTAAATGGCCATTATGGGCCATTAGGGTACTCTGGGTGTGGAGCCTCAAAGAGTTTACAGGGACTATGTCATGACTAGTTTGAGACAGATAGGACATAATCTTACGATTTTAGGTAAAGCCATCTGTTCTTTGGTTTTTAGAAATGTCACCAATGTTCATTTGTAGGCAGAAAAATCCTTAATACATAGTTTTGAGCCATGATCAAAGCACACTGATTAATAATCTCTAGAACAAATGTCTCACTTTAAACATTAAGAAAAAAATAATCGAAAAAAAACTATGTCTTCAGAGAGAACATACAATTGAACGTCACCAAAGGATTAGCATGAAAGTAAGCAAATGGTGAAAATGACCTGATAAATAAATGTTTTAAAAAATGCCTATGGGTAGAGACCAGAAGCAGAGATGTGGTTGTAATGCTTCCATTGTGTCATTTGGGATTGATTCTGCTTTTTTTTTAATGGAAGATGCCTTAGAAATTTTCACTCATATGAAGTGAGTTTTCCTCAGACCCCTAAAGGATAATGGTGATTGGTAAATGGCAATTAAAAGTGCCAGAATTTATTATGGGACTGCAGATGCTTTCTGAATCAATTATGAGCCATTTTAAAATGAGGGAAAGAGATATAAAAGTCTTTCTTCTATTTTTTTTCCTGGAATAATTGTACTCTGATAATCACTGGACTGTGACTCTTTCAGCTGTTGTCCTATCATCTGTTTTCTGGTTAGCCATCACAGGAAAAGTGTAAATGAAGTACAAGCTTAGATTAAGAGAGGATCTAGAAAAATGGTTATTTTAAATCAGGTGTTGACTTGATGATTGAATATTGGAAAAGAATTTTGATTAGATAATTTTAAAAGTACAAGAAATATTTCAATTCAAACAAGGTAAAAATTCAAGAAAGAAGATCTATGGCACTTTTTATAATTAAATTTTATCAGGATATGAAAACAGATATATTAGGATATTTTTGGCTAACTGCATAATGCAAGATTATCAGAAATTTTGTACAAAATGATTTAGAAGTTAGGAAATATCTACAGTCAGGAAGTGATTACCAGCGAACCTGGGCAAGAGATAAAAGTATTAGCAGAGATAAAAATAGGAGCACTTCTTGTCCTTGGAAATATAGATACATGTCCTGTTTTAAATTTTATATTGTAAACAGTTGTAGCAATGTTAGGATTTATGACTATACTTTGATTTAGGAATAAATCGCCATGTTTTCAGTACTCCAAATAGAAGAGGAAACATATTCTACGAGTAATTATGCCAATAGTTTTCAAATTGGTGTATCATATCTGCAGGCTTTATTCTTTGAAGTAGTCATGAAGTTCACAAGACTTTTACTTAGATTATAAGAGACATGTGTCTATTTCATATTTAGTTTATCCTATATCATTTTTTCTTCAACTGAACATTTAGGGGATAAAATTTGCTAAGTTTATCTATTAAACTCCCTTGTCTATTTTTCCTAAAACACACTGCATTTTATTTAATATATAAAGATTTTCTATTTTTATTTAGCAGTCCCTGAGTTATGGGGCTATATTACTCTCTACAGATGTACATTTGTGAGATTCTTATCATGAAAATGCATGAAAACTTCAGATAATGTGACATAATAAGTTTTAATATTTTTAAGTTGCTTACTGTGTGCATTCAACTAAGAACTGGACTGAGGAAAAAGAAGTGGTAAACCACTGACTTGGCAATTCCTGTAGCTGACATTGTCAGATCCCTACCTTGTCCAACCTGCTGGGACTCCAGTACAGAGCCAAAGCTAGAGGCATGCGTCTTCTCTGGCTCCTTTTATACTCACCGAATGCTCACCAGAAATGAAAGTTAAATTGAAACTTCCTAAAGAATTCATACAGAGACAATATATTTACTTAGTCTGATGAGAAAGATCATAGTTCCATCTGATTAGGGCTTTTGCCTAGAAAGTAAATGTGAGTTTTTGAAAGCACTCGAGAAAGTCAGTTAATTTTGGAATTACTTAGTGAATATGAAATGAAAGAACATTTATATTCCAGAGAAGTAATCACATCCCCCCGAGTGTTATTCTATGTTTTCATTATAGGTTAATTGTGAAAGCTCACTTTCTCTGTGTTGATAAGAATATTTCTTTTACATTTAATTTTGAACGCTCAGTTCACTTTATAGCTAATTTTACATAATTGCATTAACAGCTACAGTTTTGAAACTGAATCAATTCATAACTAATTGCTAAGACTCTCAAACCTCCTTTAGGCTAATAAAAGAAAGTTTACTGTGGCATAATGTTATTTAATAAACTAATAAGTGTGGGAAACAGAGCAAATGGGTAAGAATCTTATTTCTTGAAAAGTGGTTGCTGCATGCATATATCTTGTATAATTACCACTTGCTGTAATTAATATTGTCATGTATACGTTTATCTTTTCAGCATAAAGAGGCTATCATTCTCCTACTAGGATATACTCTCTGCCTGTGGCAATCAATTAAAAGAAGATTGAAGAAGAAACATAGAAACAATTCTTTATAGTATTCTTTTTAGCCTCTTTACACATTTCAAACAAGTTACAAGTAACCATGCATTCACTCATATGTCAACACTTGGCAGGGGAAACACAGTCCTATTTTGAAGAATACTGTACTTTGACATGTGAACTGCGCATAGCTGAGAGGGTGTAGGAGTCTGGATCTCTGAAAAACCCTTTACTATGGAGCTGTAAAGTAGTTATTTTTTCTTTTCCTCCCAGAGAATAGACCATCTGGCACTCTGATTAATGTGAAGGATGTGGGAAATTGCATTAAGTTCCTGTTACAGGGCCCTGTGAAGATTATTTTCTCTGACCTGCTGTACGTTTGGCCCTGTGCTTTCTTACACATTATCAACACTGAAATTTCTTCTCTTATTTCAACAAAACACCCAACAAATCTTCATGGCATCTTATGAGATAGTTTGTAAAGCAATTTATAAAATTTTTACTTCACTGTGAATAGGATTAGAGTTTCATTATGTGATTTTGTTATAATGTACCTAGGAATTTCCTTTAAAACGATCTTCATGGCATAGGGCAATAGCAGGGTATCGGGAGGAGCTAGAATAGCAGAAGCTGGAGCCTCATAGAAGAACAATTTGTCACTGGACTGAGCTTTTGCAAGCAAAGAAAGATGGACAATATTGTATAATGTGAGACACATTGTAACACATCACAGCTCCCACTACAGGATTTTTTTCCCTGTTGGAGGAGAGGTTACAAGGGTAAAGGGCAGGCACAAGGAGGAGATTAGTGGAATCTGGATGCATGCATAATGTGAAAGTCACGAAGAACCAATAAAACATTTTTAAAAATGTGACTGTGCCTACCGGGCCATTTCTTGTTTATGGATAGAATTTTGCATACTTTTAGGAGTCTAGTTTAGCCTGTTACTTGGTAATTATCTCAGGAATTTTGCAAACTCTAATTTTTCTTTGACTTGGGTGTATAATGATACACTTAAGTGCATCTGTTACTACAATGTTTTTCTGTTGCATTATTTTATTGAAAATAATTTCACTTTTTGTAAATATTTTTAACACTTTCAATGAACCACTTAAACAGTGCTTTTTAAAATGAGAGGTACAACTAACAATAAGGACATTTGGAAAATCCTTATGAAAACCTACTATTTTGGAAGCTCCCACATATAGATTCTTGTTTTATATATATATATATATATATATATATATATATATATATATATATAT
>OU015371.1:28198511-28210337 GCA_907164505.1 Acomys kempi | reverse complement strand
TATATATATATATATATATATATATATATATATATATATATATATATGCATGTATGAAAAGAATATAACTGAAATCATTATATAATACCACTGCTATACATCCTTTACCACTAAGGGAAAACTCAAGTATCAGGAATGGGTTCATAGGATTGTGAGAAAATCTACTGCTATTATTCTGCTAAAGCAGAGGTTCTTAACCTGAGGATGTAAACCTTTTAGGGGTCACATATCAGATATCAGATATTTACATTGTAATTCATAACAGTATAAAATTATAGTTAAGAAGCAGGAACACAATTTTTGTGGCTTCAGGTCACCATAGCACGAGGAACTATATTAAAGGGAAGCAGCATAAAAACTAATGTGCAAAAGAAATATATCATTACATGACAGATAGGTGCATAGTTCAACCCCCATAGGTATGATTCATTTTTAGTTGATGTGGATTAACACAAAGGCTCGCTACTAGACAATATGTAGAGGATGACAGTCCTTGTAGCACTCAGAATTAAATAAGAGGCCTTCCTGTAACCCAGCACTTCTCAACTTTCTTATACTACAACCCTTTAATAATTCCTTATGTTGTAGAAACACAACCGTAACATTATTTTTGCTGCTATGTCTTAACTGTAATTTTGCTATTGTTATGAAATGTAGTGTAAATATTTTATATGCAGGATATATACTAAATGAGCCATGGAAAGGACTGTTTGAACCCTTTGGTGGTTAAACCCTACAGGTTGAGAACCTCTTCTCTAAATCTTTAACACAAGTGTCAGAGCCTTATACAGAAGAGGAAATGGGAAGATTGTAAGAGCTGGTGGTACTGTGTGATTTCAAGGCAACAGTATCTTTCATACACAACAGGCCTTGTGCACATATAGAGTCAGAGATGGTGGTGACATAAACAGACCTTCAAAGTTTAATCCAGACAAAATTGAGGCACTGAGAAAGGAAAGTAGGTATGGGCTACTACACCTAAAGGCTAAGCTACTTGCAAATAATATTTTGTAGAAAAGAAAAATCTGTTTTCTTCAGTGGGATGTCACTGGATATAATAACCACACTCAAGGGGAGGCCCCATTAGTTGGCTAACAGAAAGGACTCCATGTGTTATTGTGTTATTGTTAGTTTGTTTCTTCTTCCTTTTCTTCCTTGTCTGTTTCTTTTTCTCTTTCCTTATTCTCCTCCTCTTCCTCCTCCTCCTCTTCTTTTCTTCTTCTTCTTCTTCTTCTTCTTCTTCTTCTTCTTCTTCTTCTTCATTTCTGTCTTATTGTGTTTTTATATTTGTTTTGAGGGGCTTCTTTTTTATTTTTTAATATTTGTTTTTTAATTCACTGTACAGCCTGATCTCAGCCCCCTCCTTCCTCTCTTCCCAGCCTCACCCTATCATCCCCTTCCCCATTTTCCCACCCTCTTATCCTCAGAGAAGAGGAGACTCCCCACGGGTACCAACCCACCCTGGTAAAGCAAGTTGCAGGAGGACTATGCACAGGGAGAGAAAAAACATTAATGTTAGTGGGCAGCGAGATGAAGAGGATTTGAGAAGAGTTGGGGATGGGAAATCATAATTAAAATATATTGTGTGAATAAAACTTTAAAAAATGAAAACCATGTAACATGTTGTAAAAAACAAATACAAAGATTAACTTAAAGATATTTTAATATCCACCTGCTATTTTCTGCATATTGCAAAACTCTGGATATATATGTACAAAAATAATAGCCTTATAATTCTAATATTTTTCACTTTCAAATATAATTTTGTATAATTAAGAAATTTTTAATAAAAAAGTGTATTTTTTATATGAATAGCTAATGTTCCCATCTAGAAAAAAAAAAGAAACCAGGAACATATCCTGCAAAATTTCAGGCTTAGATCATTATATCTCAAGAGGCAATGTGGCTAAAATGTGATAGTCAGTTTATATGCTAACACAAGTGCTGCCAGAATATTTCAAATCACATATGTTTAAACAATATTTTTCTTCCTCTGGCACTAGAAATTACAGTTATGTATCAAAGACTCATAATAGCGGTGACAGACTTCTGCAACAAGTTTGCTACATTGACCCATTTATTTTTTACCAAACAAAGTACATGTACTAGAACTGGGAACACACTAGGGCAGGTAGAGTTCAGACTATATCAAATAACTCCCCCAAATATGTTTTGTCTCTGCTTTACATCTACTTTCACATCAAAATAAATTGCATATGTGTATTCTTGGCTGCATACTTTTGCCACCATGCATAATATGACAATGATTGCCTAATCCAGACATTTTTATTAGTATTCATATGCAGGTCCCTGGGTGTTGTTGTAAAATTCTTATTCTCATGGATAAGAGCATTAAGAGCCAGGAACTCTTTCACAACATAAATTTTCACCTGTCTTCTCCCTGTGAACCCTATTTCTCTAATAAAAGCAGAACCTCATTTGCACTGCTCACATCCAGCATTCACTTCACATTAAATTTAAGCATATTCTTCCCAGCTAGTCAAACATATAGGCTTAAAATGCATTCATATGAGCCTATCCAGCCATGCTTGCTTGTGGATCATTTATAGGTAGATAAGATACATCAATGTTATTTTTAGATAAAAACACATAAACGTAAAATTATGTACACTCCTCATATATGTCAGACTATAGAATACTTCTTTAAAATATATTTTTCATTTATAAACACACCCTGTTTTTCCCATGTGAATTCTGATTTTTCAGCATGATATTGAGGTCTAGAATTAACGTTATGTAAGTTTTCACAATGTTAGATTCTCTTATATTTGATTATATAGTTTTAAATAAGTGAAAACATTATCATCCACATATAGTAATTATTTTTAAATGGAGATTATTAGTAAATCATGTCTTTATCGGATGCAATAGTTGTAGTTATAGTTAAGTATAGCTTCTTATAAAAGACATTAAATGCACTGAGCAGCTTGGTAAGACTGTTCCCCTCAGCAGAATTAACTCTAGAGGGCTCATTTTCAAACTACCTTCTTGTGTCTCTACTCATTGAATGCTTTTATTGCGAAAAATAATAAACACAGAAGCCAAACATAGTGTGTGAATTAATTTTTCCTCTAGAATATCTATTCAAATATATTTATTTTTACTTTGCAATTTCAAAAATTAATTACCTCTTTACTGAGGTCAGAAGGCCATTTTTAAGTGGAAACGACAGAGAAAACCCAGCATTCTGCTGCTTTTGTAGGATGGGAGGGACTGACCAGCAGTGGGGACAATTTCCAAAACTTTTGAAGTTATTACTTGTCACAAAAAAGAAGGTTTAATCACCCACATATTTCATAGTTGGTGATCACTGTCTAATAACTTTAGATTTTGGAGTGTTATAACTACAACAACCCAATATTTGCCCATAAATATCCAATATGTATATTGGTTTGAGGCCCAAATTCTCCCTCATTAAAAGGCGCCATGTGAAAGACCCCTTCTTACCTTGATTTTTATTCTCATATATCAAGTATTAGTATTTCAGGGCTATAATTGGAGGGATTATTTTAACTCTATCATAGTGACAGTAGACTTCATTAGTTTTTTTTTCTTTCATGTCAAAAAAACAATTAACATTTCTATTCTCCTGTCTCATTGCTCACAGATAAATGAAGATTTTAAAATGATAATTTTTATTATCAATAGAATTTTGTTTTCTTATTACAAACATAATTTTAATTTCCTTATTATGCAAGCTATCATATTTATGGTTATAGTGAGTAAACCTCTCAGGAAAAGTCATCATTGTCTTGATCCTGACTATAGAAAAAATATTCAGAACTTGAGCATGGAATATAATATTGAATTATCTTTATCATTTGAGGATACTGCCTTTCTATTTCTAGTTTTCAGAGATATTTTTATCAAGGATTGCTGTTATATTCTAGATAACAAAATCATTAAAATGGTTGTATTTAAAATTAAAATGTGCGTTTGTTTCCAGAACAGATTTTATTTTTTAAATAGACTCTAAACCCACCAGAACTCATTGAAAAAGGCAATAAAATACACAAAGAGTAAATGAAACATCTAGCCTTGCCCTAAATAAAAATATGTCATAGTGCTGATGTTATTTTATTCTTCAAGAGTTAAGGTTTGAACAAGAGACACCCAGTTGAATATCAGTGAGCCATAGGAAGATATTTTACACATAAAATCTAGTCAATTCCTAAGATAAAATTTGTGAATTATAAAGTCATCAACTCTATTCTAATATGTGCTACAGAGACCACTAATTCACTTAAAAAACTTGCAGAAGTAAGAATGATGTACGAACACAGATATTTTAGGTGCTTTATCTGTACAAATTGTATCAAAGATTTGTAAGGAAAGGTATAATTTTACAGATGTATTCTTGGTACATGAGAAAGAAAGAGACTATTTGAGTGTTAACACTGTGATAAATAGTATAATGGTTCTAGTCTATTGTTATTAATTGCTATTGACATCAAATGATGAGATATAAGAATGTGTTATATTTTCTTCTCACCCTGTTAATGGTTTTCAAAAACAAAAAAAAAATTTAAAAGGAAATAAAATATTGTGGAACATTTTCATCTAATTACTGGTGTACAGAAAAGTGTGTATCTGAGAGACTGATATAACAATCATCAGATGATCTCATTACCAAATATTAAGATGTAAAAATTAAACAACAAACCACTCATTAACTTGAATAAGCATATAGTAAGTTGTAATATAATCAGAGAAAGAAAATGCATGAACAGACTTAAGAAAACACAGCCACAATTAGTACATGTAATCATTAATTTAGTGTTTACTTATGTACATACCATGAAATAACTACAGTCATTAAAATCTACGTGTATTTGAATACCAAAGATACTTTTTGTGCCAGTGACCAAAGTTTCCATTATGATCACATTATTTGCAAAAGATAGTGGTCATATTTATAAAATGCTTTGTTGAGTTTTGTAGAGTGTCCATTTATCGGTAATCTTGATGATTATTGCTTATTATTACTATTCTTTTAAAAAAATTAAAATTTATTCATATAACTTTATTTTTTCCTTTCCTCCCTCTAGCCCACCCTCAAGTCTCTTCCCTCTGACTTCTTTTATGTCCTCCCTAACTCAGTCTTTTCTTTTCAAATTATAATTGTTATATACAATGTGTGTGTGTGTGTGTATGTGTGTGTGTGCATAAATGTTGGCCTACTTAAATCATCTATTTTTATTTTGGGTTCCTTGAATATCTTTTTTCCTACTCCACTCCAATCCCTTCCAACACCCCAACACCAGGTAGGGGAGAAAGACATTTAATGGGAGAGGGAGCATAGTTGTCTTTGCTGCTTCCTGCTCAGGTCCTCAGGTTCCTTGGGGCAAGTCCAATGTTAGTTTCAGGATATCTCTGACTTCTCATCATACTGCGTCAACAGCCTACTAGTTTGTTTTTGTTGTTTATGTGTAAAAGCAGTCAAGGCTAAGCGATATTGATTGGACAAGTAATGAGGAAGCTTATCACTAGGAGAGACAAACTGTTCCTTTTTCAACATTAATCAGTTAACTGTAGTTTCTTGTCCTGGAGTACGAGCCCTTGATATACTTCCCTTTCTTCATTAGCATGTCTATTAATACAGCCATTGTTCACATCTTATTTATGCAGCCATTTCTAAGAGAAAATGCTTCTTCATTTCCTTTTTTCCTTTTTTTAAAGCAGAAATCCTGGTATTCTGATTCTTATAATCTTCCATATGAGGTTGAGAATTGATCTTTCTGATTCCAAGATGGTGGTAAGTGGTGTGGAGCTTGTTAAGAAGCCAGAGAAATCAAATCAGAAAATTGGACTTATTTCTTAAGCAGGAACACCAAGCTCCCTACCCTACTACAGCATAGAGTGTGCAAGGAACAAACTAGGGACAATCTTGTGTACCCCCGAACATGGAAATAGCATGGACCCCCCAGGGGAGCAGACTATCTACAGCGGCGGCAGCGACAACTGCGGTGATGGCTGTGGCACCAGCGATACCACCTGCACTAGCTGAGGTAGGCCAGCTGCGGGGAACAAAACACCTGCAAAAGTGATTGGCGGTGCGCGAGGGGGGCAGTGGGGAACGGTGGGTGAAAGAGCGTGGACCAGCGTCTTGTCTCAGTGGTGGGCTGCAACCAGCATGGAGAAAGGGAAGATCAGACTGCTGGATGGATCAGTGCACCAAAAGCAGAGTGGCCTGCCTACAAAGCAAAACATTAACAAAACAGATGTCACACAGCATCTGGCATACAAATCACAGACCCACAATGTGATGAATCCCTCAGAGGAGACAAGAAGCCAGAGGAGTCCTATAAAAACATGGAATCAAGGTGGCAGAGCTCAAACAAACATAGATACAGAAAGGCAGAGTCTGAGAAGCCAGTATAGAAAACAGCTCCCTATCAAAGGTAATCATCCCTGAGATCACCAGGTCAGAAAGCCTAAGCCCTCTAAGCAGATGCTTAAAGGAAAGAATAAGAGGTCTAATAACAAAATCAAGACATTATGGCCCACCCGAAAGCCCAGAAACCAATAGATACCCTATTATAGCAGAGTCACAGGAAAATGACCTCAAAGCCATGCTTATACAGCTATTTGAGAACTATAAAGAAGAAATGAATAGATCTTTGTAAGATTCCAGGATAACACAAACAAATAAAAAGAAGCCATCCAGGAGAAACAAGAAACCACAAGCAAACAGGTGAAGGAATTAAGTAAAACAATTCAAGACATGAAAACAGAATTAAACAATATTTAAAAATCACAAATCGAGAAAAACAATGAAATGGAAGAATTAAAAAAGGGAGCAGCAATTCAACAGACAGGTATAACTAACAGAATCCAACACATGGAAGAGAGAATCTCCTGTGCCGAAGATACAATAAATAAATGGGTACATCTCTCAAAGAAAATCTTAAAACAGAAAAATTGGTGACACAAAGCATCCAAGAAATCAAGGACACCATGAGAAGGCATAACCTCAGGATTATAGAAGTAGATGAAAAGGAAGATGCAAAGTCCCAAGGAAAAGAAAATGTCTTCAAGAAAATCATAGAAAAAAACTCCCCCAATCTACAGAAAGAGATATCCTTGAACATACAAAAGGCCTACAGAATGCCCAATACACTAGATCAGAAAGGAAATTCTTTCCAGCACATAATAACCAAAACACTAAATCTTCAGAATAAAGAAAAGATATTAAATGCTGCGGAAGAGAAAGGCAAAATAATATATAATGGTCGACCCATTAGAATTATACCTGACTTCTCAACAGAGACTATGAAAGCCAGAAGAGCCTGGACTGAGGTTATACAGACTCTAAGAGGCCACAGATACAAACTCAGGCTACTATATCCAGCAAAACTTTCAATCAACATAGATGGAGAAAACAAGATATTCCATGACAAAACCAAATTTAAACAGTATCTAAACACCAAATCCCCTCTACAAAAAAAATAGAAGAAAAATGTCATCACAAGAAGACCAGCCATACCCAAGAAAATGCAGCATACAGATAATCACATATCAGCAAAACCAAAACAGACACTGCCACACACAACCACCACTAACTCCACAATAAAGGGATCAAATAAACATTGATCAATAATATCTCTTAACATCAATGGCCTCAACTCCCCAACAAAAAGGCGCAGGCTGACAAAATGGATCCAAAAACAAGATCTTTCAATATGTTGCATTTGAGAATTGATCTTTCAATGTCTTTAAAAATTGTGTAGGTATTTTGATAGAGATTGTATTGAATCTGTAAACTGCTTTGGTAGCATGGCCATTTTTACTATGTTAATTCTCCTAATCCACAAACAAGAGAGGTGGTTCCATCTTCAATCTCTTTCCTTAGAGATGTGAAGTTTTTTTCAAACAAGTCCTTCACTTGTTTCTTTAGAGTTACTCCTTGGTATTTTATATTGCTTGTGGCTAATGTGAAGGGTATAGTTTTCCTAATTTCTTTCTCTACATTATTTTCAGTTGTATATAGGAAGGCTACTGACTTTTTGGAGTTAATTTTGATCAGCCAATTTGATGAAGTTGTTTATGAGCTGTAGGAGTTCTCTGGTGGAATTTTGGAGGTCATATATGTACACTATCATATCATCTGCAAATAGGGATAATTTGACTTCCTCCTTTCCCATTTGGATACCTTTCATCTCCTTTTGTTGTCTTAATGCTCTGGCTAGAACTTCAAATACTATATTGAAGAGATATGAAGAAAGTGGGTCCCCAATTTCATAGGAATTTCCCTGAGTATCTCTCCATTTAATTTGATATTGGCTATTGGCTTGCTGTATATAACCTTAATTATGATGAAATATGTGATTTTTATCGTATTTAGGTATGTGTCTTGTATCCACAATCTCTCCAAAACTTTAATCATGAACAGGTGTTGGATTTTGTCAAATTTTTTTCTGCATCTAAGGAGATGATCATGTAGTTTTTTTTTTTCAGTTTGTTTACATGGTGGATTATACTGATGGGTTTTCATATATTAAACCATCCCTGCATGCGTAGAAAGAAGCCTACATGGTCATGGTGAATAATACATCTGATATGTACTTTTATTTGTTTTGCAAGTATTTTATTGAGTATTTTTGCATCAATGTTAGTAAGAGAAATTGGTCTGAAACCCTCTTTCTTTCTTGGGTCTTTGTGGGATTTAAGTATGAATGTGACTGTGGCCTCACAGAATGAATTTGGTAATATTCCATCTGTTTCTATCTTTTGAGGTAGCTTGAAGAATAAAGGTATTAGGTCTTCTTTGAAAGTCTGGTAGAATTCTGCTCTGAAACCATCTGGCCCTGGGCTTTTGTTGTTGTTGTTGTTGTTGGGAGACTGTCAATGATTGCATTTATTTCTATAGGAGAAATAGGACTATTTATTTTGTTTATCTGGTCTTGATTCAATTTTGGCAAGTGGAGTCGATCAAGAAAATTGTCCATATCCCTTAGATTTTCAAATTTTGTGGCATATATGCCTTTAAAGTGGTACCTTATGATTATTTGTACTTCTTCCGTGTCAGTTGTTATGTCTCTATTTTCATTTTTGATGTTGTTGATTTGAATAGTGTCTCTCTGCCTTTTAGTTAGTTTGGCTAATGGTTTGTCTATCATGTTGATTTTCTCAAAGAACCAGCTCCTGGTTTTGTTCTTTGAACTGTTCTCTTTGTGTCTAATTTATTGATTTCAGCCCTGAGTTTGATTATTTCCAAATGTCTACTCCTCCTAGGGGTTTCTGCTTCTTTTTTCCTAGGGCTTCCAGATGTGTAATTAAGTTATTTATATAGGATACAAGGTATTATATCAATCTTCTTGTATTTGTTGAGGCTTGCTTTGTCATCTACTATGTGATAAATTTTAGAGAAGGTTCCATGGGGTGCTGAGAAGAAGATATAATCCTTTGTGTTTGGGTGAAAATTCTGTAAATATCTGTTAGACCCATTTGATTCATGATGTTAGTTAATGATGTTATTTCTTGGCTTAGTTACTCTTTCAATGACCTATTCTTCAGTGAAAGTGGGGTGCTGAAATCTCCCACCATTAATGTGTGTGTATCAATGTATGGTTTAAGCTTTGTTAATAATTCTTTTACAAATGTGAGTGCCCTTGTATTTGGAGTATAAATGTTCAGAATTGTGATGTTGTCTTGGTTGATTTTACCTTTGATGAGTATGAAGTGTCCTTCCTCATCCCTTTTGATTAATTTTGGTTGAAAGTCTATTTTATTAGATATTAAAGTGGCTACATCAGCTTGCTTCTTCTGAAAGTTTGCTTGGAATATTGTTTCCAGCCTTTTATTCTGAGGTAATGTCTGTCCTTGTGGATGAGATGTGTTTCTTGAATGCAGAAGAATGTTGGGTTTTGAATGCATCCATTGGTCTGTGTCTTCTTATTGGGGAGTTGAGACCATTGATGTTGAGAGTTATTATTGACAAGTGACTGTTATGTCCCTTAAATTTTGATGTTGGTTACAGTAAAGATTTTGTGGGGTGGTTTTTTTGTGCTGGTATAGTTATCTATTTCTGTGTAGATTTGGTTGTGGCTTGTCCTTTTGGGGTGGTGTTTACCATCTAGTAACTTCTGTAAAACTGGATGTGGATAGGTATGTTTCAGTTTTTGTTGTTGTTGTTGTTGTTGTTGTTGTTGTTGTTGTTGTTATGGAATATTTTGTTTTCTACATCAATGCTTATTGATAATTTCGCTGGGTATTGTAGTCTGGCCTGGCATCTGGCATCTGTGGTCTCTTAGGGTTTGTAGGACCTCTATTGTGGCCCTCTTGGTGTTTATGATCTCTGCTGAGAAGTCGCATGTAATTCTGATAGGTTTGCCATTGTATGTTACTTTGCCTTTTTCTCTTGCTGCTTGTGATATTTTTTCTTTGTTTTGTATATATTGTATTTTTATTATTATGTGTTGGGAAGATTTTTCTTTTCTGATCTATTCTATTTAGTGTTCTATAGGCTTCTTGTATGTTTATATGCATCTTCTTTAAATTGGGGAAATTTTATTCTATGATTTTCTTGAAGATATTTTCTGGGTCTTGGAGTTGGGTGTCTTCTCTTTCCTTGATGCTTATTAGTCTCAGGTTTCAACTTTTCATGTCGTCCTTGATTTCTTGGATATTTTGTTTCAGAAAATTTTCAGATTTAACATTTTCTTTGATGGTTGCTTTGAGTTCTACGATTGTATCTTCTAATCCTGAGATTTGTTCCTCCATTTCTAGGATTCTGTTAGAGAAGCTCACCTCTGTGTTGCCTGCTTTCTTCTTTAAGGTCTCTTATTCCTATTTTTCTTCTGTCTGTGCTGTATCACTGATTCCGTTTTCATCTTCAGGCCTTGAACTGTTTTTATTGATTTCCTTCATCTGGTTGTTTGTATTTTCCTGAAAATTTTCCAGTGCCCCTTTGTAGGCCTCTTTTATGTCTTTCACCTGTTTGGCAGCATCTTCCTGCATTTGATTACTGATTTTATTCTTTTCCTCCATTATCATATTCATTACTAAGGATTTAAGGTCATTTTCTTGTATTCAATTGTGTTTGAGTTCTCCGGGTTGCTTTCTTTGTGATAGATGGATCTAGAGACGCCAAATTGTTTTGGTTTTTCTTGCTTATATTTTTTACGCTTGTCTTTAGTCACTTTGCTATCTCTGATGTTGGAAGGTAGCTTCTGGTGTTGTGTGGAGGGAGTCTGAGGGTAGATTCACTGGCTTCACAAGATTTCCCTAGGCAAGGTGTTCTCATGCTTTACTGCTGGGTTGATTTCAGACCCATTAACTGAGTTCACACTGAGGAAAAATGCCACAGCTCCCAGTTTGAAGGCAGGCTCCCAACCAGGATCTGGGGACTGATTTGCCTTCCTCCATGTGCTTCTGACTGGCAGGAGGTCAGATCTGCCCGTGAGGGTCTCTCTCAGACAGTGATCCCCTGCTCCTCTGGTCTGTGGCTCCTGGCAGTGTTTCGGGTCTCAGACCATGCTCAGAGTCTGGTCACAGAGACCACAGCCTTATGTGCCCCGTGTGGCACCTAGGCTTTCTGTGGACTGGAGCTAGGTTGATGTAGGGGATCTGAGAGTAGATCCACCCATATCCTGATATTTCCCTGATCTTCAGTTCTCACGGCGGTCAGTGACTCCCAGTAGTTTCTATAGTCTCTATACTGAAGATCAAACACCGCGTGACCTCTCTGCCTCTCCTCTGATTTTCAGCTGCACAGTGTGATGATGTGCATGTGGCAAGCTCCGTGGAGCCGAGGACAGTTGTCCACTTCCTCTCTACCTCTCCTCTGCTACTAGGTTGAGCTGG
>OU015371.1:28178293-28198411 GCA_907164505.1 Acomys kempi | reverse complement strand
TATATATATATATATATATATATATATATATATATATATATGGACTCCAAAAGAATTTCTAGCCAGATTTTTTAAAAAAGATTTATTATGTATACAGTGTTCTGCCTACATGTAACACCTGCAGGCTAGAAGAAGCCATCTGATCGCATTGCAGGTGGTTGTGAGCCATCATGTAGTTGCTGGGAATTGAACTCATGAACTTTGGAAGTGAAGCTAGTGCTCTTAACCTCTGAGCCATCTCTCCAGCCCCTCTAGGCAGATTTTAGAGACCAGAAAAAACAGACATAAAACATAGACAAATCAGAGAAGAAAACAATGTTCCTGAGATGGTCACTATTGACATAGTATATTTAGTACGAACTGAAGACCAAGTGAGCCCTATTCGTGTGGATAGTCTTATTTAAAAGTCTCCCCAGAACTGAATTCAGAGGGGATTGAGGAAGAACTTCAAGAAACTTTAAAACTGACCTGGTTCAGTAAAATCATTCATAAAACAACCTAACTTGGAAAAGATCATCCTCGTCTTACTCCTCTGGTACTTAATAGGCATTCTTGCCGAAAAAATATGGAATGCTTCACAAATTTGTGTGTCATCCTTGTCTCAGAGCCACAATTATGTTTAATCATATTTATTAAGTTACATTTGTTGAACCAACTTTTCGTTTTTAGGATAAATTCAACTTAATCTGGGTGTATGATCATCATTTGTGCATATATTCAACTTGCTATAATTTTATTGAGGATTTTTTTTTATTCTTCTGACATATGGATCTGTAGTTTTCTTTTTGTTGTTGTTTATCTGGTATGGGTTTTAGAGTACTCCTGGCTTCATAGATAAGCTTTGGGAGTTGTCTTTCTATTCTTATTTTTGAATAAATTTAAGAAATGTTGATTGTAATTCTCTAACAATCAGGCAAAGTTTTTCTGTGAATGCATCTGGGTATAGAATGTTGGGAGGGTTTTTGTTGGAATTCTTGTTAGTATTTCATTGCATTTATTATGGGCCTGATTTTGTTGTTAAACTCAGTTTGATTTAATTCTGGATGTGTGGATGAATGAAAAAATCATATTTTATTGATATAGTTTTATCTTAACAGAATAAAAGTTTTACAAAAATTTGTCTTTCTTTTGTGTTTATTGAAATGTTTACTTTTTCATAACTAAATCTATTAATTGGGGTCATCTTTTTTCTATCTTTTGGATAGTTGGTTCAATAGCCTGCTAATATTGTTCATCATTTCAAAGAACCAAATCTTTAATTTATTGATTCTTTATATTGTTTTCTTTTCTTTTCATTTATTTCTGTTTCATTACTTTTTACTAATTTGTGTTCTTACTTTTATAATTTACTATCACACATCAGATTTGGTTATTTTTTCCGGGTTTTCCAAGACTTGAGTTGTGTTATTAAGTCATTTATTAATGGTCTATGTGGTTTTTGCTTTTGTTTTTTTTTTTCTTTTAATATATCCAATTAAGACAATAAATTTTCTTCTTAGAAGAATTTTTAATGTTTTCCAGTGGCTATATTTTGTGGATTTCATTTAATTTAGATACAAGAATATTTCTCTTTCTTTCTTGATTTATTTTTTTGACCCATTCACCATTTAGGTATGAGTTCTTTAACCTCAAGTTACAGGTACATACTTGTTTTTGGTTTGCTGTTGACTTTAAGTTTTATTGCATAATAATAGGATAGGATAACATGGGTTGTTTCATTTTTTTTTCTTTTTTTTAGATCTGTTCTGTTTTCCAGCATGTGATCTATTGTAAATAAGGTTCTATGTGGTGGTAGTAGAATGTGTAGCTTAGGTGCTTTCTGGAGTTTTCAGTAGATATTTCTTATGTCCATTTTATGTCAAATGTCATTTAATTGTGATGCCTGCTTATTTTTTGTTCAAATGAAATATTTATTTGGACAGTTGGGAAACTAAATACTACTATTGGGTTTCAGTACTTTTCTTTGTTCTCTATACTTAGTGTTTTAATTGTGATATACCATGGGATTTTCTTTTTATCATTGTCTTGTCTATTTTAGGTTCTCTAGGAATATGTTTTTCTATATGTGGCTGTTTATTTATGGAAAGTTTCATCTATGATCTTATGAAAATTTCATCTCAGCCATTGACAGATTATTCTTCCTCGTTGGAGTGTATAATTAGAAGCATTGACTCTTTGATGGTCCCCCACATTTCATGTACCTCCTTTCCTTTCTTTTTCAAATATTTGTGTCCTTTCCTTATTTATCTAGATCTTATACTTTATTTCTGCTTCATGCTATTCTACTTTCTGCTTGATACATTGTTACTTGTACAGCTTTACCTGGAGTTTTCTATTTAGGATACTGAGTCATTAATTTCTTCTTCATTTTAGCTCTTATTCTCTTCAATCTTTTTCTTTATTGAATTCAATCTTCAAACTTTGAATTATCTTTGTCATATTTTCTCTTACTGACAATATATTTTTTCTCACATCATGTATCCTGATTATAGTTTCCTCTACCTCTATTCAGCTCAGTTCCTCCTCATGTCCCCGCTTATCTGAATTCAAAACACTCGGCCATTAAAGGCTAGGCTCACAAACAAACATATCTTAGTCATTTCATTCAGCTGTGTATCTGTATTTTCTTGGACACCAGTGAAATTTTTATGGTTATCCTGTTATAATTCAGTGAATTGTTTGCTCATATTTATTTTTAAATTATTTTACAATTTTACAAAACTTTTACAATTATTCCATTTATATGTATAAAGTTATCATGTATAACCTTGTTTATAAGGTTATGTATGATGAGATTACACACACACCTACAGAAACACAGACACACACATATGTGTATATATAAAACCTTATAAGTAAGGTTATATAATGTAATATGATGTTATATATGATACAATATTATAATCTAAGACACCAAGGATGAAAGACTAAAGCAAGCTGCCATATTCTCCTGCAGCATATGGGGATGAATCCAGAGACCTATAGCCAGACATTACACAGAGAGAATAACTTTGGGATACACATCTGTAATTGGTGTTTCTATCAAATACCTCTTCTCAGGGCTCAGGGAACTCCGTGGAAGACAAAGCAAAGGTAGAGGAGACTAAGGAGATAGAGGTCAAGTAGTTTAGAACACATTTATGACAACTGAGAAAAACTCATATAAGATCATAGACTGAAGCACCAATCACAGGAACTACAGGGGACTGCACCATGTCCCTTGCATATATGCTGTAGTTTTCCATTTAGTACTTTTATGGAACTCCTGAATGTGTGAATGAGTACATCTCTGATTCTTGTGCCTTTTCTTGGAACTCTTATTTTTCTATTGGCTTGGCTTGTTCAACTTTGATGTGATGCTTTTTATTATATATATGTATATGTAATACATAAATTAAATATATATGTATATGAAAAGGGAAAAAATCTTGAGGGAAAAGGAGATGGCGAAAAAGCGGGCAGAGGAGACAGAGGGGAACTGTATTCACATTACACTGCATTAGAAAGGAGACTATCTTTAATAAAAGGGAGGAAAATGGACAGCCACTGTAACCTTCGATATTTGAATACTTATTACACTTTACCTTTTTCAGAAAAAGAAATAGTCCAGAGACAGTACCTAATGACCCAATGTAGGAAGCGTTGTTTTGCTTGTTTGTGGAGGTGAGTTTTGTGTTTAGCTTGAGACTCCAGTAGCAGAGTATTCCTTTAGAAGGAAAAAAAAAACTACATATTTGGAGAAATGGGTGAATTGTGTGTAGGAGAGAACAAAACACACTTTTGTCCATATGCCAGGAGATAAAATAGAACTTTCTTTAGTTTTTCTCTGAGCTAAAATCTCTAGCTTAAATGGAGTATTGCTAGGTCACAGGATGTCTTAGAGGGAGGTAATATATCTCACCCTGCAGAGAATCTCCCAGATCTCAGGCATTACACACCTCAAAAGTATTCAGGAAGTTTCTGAAACTGACCAGATTCAGTAGGCCCTTCCCTTCCTAAGCATATATCAACAGTACAGACTGCAAAGAAGTAAAGCTATTTAGAAGATGTTCAGACCAGCCAAGCCACCGGGAAGAAACAAATACAAGCCAGTACATGAGCTGTTAGAAGAGTCTCAGGCCACCTAAGCTGCCTAAAAGAAACACTCTTTAACCTGTTGTGATGCCTTTAATTTGTGATACACACTCCTGGTGCCTAAATTTCATGAGCTGTCACACTTCTGTCGATGGGCCATTACTGATGCAGCTGTCCTTCAGTTGTTTCTGCTTGTAAAGTAACCTCAACAAAATGAATTGTTTTACTAAGTTGGAGTTTGTTGGCATTCTTGCTTAGGTAGGCCATCCAATAGCTATCTGGAATGATTAGATATTTGTTCATACCTATCCAGAAATAGTGTCACACAATAGTTATCCACCTATCACAGTAATCATTAATTTTTGTTTACATAGCACCTGGCAAACATAATTTGTAAGTCATAAGAATGGACAATCCATTGTTGCATCATGTTGCATGATACAATTTAAGTGTATTTTGATTTTCTTTCTTTTTTTTCTCCTTTAGTAATTTATTCTTGTTACATCTCAATGGTTATCCCATCCCTTGTATCCTCCTATTCTTCCCTCCCTCCCATTTTCCCCTTATTCCCCTCCCCTATGACTGTTCCTGAGGGGGATTACCTCCCCCTGTATATGCTCATAGGGTATCAAGTCTCTTCTTGGTAACCTGCTGTCCTTCCTCTGAGTGTTGATTTTCTTTCTTAATAGATACCCTATACTTCCTGTGTTCAAATATTAAGTTTTAAACATAGTGTTATTTTGGTACTTTGGTGATAGCTTAGTTAGTGAAGTGCTTTCTTTGCATTCAGACTTGAGGTTGGTTATTAACTCACATTAATAATAATGATATTTTTAAAAGGTCAGATATGGTTGTGTGTTCTTTCAACCCTAGCACTGAGGTTATCAACTCTGGTAATACACTCATGCAAACATACACACGCACATGCACACACATACACATATGCACATTCATGCACATATACTCATTTGAGCATGCACACACACATATTTCTGTCACCTCAACAGTATTAATATATCCATGTTTTAATACTATAATTCTTTTTAAAAATATTTCAAATAATGAAAATGAGGCCCATTAAAATAGCAATGTCAGCTTAACATCATATATGAGAATAAATGAATTCCAGTTAGTTCTATATTAAAGACAGAATGAAAGTCACTTGCAACTAGATTCATGTGATAAGGAGCCAGGACAAGGCATGTTGAAAGTTGTACATAGAGGAATGTAAATCTAACCATGCTGGATAAGTAGTAGATAAATGAATATGGAAATACATATGGATGCCCAATCCCATAATATGTGAGTTGAGACAAAATACATTTCTTAACCAAGCAGAGGTTTGTTGCTGTTGCTCTCATGTTCTGTTTTCTGCCCCACAGTACACATAAATGTTCAGTTATAAACAATGGCCAATGAGGGCTACTATATTAGTTTCTTGGTTGTCTTAGGGATGTGTTTAAAGCAGCATCATTTAGTTGTTGGAAACAGAGGTAAGAGAAAGAGTGCCTTTGATATGAAACATGTCACCTGTTCCCAGTGGGCACCTTATATTCCAGACATGAATGACCAAATTTCTATAATGCATTTGAGAAGTCACAGCAACATAGCAACAGTAAACAAGTTTCCCCAGCTAATGCATGTTTTGTGTAGAAGAAAAATCAAATTTTATGCCATCTGTTGTTATAAATATCTTAATAAAGCAGAACACATAAAACCATGCTGATGTTCTATGTGAAACCAAGCTAGACTGCACTCATCCATATGCATATTCAATATATAGCATGAAAGCAAGTTTTGGCATTTTGCTCTGGACTGCAGGGTTCTTAAGAAATAAAACATTCTTTAAACAGTATAGCCTACATGATTAAATAAAGCTGTGCTCATCTTCCTGTTATGTTAATAATGTCATAATAATCATTTCAGCAACTTTCTAGTTCTTTTTTTTAATTTGAAGAATCATATCCTGGATTATTTTACATTACAAAAAATAAATGTGTATTTACAACACTGCTATTATTGTAGCTAATAAAATAAAAGGCAGCATTTATTGGGTTAGTAGGCATCTGATTTTCAAAATATAGGACAGGAAATACGTTATTCTCAAATGAAAAAGTATTCATATACTAAAATGAGAGTGAAAAAATATTGTAGTGAAACAGAGTTTATGTGCTATTTTCCAAAGCTTTTTGGTCATATTTGATGTGGCTGTAAAGATTAATTGGTTGCATTTGAATGTTTGATAGTACTTTAAGTCACGACAAAACTCAAGCAGTAAATACCTCTAAATGAAATAACATTGTCAGAATATACACAGACATTACTAGGAAAAACAGCCAAGTTAAACAGGAGCTTCAAATTACTCATTAAATTTATAACTTATATAAAATGTAGATAAAATTTCTGAAGAGTTTCAAATTGCTACAGTACTTCAAATCTAATTTCACTAAAAAATAGCACTTTGGCTTACGGCGGTTTACAAAATGTTTTATGACTCTGGAAACCAATGGGCCACTGTATCCATAAGCCTAATATGTGGTAAACACAGAAAAGATGATGAGAAGGAGATGTCCTACCTAAAGAGTGTGAAGATGTAATGATGTGAAGTACTTTAGAAAGATGGAAAATGACTCTTATAATGGTGACTTGCTGCTAATCAAAGTAAAACTGTAAACTTAGTTTTACAGCAAACTACTTAGTTTGAAAATATAAACATTACAGTGGTACTCAGAAACCCAGTTACTATGATCTTGATAAGAATATGGCTACAAATCAATATAATGTCAACAGTTGGCTGAATCTAGTTACTTATAGGAGAATACACTAATAGTTCATGCAATTTGGACAGGTGTCACAGATAGCAAACAAATATAATAAGTTTGTACAATAGGATAATAGGAGGAAAAAACAAGTTAGCATTATCAATTGTTGTTAATAAAAAGATTATCTGTTTAAACTTCTTATCATTTTTGTTTTTATCTTTTTTTCTACTAATATCTATACATCTGTACTGACATACAGCTGACAAGATGCTTAAATTCACTGAAACAAACAGGGTTTAATATATTAACTTACAGGGACATTTTAATTTCACAGCCAAACTCAGTACTAATAAAAAATTTCTCAATTATGTCCTTGCCTATTCCCATACATAAATTCCCAGGAACCAACACCCCACCAGTGACAGTATTTGATGAAGATGAAGGTAAACTGATTTATCTTTATCATTCACAATTCATAGTCTATATTAGTATATAGTCAATAGATAGGAATGATATGAAATGGCACTAGCAACTATTATGGATTTATTCAGATTATTTTTCCTGCTCTAAACATCTTTGGTCCTTCTTTCATCATTTCCTTCCCTACCTTGGCAGGCACTGGTGTGCTGACTGTTATGGTACATATTTTATATCTGTCTCTCCAACAGCAAGCATCGGATATGAGGTGTTGAACAAACAACAAAACCAAACAAACTAATTATAGAAAAACCAAAACATTTTATTCTATTATATTACCAAGACCAAGCATGCCTCGGATATATAACCTCATGTAGAAGACAAAGAGTCATTAAAGAAAGCAGGAATCACAATCTTTGATAATTTCTCTGGAATAAGGGGAAAATGGAAGGGAGGGAAGAATAGGAAGATACAAGGGATGGGATAACCATTGAGATGTAACAAGAATAAATTAATAAAGGATAAAAAAAAGGAGAGTTCTTAAAACATCTACCACAAAATAGCAAAACAAAGGTTACATATCTAAGTGGGCACTGGAACCTTTTATGACAAGAAGTCATAAAGCAATTAAGGGAGGAAAAGCAGAATTAGCTAGCGGTTTCTTTGGTGGAATATATATTTTGAACACAGCTTTGTCTAGTTTCTTTCAGGGAGAGTGAAAGACAAACAGAGACAGAGGCAGAAACAAAGACAAAGAGACGGAGGCAGACAGAAATAGAAAGAATTCCTCCAGAGCAAACACATGGAAAGTGCCAAAATGCCAGTCACTGGAGTTTCTAAACCTCAAGAGACAAAATTTTGCTTAGGAATACAGTAAAACTGCAAACAAATTAAAATCGTTATTGTGGTGCTTGTGTTTATACTACTTTTCTGATATATTCTGATTTGGTTTTGGTTACTGTACAAGGAAATGAATTTCACTGTGGTATTGTATTGAGAGATAGCAATTTAGTTCTTATTTCCTTCCCCCAGCGATATATTATTTTTTACCTCTTTACTGGTCACCTTTCTTCTTCCTAAAGAACATTCTTGGTTGTCAAGTTGAGAAAACAAGAAAGAAAAGGCCAAAATCAGATGCATGTTAAGAGACTATTATAATGGTCCAAGTCAGACCTTGGAACGAGATTGTGGAGAAGAAAATGATAATATATGGTTTTATATTATAAATATATATTGACTGTAGTATGGAAAAATTGCTAATGTATTGGTTTTGTGACGAAGAATCAACGAGCAGAGCACAACCAGCCCACAGATGAAAGGAGAAATTTTCCTGGAAGAGACTAGTAGGATTAAGTTGGTAAGAGTCTCGTCTGGTCTTTTAGGTGTCCACTGAGGATTGACAAGCATGCTGCAAAAAATTATGCTTATGCTTACTCCCACACACACTGAACTGTGCCCTTCTCTAGTTTTGTCTCCTCTAGTTCCGAATTGCTTAAATTAATGTACTATATTGTAATCTGGTTTTCTGTATAATGCAACTAAACGTTCATCAATGCTTTCTTTTCCCTATCTTCTCTGCCCAGCAAATACTCTGCTAATCACATTTGCAAATTTACTAGCATAAATTTTATTATCATTTAAATTAAAGAAAGAACACACCATGCCTGTATGTGAGTGTGTGTGTGTGTGTGTGGTTGGTACGTCCTTGCCTGTATCCACTTTTCAATGTGGTACAATGTGTAGGTCAGATATAAACTTTAACTCTCTTCTGCAATCACTCTTCCATCTTTTTTCATCTTTGTAGTTTCCCTTTGCAAATTTCATACATTTATTCTATGAACCTCCATCAAATCTACCTCTGACTCTCTTCCAGTGCCCTCTCTTCCACTAAGGCAGCAATAACTGGACTCAGTTGATTATATATTTTAATCTTTTAAGTTTGAACTCATTTATCAAATAAATTCATTCATTCTATGTAAATATTGTATTCACAATTGTATGCCATTTCTATCATTTATTAAAATGAATATAATTAGAAACATTTCAAGCAACATTTAGTACAGATCTTTTATCTATGATGTTTCAGCCACACTAAAATTGAAAACACAAATGTAACTTGTATTAAAGCTATATTTACATTGTTTCTTATCTCAACTGATTAACTTCTGTAGGATTGTTTAGACTATTGTACATATTTTAAGCAATAACAATTTTCAATATCAGAACTAGAAAAGCTAGAGCTAGCCCAGTCATATAATTAACCATTAATAAGAGGTCATTGTGGAGAATAAACTGTTTCTTTTATGCAATATCACAGTAAGTGATAAGTGTTACAAAGTAAACATTATGAAATTTTTTATTGAACTAATAAATATTAGAAAGAATAATTCACCCTCTGTCTTAGACCTAGGGGAGGAGAATATGGTGAAAGTGGGATAGAGGGAGGAATGAGAGGATACAAGTGATGGGATAAAAATTGAGTTGTTATCTGAATAAATTAATAAAATTAAAATTAAAAAAAGAAAAAATAAAGATTTGTGTCACCACACACACACACAAAAAGAAATAATAATTAATTAATAACAACTAATGGCAATTTTGATACTACTAAAATAGGTAAGCAGAGTTCATTGAGATATTAAGGTAAATGAAAAATTGTTTGAATTTTCACCATTTTTATTATGTTCAATATGTGGGAATATATAAAAATAAGGAGGACATATGGATAAATCCCATCTCATCTGTAATTGATTATTACTGTATTATTACAGGGTCACTAATTTTAACAAAAGCACAAACCATTACTCATAATGCTAGTTTCTTTCACACTGCTTTTATTTATTTTTCTTTCTAAGAAGATACAAAACCTTTTTGTGTGGTCTGAATCACATACATACATTACCTGAATTAAAACAATTAGTGAAGATATTCAAAAGCCCATTCTCATTACCATAGACAAAGCAGATCTTCTGTGAAACCTCCCAAATGAAGGCAAAATGTAGGAACCAGGCCCGAATGGGCTGCCTGCCTGTCTTGCTGTTTCATGTCCTGTTTCTAGCAGCTTCCATGTCTGTGTTTATCTTGGTTAGCTAGTCACGTTTACTGCTCTGAGAATGCTCACCTCCCTTCCTCAAGACTTTTCCTCCTGTGTGCAATCACCTCTTGAGGGATTTCACCTGGGAGGAGGATTCCTGTTTGGCTGCCTATAAGAAGGCTCTTTGGAACTCTGAAAGAAGAATAAACCACTGCTGCGGCTGCTGCTGTGGCTGCTGCTCTCTTAGCATGAAGGACCCTCTGTGTTAGTGTGTGTGTGTGTGTGTGTGCGTGTGTGTGCATGAGTTAAATCCACAGTCCCTCGCCCTCAACTCGGTACCGCGGTGGCGTGGGCGCCACAGCAAAATGCTTGGATGCTATCCATATAGAACATATAATATGAGCCATTACAGTAGTAATACTTGGTAAATTCATTGGCTAAGGATTATTATCATCATCATGTATAACTAGTTTTCAAGTGGAAAGGAACTATTGGAAACAAATGATGTTCATTTATATCTTCATATAACCATTTAATATTTTTATCTGCTTAAGTAGTTTTCACCTGAAAAGGAGAGAGTGAAATCTTTAAAGTTTTAATTGATTACAAAAAAAAAAGATACTACATTAGACTACAATATTTCTCCATAGGTATTTATAACAACATTTGGTATGTGGTACTTCGGCTGCGTTGTAAGTTAAGTCTCAACAAACAAAACAAAATAAAACAAAAAAACAAAACAAAACAAAAAACTAAAGCACTTAGCAAATTTAGATGCATTTCCTCAGGAACCACTCCAACCATTGCAGCAATAGCTGTTGCATTTCAACTGCGAGTGATTACACTTTAAAGTGCAAAATAAATTTAAATGTTAGTTAAGAGATTGTGGGAAAACACCAAAGTAATAGTCACTGCCTAAAGAAGTTAAGTGGTCAAAACATTTTCAGCTGAGATTAGGTAATATAAGGAGAACTCTAGGGTAACATTTTATTCACTTCATTAAGAGAAAAGTATGTTACATTTGTGTGCTCACTGGATGATACTTTGTGAATTTAAATAAAGCTTTCTGCGTGATTTAGTACCTTTGGCACAGCTGCAACAGAAGTATCCAATATAAGGCTACTTTTAGGATCTGCAAGATGGCTCAATGGGTCAAGGAGCTTGTGGCCAAACCAATGACCAAAATTTCATCTCAGTCTCACATAACGAAAGAAGAAAACAGATTCCTTCAACATCATTCAACATCATCCCTCTGCCTATTAGTTTCTTTGGCTATGGGTTTGTCTATCTTGTTTATTTTCTCAAAGAACCAGCTCTTGCTTTTATTGATTCTTTGTTTTTAAGTTATTGATTTTAGCTGTGATTTTGATTACTTTTTGCCATGTACTTCTGTTGGTGTGTTTGTTTCTTTTTGTTCTAGAACTTTCAGGTGTGCTCTAAGTTGCTATTATGAGATTTATTTAAAAAGTCAATTAGTGCTATGATCTTCCGTCTTAGCACTGCTTTCATTGTATTCCATAAGTTTGAGTACATTGTGGCTTCATTTTCAGTGAATATTAGAAAGCCTTTAATTTCATTTTCTCTTCTTTATTCCCAGTGGTCATTGAGTAGTAGAGAGTTGTTCAGTTTCCATAGTTTGTAAACTTTATGTTGTTTTTGTTGTTGATGATGTTCAGGTTTAATCCATGATGTTCTGAAAAGATATATTATTTCAATTTTCTTGTATCTGTTTAATCTTGCTTTGTGACTTACTATTTGGTAAAATTAAGAGAAGGTTTCCTGAGGTGCTGAGAAGAAAGTATATTTTTATGTTTGGATAAAATTTCTTGTAGGTGTCTGTTGAATACATTGGTTATTTTTTCACCTTAACAGCATACTTGTAAGTTTTGTGTATAAGAAGGCTATTCAAACCATTGACTTCCTAAAGCTGCTTTCTGCTTTAAATTTTGTTTTTTCTTACCATTTTATTGCGCTCTGGACAGTAACTCAGAAGTTATGGACTTTTAGTGGTAATATCTTCATATGTTGAAACTATCTTTTAATTATTGAGGTTTTTATCCCTGCTACTGAGCAAAAACACCAAAAAGTAGGCCTTTGAAATTGAACACAGGATGTTGATATAATGATAAAATATATTAAATCTATTTGTACAGGTGCTCCTCTGTTTCACCTGTGTTCACCGTGTCTCAGAGCCAAAAGAGCATTCAATCATCTCCACGTCTGTTGCATGGGGTTTTCTTATACCGCATGATACCCTATGATCATATACAGGGGGAGGTAATCCCCCTCAGGAACAGTTATAGGGGAGGGGAATAAGGGGAAAATGGGGGGGGGAGAATGGGAGGATACAAGGGATGGGATAACCATTGAGATGTATCAAGAATAAATTAATAAAAAAGTAAAAAAAAAACCAGAAAGCTATTTAATGTGTGAGATTGATTGGAGATTCATTTAATAAAACATCTTCTAGTCATCCTCTCCTTTTCAGCTCTTATTGGTTGTTTGATTAAGAGTCTGCATCCAGTCCCTTGCTCATCCAGATATACTTCTCTTTTCATCCTTGGTGCTGTCTACCCTTCTGAGAAGTTGGGTAAGGCCAGGAAATGTGTGCAGCCTGTGATTCATGGACTTACTCAAAGTAGAAATGAATAAACTGAAAGTGTTGGGATTAAATGACTCTGATATTGTGGTATGTTTTATGTTTTCTTATAAACCTTAACCACTACACCAATGCTCCACTAAAGCTGAAGTCTTATAAGCAAAATAACTTTTCAAATGACTATCAAGGAAAAGCTTAGGGAAACAATTGTCTAAACACTATATTACTTCTAAAAAGACAAGACATGATGGCTTTCATACAGAAAAACTGAAAAGGAGGAACACTACTAAAATATGATCAATTTTGTAATCCAAAAGCAAATAAAAATTGAAATACTGAATTCTCAACCTTTTAAACATTACCTGACTTCTAATGTAGAAAAAAAATAAGCAATATTTATTAATAATTTAAAGGGAGAGGACTATAGGTGACAGGATGCATGTGTTCTTAGAAGATGGTTTCACACTCTGGAAAATGCATGTATACATATGCTTATACTTGTTTTATTTTATTAAAAATTCTGACCTTTTAAAGGCAATTTTTAAAAAATATAGTGTTGTGAGGATGATAAAGGCTTAGTTGTCACTTTGATGCTTCTCACTCCTTATGGCTAAGAGACCTTAGACAACACAAGAAAAAACCATTTGTTTAAAATTTTTGATGGCAAAGAAAAAGATTCTAAAAGAGTATTTAAAGAGAAACCCTTATAGGATGTCAGAAACAGGATATTTTTATTCTTTGCATGGTATTTATATAGTATCTTGTACCTTCCTTGTATTTTTGAGCAAATTTACTTCATCTAGAAAGGGTCAAGACAGTATGAATGATCTTGTACATTTAAATTACATATTATAGTCAAAAGTGTAATAATAGATGCCCTTTTTTTCTAACATTAAGGTAATGTATTTTATTTTAAAAATAAAAGCTTTAAAATTTCCATTTTAAATTGTAGTTATAGTTGGGAGTCTGAACAATTACACTGAATTCATTTTTCACGTAAACATTTTTTGTTTACTATAAAGATTTTCAAAATTGGCAGGAAATATTTTAAAAAGTAAAGTATCATGTAATTAATATGAATATACACATGAATATAAATATATCTCTAGCTACATAAAGTAGGTGAAGTTGAGAAGGAATATAAATGAAACTAGAGAAGAGTAAGACCAATACATGAAAAATTTCAAAGTCATAGAAGTATTCTTCCAGATAGCCCCAATTGCAGTTAGAGTTACCAGGTGCAAAAGAATTATGCTCTGCAAGGTGGCTGATACACAGTGGCTATACATCTTGTTAAAAATAAAATTACATTCTTAAAAGAGAGTGGATCTACTGGGAAATGAAATTTTCTGATTTAGTTAATATGGAGCTACTATATATCAAGTGTTAATTGGTTGTCCCCTGAGATTTTTATTGTTCTACTAGCAAATGCTTACATATACCAAATGATGCTGCTTAAAATTGCCTTCCAATTTATCCCTGGTTGGCCAATAAAACTGTATATAACTTGGTGGGGCAGAAGAGAGCTAGGTAGAGCTAAGTAAGGTTCACAAGCTTGGAGGGAGGAAAGATCAATGGAAAAGAGGTGAAGGAGAGGAGGAGGGAAGGAGAAAGGAGCAGGTCTCCCTGAGTTAGTATGAGAAAAATGCATGTGTCCACATCTTTTATTCATATAATACCAGGTTAAAGAAAAACTGTTAAATTTAACAATTATTTATAAATCAATATCAAATAATAAGAATGCAATTGTCTGTGAATATAAAGGTTTATTCTACAGAGTAAATTCCATTTGTATTGGGTTGGAAAGAAGAACGAAAAACGACAAGGTCAACTATGTCAAAGACTCACTCAAGTCAAGTTGGTTTTAAAGTACATACAACATACTCTTAGATAGCTTTTTTCCGTTTGAGAAGTTACAGGTCAATCTATCACACTGAAATTAAGTTAACCTTCGTTAAATATCACAATGTCCGATAAAGTAATTGATAATAATGTTAATGCATGTTAATGAAGAATATTTTATTCCAGTAATTTCAGGCAAGTGTACTATCCATACATTCAATGCAAATTATTGTACTAATAGCCTTAAAAAAAGACTAATATCTATTCATTGATAATTTGAAAACAATTTTTAAAACCCAGTACTAAGTTATGATTTTTGATAAAAGGAAATGCTCATATCTACTTCTTACTAATACACATAAATGAATAGCTTAATGCTTCACATCAGCACACCGCAAGATCACTGGTTCCTCAACAACATTCTCACTTATTATTAATATGCCAGAAAATCTTATAGCCATCAGAGAATAATTAAAAGTATACTTATTATAAAGTAGAAAGAAAAAACTTTTATTATGCAATAAGTATCTTTCTGCTTATGTATAGATACTTTCAGAAACAACAAGCAATGGGGGAAGTCTCAGAGTGCTGAGTCACTATAAAAATATAAATGCTATCTATATCTATATAATGAACAATAAGAATCCTAAGAGTATCATCTATTATATCCTTAAATTCACACAACAGCTTAAATATAAAATTATACATGTAAAAAGTAGTAATAAATGAAGAAATGTTCCATACGTTTGGATCTGAAGTCTCAAGAATGTAAGTAAATAAATTATTTCAATTTTTTTCCTCAGAATTGACTGCTAAAAATAAAACAAAATGTTCAATCTAGGGTATGTTTTATACAAAATTTCTAAGCCCATGATTTAGAAAAATAAATTTCAGTTATGATACCAAAAATCTTGACCCTTAAGAATAAAATATTACTTAATTAAATTAAAATGATTTTTTATAAACAACATTTTTGAAATGGAAAGGTAATGTGTGTGTACATATATATATATATATATATATACCAGTAAAAGTAGAGAAAATATTTTAGAAGACTTTTAAATAAAATATTTTCATATCATTCTTGTATGTGCATGCTTGTGTGTTTATACCATGGCCAAGTTTGTTTCAGTTCAAATATTCAAGGATGACTAAACGTCCAAGAATTTGAAAATGTAACTCATTAACCACATAGATTTAAAGATAAAGGTCAGAAAGACCAAGAGAGTGATAATAATGAGGCACTGATGAGTAGTTCTCCCATGAACCATGTCTTAACATTTCATCACTATGATAAAATATTTAAATAGCAAATATATTGCAATGAAGAAGGCTATACATTGACTTATTTTTAGTTCATAGTTAAGTGTCTGGATTCCTCTGGGACTCCGATGAGGTAGAATATCACAGATTGGGAGCCAAGGGACCATTATTTAAAGCTATTCTTCATTCATAACATACAGAGGAGGAAAGGGAAAAAAGGCAGGGAGATAGACTAAAGTCAATCTCTCTCTTAGATATACCCATCAACACTCTCTGCTTTATTTCTTTTATTTTTGATATTGTAATAAAATAACATAATTTTCTCCTTTCCTTTTCATCCTTCCCACCCTTCCAGATATCTCTCCTTGCTCTCTTTCAAATTTATGGTTTACCCTCATGTGTGTGTGTATGTATATATATATATATTTTTTTCTGATTTGTTATATAACATTTTAATAAAGTTTTCAGTGATAACCACTTGATATTGGATAACCAATTGGTATTATCTTTTACTCTCAGCATTACTTAGTTGCCTACAGTTCTTTGTGTAGTGTGAGTCTGTATCTCCAAATAATTTCCAAAATTCAAAACTTTCACCATAATGACAGCCTACACATAAACTGAACAAAGACCAATAAACAGACATGATGAAGTGTATGAGGAAGGACCATAACTCATTGTTCCATAAACTCTCTTCCTTCAACAACATCCCGCCTCCTAAGATATTCTAAGATTTTCACTGTTTATAAAAGCATGGCTCTATCAGTGTATTCAAATTCTGACCTCATTGTCACATCATTTCCTAAAAGACGTTAGCAGCCAATGATTTAACACAGTGTCTTTAGCTGCACTTTTTGTCATCCACTTAAATCATTACAATGTAACTGTTATACATTTCTATTGAAATGCAATGAAATACAACCATTAAGACTGAGACTTAAAAGGAAGTCTCCTTTGGATGATAAGACTATTTTTTTATTTTGCAGAATATGTTGCTAATAGACAATTGATTGCTATAGTCCGATGTTATAGCACTGTACACTACAGATTGATTTGAATGTATTTACATACTTTTTTGGTCATTTTTTTCTCCTTTATTAATTTATTCTTGTTACATCTCAATGGTTATCCCATCCCTTGTATCCTCCCATTCTTCCCTCCCTCCCAATTTCCCCTTATTCCCCTCCCCTATGACTGTTCCTGAGGGGGATTTCCTCCCCCTGTATATGATCATAGGGTATCAAGTCTCTTCTTGGTAACCTGCTGTCCTTCCTCTGAGTGCCACCAGGTCTCCCCCTCCAGGGGACATGGTCAAAGGTGAGGCACCAGAGTATGTGGGAAAGTAATATCTCACTCTCCACTCTACTGTGGAGAGTGTTCTGTCCATTGGCTAGATCTGGGTAGGGGTTTAAGGTTTACCGTCTGTATTTACTTTTTATTCAGCATGAGGTTATAGAATACTAAATTGAACTATACGAATCACAATACTTAATAAAAAGAATGAGAAAGAAGAAAGAATGACACGAGAAGTGGTTGCATTTATGATTGCTAAGATGTAACAAAATAAGTTTATTTTTTTAAGTTGTAGAGCTTGTTAAATGTATTTTCCTCAATAGTAGCTTAACAAATATAAAGTAGACAATGTAGACCATCTTACCACACTCTACCTTCCCTTTGGAAGACACTTCTGCCCAAACGCAAGCCACGTCTGCCAGAACACCAGATAGGAAAGCCACCAGCAGACATTTCCCTGTCTCTATCTTCCAACAGACACAATCCTCTGTTTTTCTATCCTCCCAGGACTCCATCACTGTGCCTTAGTCCCTAACTCTGCCATATACCCAGTGCCCAAGCATAAGCAAAGCCTGTGAAAAGACCAGGTAGGCTGCTTGCCTGTGGAACTCTTCTACTTTCTCCATGTCCCTCTCCAAAACTATGCCCAAACCCTCTCCTCTCCTCATCACCATATCTGAGCTCTCAACTTGGGTGGAGATTTACTACTGAACCAGAGGCCATACCAGATACCAGAAATGCAGACAGACCTACCACACACAGACCTCCTCCATTCTCTGGGTACCCAATCCACTTTCATTGTCACTGTATCCTAGTCCCCCAGTCAGAAAAGTCTGCCTGCTTAATAATAAACAGCACTGGCCACCAGAAGTTTATCCCTCAACTAGGATAGAGACTCCATGCTCAGCCACAGACCACACAGGCCATAAGAACAGAGAGGAAAGAGAAAGCAAGGAACAGCCATCTAACAAAAACAAACCCAGAAATTGGCACCAGACTTATAATTATACCAAATTGAGATGTCTGGATGGCAGCATAAGTACATAGTCAACAACAGACAGGATTATATATCACCACCAGAGCCCAGCTATTCTACAACGGCAAGCCCTGAATGTGCCGATAGAGCCAAAGCTCAAGAAAATTATGTTAAAACCAACATTATGAAGATGATAGAGCTCTTTAAAGAAGAAGTAAAAAATGTTCTTTCTTTTTTCTTGGAAATAAATTTAAGGAGTAAATGAATAAATCTCTCTTGAAGAAAGCCAAGAAAAACAAACAGTTGAAGAAAAAGAATAAAACTGTTCAACACACAAATATGGAAATAGAAGCAATAACACACACACACACACACACACACACAGGAGAAAATTCTGGAAATGGAAAATCTAGGTAAGATAATAGAAAACAGAGACACAAAAACCAATAATGGAATACAAGAGATGGAAGAAAAAATCTCAGGTGTTGAAGGTACCATAGAAGAAATGGATATATCAGACAGAGAACATATAAGATGAAAATTTTTAAAAATCCTGACACAAAATATTGAGGAAATATGGGACACTATGAAAAGACCAAACCTAAGAATAATAGAAATAAAAGGTAGAGAAGGTCTCTCCCTGCTTAAAGGCCTACAAACTATTTTTTAATAATTTATTCAGATTACATCCCAATTATTATGGACTAACTTGTATCTTTTCATTCCCCCCTCCCTCCCTGTTTGACCATGTTCTCATTCTCTAGATCAGTAACAGAAGTGGCCTTCATCTCCCACTGTATGATCACAGCTTATTAGGTCTCATCCAGAAAGCCTGATTCCGCTTTCTCTGAGTGCACCAGGTCTCCCCACCAAGAGGAAGTGGTCAAATAGGGGGCAACAGACTTCATGTCAGAGTCAGTCTCTACTCTCCACACAACTGTGGAGAAAGCACTCTCCATTGGCTAGATCCAAATAAGAGGTCTAGGTTTTCTGTGTGCATTGTCCTTGGTTGGTACAACAGTTTGTGAAGGACCTCCTGAGTCCAGATCCACCAGCCCTGATGGCCCACAAACCATTTTTAACAAAATCATAGTAGAAAAATACAGGAGCTGAAAGTCATTATAAACTAAATGGACCTTAACAAATATCTACAGAACATTTTACCCAAACACAAAAAAGTATACCTACACTTCAGCACCTCATGTAACTTTTTCCAAAATTGACCACATACTCAGTCACAAAGAAAGTCTCAGTAGGTACAAGGAATTTGAAATAGCCCTTAGTATCTTATCAGACAACTGTGGATTAAACCTGAATTTCACCTAGAAAGCCCACAAACTCATGGAAACTGAACAACTCTCTACTGGATTACTACTAAGTCAGAACAAAACAGAATTAAAGAAAGAAATTAAGACCTCCTGGAATTCAATAAAAATGAATGTGCCACATACCCAAACTTATGGGCCAGGATGATAATGGTCCTAAGAGAAAAGTTACAGCACTAAGTACCTAAGATAAAACACTGGAAAGATTGTTCTGGAAACTTAATAAGACGTCTGAAAGCTGTAGAACAAAAGGAAGTAACCACATCCAAAACAAGTAGATGGCAGGAAATGATAAAAATGGAGGTTGAAATAATAAAATAGAAACAAAGAAAATAATGCAAACAATCAGTTAAAAAGTTGGCCTCTGGAGAAAATTAACACAATAGACAACCCCTTATCTAAACCACACACACACACACACACACACACACACACACACACACACACGGAGAGAGAGAGATAGAGAGATAGAGAGATAGAGAGAGTGAGAGAGAGAGAGAGAGAGAGAGAGAGAGAGAGAGAGAGAGAGAGAG
>OU015371.1:28140716-28173326 GCA_907164505.1 Acomys kempi | reverse complement strand
TATATATATATATATATATATATATATATATATATATATATATATATTCCTACATATTGTACACATACAACTCAACTATAAAACAAGGTTTACTTCCAATACCTTGACAGTGGTACTACAGGCTGTTTAAGATAATTAAGTAATACAAGTTAATTGTTAGTTGATCAGAACATTGTCATGTTAATTACAAGTCTATTTTTATCACAAAAATATACATCCTCGGTTTAACAGGTATATATGATTGTGTGTCTGTGTGTTTGTGTGTGTCTGTGTGTATGTGGTAAAATAGTTAGATAAAGTCTTCAAAAAGCCTCAGAACATACAGAATATGACATTCAAAGATGTTTTTTTTATCATTTGATCAATTCTTTAACAATAAGAAAGGTTAACTCCTGGCAACACCCAGCCTTCTTCAAACAAGATGATGAGCATCAACAAACCTCCTTGTGGAGATGGTTTCAAATGTGGCAAACAAAGACTGTGAAAAATGTTCTTTTTTCTCCCACACACAGAATTCTGCCTAAAACTGGGCAAGCTTGGATGAAGGCAGAGTCGATGGCTGGACTCTGCTGAGACAGAATAAGCAAGTCCCCAATAGTTCCTGTCTCACAAATATGACTGTAAGATATATTGGGCAAGAAGGCTGAAGATGATGCTCTAACATTATAGAGGGTTTTGGGTTAGTGTTCAGGCAGCAAAGTGATTTTTGTCATTTTTTTTTTTTTTTCGTTTTGGAAGCTGCTTACCTGTACTTCCAGTTTACTCAGGTAATTACTTTTATTCCTTCTCAAGTCTCTGATGGGGCTGAAGACCAGATAGTTTAGTCTTACGATTAAGCTTAGTTGTTTGTGGTTAAGATGTTTTTAGATCTAGGTAGATGTTTCATGTGGATAGAGATGAGATATGATAGATACTGATTTACATTCAGAATTTTTGATTCACCAAGATAGGAGAGATTTTTTTCTCCAGGTTGTCAAATACTAAGAGCCAAAACACTGTGAATAAAACAAAATATAATTCATGATTGTTTGGTGGTTTTTCTTGCTGTATGTAGATTGTTTTATTTATATGTATTAATATAAGTGCATATGTAAAAAAATATAATAAAAATAAATAATTTAGTTTAAAAAGAAAAGGTGTATAATCAATAATTAAAGATTTTGAGGATTTCATTTTTTTATTATAAATAAAACCTGGGAGAGATACAGGTTGTCAGAGTAGGTCAAGCCCTATTGAGCTGTGCTTCCTCTCTGTCTGTCACTGGTAAAATGAAACTCAATGATGTCCCTGCCTGATTCCTCCCCAGAAGCTTTGTATTAACCCTTTTTCAAGCCTTCCCCTCACTCTGGGGTAGGTCCCCGGCAATTACCATTTATATCTTTCTGTTTTTATATTTTATATTTTTATATTATATATTTTATAACAATATTCCATTTCTCATACTTTTTTTGACCACTTTTTACTGGTTAATTTCATTTGATGAGTACACACACACACACACACACACACACACACACACACACACACTGTATTCAGATTAATTTCCTTTCTCTCCTTTTCCCTCCTATCTCTTAATTTGATCCCACTCCAATCAGCTCCCTGTCACCATCCCAAGTCCTTGTCCCACATCCATGACTTTCAGATTTGTTTTGGAATCCATTTAGTTGAATCAGAGGTGCCTGTGTGACCACTGTATTACAACTCTCCTGTGTGGTCTTTTGGGTACACTACTTCCTGAATTTATCAGCAGGAAATAGTTCAGCAGTGAGCAGGAGAGAACATCCAGTTCTTGCCTCCATCCACAACTGACTGTTGAAAGAGCCCTTATTTGCAGATACAATGTCGGCATCTGTAAATACTCTGAGTTCTTGACTACACTGGCTATGTCTTGTTCAGACAGTGGAACTTCATATTCTTTTATAATTTAAGAAAAACTGTAAAAGCCAAAAGTCTAAGATGTTTGCCCAGATATGGTGTCTTTTATATATGACAGAGATTTAAACAATATGTACGTAACGAAAACATCCTACTTTTTCTATATTCCTTGAAAGCAGCATCCATATGTTACTTTGCTCTCTATTTTCCAAAGTTCAGTTTATCTATATTTTTCTACATGTAACTTCTGCAGTTGTGTTGTTTGAGAGAGCAGTTATCTAGTGTGAATAGGTAATTAAGGGAGGTATCCTTTGGAAAATAGAGGGAGCTGAAGAAGAAACTGCTTTGAGCGAGGGAATTTTTTTTTCAGAATAATCTTAGCACACCTTCTATCACCAAAGGTTAAATGGATGAAAAATAAAGCAATGAATCAGAAACTACACTGTTCTCAATCCTAACTTACATTTTAAATAAAATTTGAACTTGAATGAAAATTGCTAGTTTCTATGAAGCACATTACATTTACTTTTTGCTCATAGTTTCTATGAAGCACATCATATTTGGTTTTAGTTCAAGTGGTAAATATGTGTGCACACCAAAATGATTGCCATCGAAGGAAAAGAGATTTGAAATTGCTTTTCTTCCCTGCTTTTATATTAATCAGGTGTAATTTTGTCAATTTATTTGTTTTTTTGGAATTGCATACTTCAAATGTGTTAACATCTTTCTTGTATCATTAAAAATATATTGTATTTGAAGTTGCTACATTCAAACTAATAAATGATGGTTAAAATACAGGTAATTAGAATGAAATAGCTGAATCAGTTTTGCAGTGTCTAATTGACTATTTCAAGAGCTTTAAATTTTCCAATAGCTAGTTTTTGAATTGGTAAATAATTGAAGATAATGTTGGTATACTGTTATATTTTTTTCTAATGTGGCTTAGTTTTATGCTATAAAATAAAACATTCAAGAAATAAAACATATATGATTTTTAATGATCATTTCCTATAAGAAAAATTTAAGGTATTGTGCATGTTTAACAGTTAGTGATTGAAAATTTAATAAAAAATACTTTTGATTTCAACCATGTACTACCTTCCTCCTTTCATTCAGCTCTTGTCAAGTTCATATCCCTCATTAAATGTTATTCAAGGTGTGATGGATTCAACAGTAGGAAAAAATACAGAAACCTAATGTTAAACATAAAAATCTAACTGTTCCGCCTTTCATGGATCCATAATCTTTATTTTCTCCATGTATTGATTTTCTTATACATTGCTAGCAATATGGCTGAGAACAAATGAATGTAAGCTATTTAATTTCACTAATATAATCCTTTCAGAAAGAAATAAAACAAGACATCAAAAATACTATGACCATCATTTGAATCAAATAAGTTTAATTTCAACTTTTAGAGGGCACAGAAGAGAAATAACCCCATTTTCTGTTCAAGTCTTTTAAATATTTGAAGTTTTTTTTTCCTGTGTTCTATGATCACTCACAGTTTATCTAAATAAAAAAACAATAAAAGCAGTGAGATTTTCATCTCTAATGCTTTATTTTAAATTATGAACTTAAATGTATATCTCTAAAGTTGCAACTTTTTCTTGTTGAGTGTGCCATTCTGTCTGAAGTATTAGCCACCTGAGATTGGAAAATCTGTCAAAGCACCTACTCTTTCCTCCTGAGTCACCCTAAGGGCAGATCTTGAACAATGTTTTTAAAGTTGTTTTAATATAATTGCTTTAGAAGCATAAGGCATGGTATAACTAACTACTCCTCGCTTGGGCTGACTGGCCATAAGTACTAATGAAATAATTTCATTTTTCTTTCTTTGTACCTTTTTACTTCTGTGAGGACATTTATGTGTACAAACTGTATTACTCTAGGGCTAATTTTATTTCAAAGGCCTATTGCACATATTATAACAAAAAACCACTTTAACATTTTTTCCAAATTAAGACAAACCACACCATTAAAAGCTTAGGTGGCTATAACTCTAATATTCTTAGTAGCAATTTCTATTATAGATCTAATATTTTCAATACCAACTTCGATTTTTATTTACTTGTTATTTAATTCATTCTGTTTTCAAAAGACATAAGTTGGGGGAAACTTTGTTTTATTCTTTTATTATTTGCACCAGATCCAAGATTAAACCACAGCATTATTGTGTAGATTGTAAATCACAGCTACCGCCATCCATTGAATTACTAGCAAGCATTTGATATTAACTTAATCTGATTGAATGAGTTATGTTCTGTTCAACATAATAAATATTTTCCTTTAGCTAAGGTTAGAAGGAAAGTACCAATGTAGGAATTTGCTTATAAAAATTAAGATTTTTATCATTAAAATTATCATTTTTTTTTATATTTCTGATGTATTTACTGCCACTTAGCAGGAGGATGTAGTGTCCAAAGACCAGTAATTGCTGTGTGCATACTGTTAGGAATGTTGACTTGCCTGCTGCAACTGTGTCCTTTCAGGGAATTCTTATACCTGTCCTTCCTTTGTGATTGGTCTGTGACTGATGTTTAGACGAGATGAATACACATAGATATGCAGACAGTAGTTTCATCTTTTCCTGTGCTGGAGATGAATTCTTTTGTGCAGAGAAGAATTGACTAATATTCCTCACACATTTTTAAAAAGGCAATGATTCCACATATTTATCTAAATATGGTATATTTTATCTTGCCAAGAATAGAATAACTCTATTCTCATAATGAAAATGCATCTGGGACTAATAAAATGCTTTTTGTGTGTGCATGTGTGGAGTGGGGGCAGGGATTGGAGGGGAGTGGTGGAAAGGTGGTGGTGGTAGGGACTGAAATCAAGGATTTGTGTTAACTGATGTACTTCTGTGTTTTTAAATACTCAAAAACCATTAAGATTGTTGTAGATAGTTTGAATATCATTCTAAAAGGAGATACCAGGAAGGCCACTGATATGTTTAGATGGGAGAAAACTGATATTAGCAAAATGATCGTTACAGGAACATGCTAAGAAATATAAGGGAAAAATAAAAAGTCCCAGAATGAGTATTACTGTTTACAATTCTGAATTAGAAATGTAGGTAAGTATAGAGGATTTTGTCAGGATCGATTGCTAGACACACTACATAAAGAGATAAGATGCAATATTGTGTGACAAATGAACGTTCTGAAGGATAAATATGCATTCAGACTAAGCAATAGTAAAAGACAATCATGGATATAGTATTTAGATTTCTCTTAACTCCTACAAGGAACCTGATTTCATGAAATAGAGAAGTAGGATTAGATGTCTGAGGATTGTTGACATACCTGCATCAAAGGCCACAAAAACAACACTCCATGCAGCATTATCTATGATTAGCATTGTAGCCTCTGCAATTTAATTTTTAAATGAATAGGTTAAAAAACATTCTCACCTGTATTTTTTTCTCATTAAAGTGCATTTAATTATAGTAATGGCTACTGTAAACTCTTCATGCATTTAGTGATAAGCAAATATGTTGCAGTCATCGAATTAACAGACTGAACCAAGGAGCATTCTTATACATATTAGGTTTAAATTTCTTTTCTGCAAACTTAGCTTTTTTTTTTCATGAACCATGTTCATTTTCTCAGTCTATGAATAAAAACACTGGCCTATTATGAAAGGATTTTCAAATCCCAACGGGGGTTATACGGCTCAATGTCAGACACGCAGAGTTAAATCTGTCTCACTATGAAACAACAGAGAAACAGCACTTCTTCTCAGGAAACTGTGAAAATGAGTTTGACTATTTGTTCCTTTCTTGCAATCATCAAATGTAATAGAAAGAAATCATATACTATCTCCCGAGGGAATAAGGTTATTATAACTGGGCGGCTCCTTAGGAATTTATTTTTTTCCTCACATTAAAAAGATATACATTAATGTACTATAAACAACAAAATTGAAATATGATCCTTTATATAGATTTAACAAGCATATCATTACATTTCAGTGGCAGTGATTTGAATTTTCTTAGTGTTGATATGCAGCTTTATAAAGAATTCTGGCCAATACAATTACCATCTACTATTTTTTTAAATAATAAAAAGTTGAATGCATTAACATAAATTTTACATAATTCATTTTTTTCTTCTCACTTAAGTACAGTCAAATGATGTTTTTCTTCCTACTTACTACATAAATTATAGTGTTTTATCAAGTTAGTATAATATAATGAAGTGGGGGTATACTTATTTGTATCACACTTAACAATTTTGCATTGAAAGTGAGTTAACATAGTTAATATAAGTTAAACATTCATTATGTACTACAGTGGATGATTTCACTTCAGTTGATATTTGTGCCTTTAATAGCAAATTAAGAAAAAAAAAGACAAACAAAATTTCAAAAAAAGAGATGAATTAATTTGTTCCTCAACAACTGTCACAGATTTCTTTTATGTATGCAAACACTAAACAAATTTGTTTACCAGAAAAATTTTCCTGTAGACTGTTCAACCGGATTAGTACATTGATTATTTGGGCGAGATTAATAAATCCAATAGGATCTTTTCATCATCTCATTTCTTTTCATGACCGTGAGCTTGGCTTCTCCTTTTTTCTGTCTTCATCTCATGATCTGAATGCAAACAGGCAGACTGTATTCTTTCATTAACCTCCATCATTTATTATGCCTCAGGCCAAACCTGGTATTCCATGCCTGTTCATGTGTTCATAGGCTTGGCTTTCTTTTGTGCATTTACCTAGTGTGTATATATGAGCTTCTCTTATCTCTTATTCCATTATCTTCAATCTTTTTCAAAGTTATTTTTATGAGACTCAATTCTGGATGTACTGTATTCTGCAATTCCATGCAGAATTTCTATGAGATCTATTGTATGAAATATCTATGAGTTATTCCAGTGTGGTTCTCTGTAGTTTATTTCTGGCTACTGTTCATGCAAAAAAAAAAAAAAATCCCGCTGCATTACTGGCTACATGCTATTCTTTCAGTCTGTCCCATTCTTCTTTCCTGTTCTCTGTCTGGCCTTTCTTTTTTCTCTTCCTTCCTACCTCTTGACTTCCTTCATCCTTCTCTTCATCTGTTATTTACCTTAAATACATTTTAATGTCTTTATGATATTAGATAGACTCTATCACTATTCTTCGTGTAAATTTGATAAATAAGTAGAGCAAAACTGACAGGTGATTTAAAAATAACTGAAAGAACAGGCTCAAGGAAATAAATGACAAATTCAAAATTTCACTAGCTGAACAGAAGGTTCTCAGTGGACAAAATAAAGAAGGCTAGAAAACACCTCAAAACGTTTTTTTTTCCCCCTTGGCAATCAAGGAAGTGCAAGTTATACTCTGAGATTTCATCTACCCACAGTTAGAGTGGCTAATATCAACAAAGCAACTTACATAGATGCTGGTGAGGTTGTGAACAAAGAGGAATCCTCATTCACTGTTGGTGGGAAGGCAAAATTTCACCGCTACTCTGAAAATAAGTATAGAGAATCCTGAAAAAGCTAAAAATATGTCAACCCCGTGACCCAGCTATACCACTTCTTGGTATATGCCCAAAATACTCAACTTCCTCCTCCATAGATACTGTCTATTCTGTTCACAATACCTGGGAACTGAAACAAATCTTAATATCCTGGAACAAATGAATGAATAACAAATATGTGGTACATTTGTACAATGGACTAGTATTCAGCTGCAAAGAAAAATGAAATCATAAAAATTTAAGGTAAATTAATGGACCTAGAAAAGACTATATTGAGTCAGTAACCCAGACCCAGAAAGACAAAGGCCAAACATTTTCTGTCATATGGCTCCTAGGTCCTATTACTCAGATGTGAATAATATGGTGTAATTAGAGAATTAAAGAGAGTATAAAGCAACCATAGAAAGGGATATATATATATATATGAGAAGAGTCTTAATTGGGTAGGAGGAAGAGAGGTCAACACAGAATGAGGAGAGGTTTATAATCTCAAGGTTGTATGATATTTTCTCAAGTATTCATATATAGGTAAATTATACATAAAACATAAAATTGTACACACACACACACACACACACACACACACACACACACATATGGAAGTTAAGACAATTGGGCATTTCATGTGTTCCCAAAGAACCATAGACTTACAAAACCCTACTATAAGGCAGCCCAAACCTTCTTTCAATGGTCCAAAGGGTTGGGCAAAAAAATCAAAGTGATACCCAAAGCAATTTATTCATGTTTATATTGCTGTGATAAAAGAAAAACGTGACAATAAGCAACTTGAGAAGCAAAAAGTTAATCTCGGTTTACAGATCTTAAGCTGTAATTCATCAGTGAGAGAAGTCAAAGCAGGAATGTTGAAGGTTGGTCTGATGTACTTTGGTGTTAATTACTGCTTGCTATCTCTACCCGACTCATACTTTGCCTAGAGCCTAACCTATTTGACCAATAAAAGGTCATCATACTGGGCAGGGCAAATGGCATAGGTGTACCTAAAGATCCCTGGCTTAGGGAGACAGAGAGAATCTTGGAAGGAAGCAGACTGGGAGAGAGAAGAAAATTGTGTCATCATGGGTTAGGTGGAGAAACACATGGCCTGTGGGATAGAGATTTGGCCCAGATGAAGAACATTAGCAGCTATTTGGGATTACGGATGGGAGCTAGCTTGATAGAAATGGCATGGCAGATGGCCATGGGATTGAGGAAGTAGTTTAGGGGATTAATATCTGCTCCGCCTCAGGTTAACTAAGGCTATTCTAAAATATAACAGGTGCTTGTGTCTTTATTGATTGCTACCAAGGTAGAAAATACTGCCATAATAATAATAGTTATAGGCCTAATAATAAGCATTAATAGGCCATACTGGTATTTTAACCACAACACAGGAACTCGAGACAAGGATCTGAAGATAGGACATGAAGCAGAGACCATGGGGAATATTGCTTACTGGCCTGTTCTCAGTACCTTGCTTAGCCTCCCTTCTTAAATACCTCAGTACTCTTGGTGTACTTTTAACCAACTATTTTTATTTGGGGGTTCCTTAAATCTCTTCCTCCCTATTCTACTCCAGTCCCTTTCAACACCCCAATACTCAGTAGGGAAGAAAGAATGTTAGTGGGCAGAGGGAGCATGGTGGTCCTTACATGCTTCCTGCTGCTTAGCATCATTAGGTACTTTGGGGCAAGTCCAATCCTTCCTGATGTTTAGCATCGATAGGTACTTTGGGGCAAGTCCAATCCTTGTTTCAAGATATCTCCCAGTTCTTTTTGTTACACTTCATCAACAGCAACCATGAGAGGCAGGGAGAAGTACAGGCAGCCTTCTTCTTTCTTGGAGCTCCCAGTCTCTCTTTGGGTCTGACTTTTACCCTCACTGTCAAAGACCACGTCCCTACACAAGGTAGTTCACAGCTGACAAACAACACATGCCCTCTCTGGAGGCAGTAATCAGCTGTGGGCAAATTGGAGCAGGGCCATATCCCACAGCTGAGATTAAAATAAAAACATATAAAGCATAACTTCCACAACACAGTACTGCCTGCCAGGTATAACACAAGCCAGTGGAGCTAGGCCATACCATGTTAATGACTAAGTAAATACCTTCCATGCTTGACTATAAGATTTATAGACATTTTCTCAACTGTGGCTCCATCTTCTCTGAGCTAAAAACGAAAGAAAACACAAATGCAACAAACAAAAAACAAAAACACAAAACAAAGAAAAAAGAATCAAAACAGGGGCTATGATATTTATTGGTAACAAAGCATGAGCACTATCCATCAGGTAGAGTCAAGTAGAATTTTTACAAATATAGGCTCATAACTTGGATGAGTTTGAAAAAGTGAATAAAGTGTGGATATTTGGGGATTGGTGTTTTAGAAAAGTAAGTAGAATCATTGGCTTATATCTGAATATGGCTGTATCTCAGAGGGTGCTGTATGATGTTTGGGTGAGTTTTAGCATGATTGTTATCTACTTAACTAGAATTATAACTACCTTGATCAAACGGTTGTTTACCATGTTTTCAGTGTTATTCTTCCATCAGTGATCTGATATCCTAGAACATAATTAGCTTATGAACATTCATTTTCTGAGAGTATTCTTCTCTGAACAAAAAATTACAATGTTTGTAATCTCCCTTTCTATCAGGGTTTAATAACCATTGTTTAAAACACAATTTGATGTTTCAATATAAAAGCTATCTGCATTTCCACTCCTAATTTTGGTCTTTGTCAAAGATATATAGCTTTAAATAAATACTCAAACTTCATAGCGTTTGTTATTTTGAAATATAATTTTGAAAATTAAGACAATTTAATAAATATTTAGGTGAAATAAAGAAAAGAATGAATATATGAATATTTAACATCCCACTGAGTGCACGGTAAATGTAAAAAATAGGCTTAGTGACATTTTATCATTATATTTATAAGATTTTGAGAGTCAATTTTTACTTAATGTTACTGTCTTTTTCTTCCCATAGGATCTTGCTATCTTCATGTCACTTAGACAAAGTATAAGGATGAGAGTGGATTCTTATTTAATTATTATGGTTAAAATGTATCTTTTACTATTGAAAGGATTGTTTATATTTTATCTAGTACCATTTCTCCATTTAAAGTACATGAGTAAAAATACATCACTTATATTCATCCCTGAATATAAATCCCAAGCTAACATTTGATTAGACTTAAAAAATTACAATGGCTATTTTGATTTCGTGAAATCCAATATATTTTCATATTTGAATAAATATTGAAAAGAAAGTTTTATTTGAGCCCAGAAGATGTTTTATTCTTGCTATAATAGATGACAACTTATACAATGACATCACAGGTAGGCAGACTGAATCAGAATCCTAACAGCCATCTCTAAACATAGTGAGTTTCTTTCAAAATCTGTGGATAAGCAGATGCCATAAAATAGCCTTTATTACTTATTTCAAAAGACTAAATACTTGGACTATATTTACTAATTATAGAGTTCATATTTTTATAAAATTAAGTCTTTATTAAAAATTTACATTTCTAAACATAAGAGTTGTATATTTTATACAACTTTTTAAAGTATTTTCAAATTTTATAATAAAATTTATCTTTGAACTTATATGTATGAATAAAACAGGAAAAACAAATATTTTGAATATTATAATGGTTTGTGGGAAAACATCAATTCAAAAAATATTTTGAGTGTAATTATGTATTTTAGAGGAAAACTTCACTTAAAGTGATGAATATCAATCAGGTATATGATCCTGCTTAACAAATAAGATCTTGAAATTGGGGGAAAAACATGAACAAAAAAGTATGCTGTGAAACTAAATTCTGAATCTAGTCAGAAATGTAACTGATTTTATCTGTGTCAAAATATAGCCGCTCACTTTATACTTAATGTTTTTACATTAATATTGCTATAATTATTGTCCCATTCATATGGTTAAGGGTGCATGGTTTGAGAGGAAGGAACTTATTTTACAAGCCATGATTTTGATGCACCACAGTGTGGTTTCTTGGCTGTGCGTGACTGAAAAGACAGGTAAGCAATGAGAGAATGACGTGTTTCCTTTGTGTATCCCTGGATTTCCATTTCCTTGGAAAGCAGTTGTGGTATTCTGATGAGCTGATTGGGGAAGCTTGTCATTTGAGTTATTCCCTGGAGCCTGTCCTGAGTTACAGCATCAAACAGAGGGTTGCAATTACTGAAACAGGAGGGCACTGTAAGAAAGACCCTGATGAGGTCTTCCGGAAACTCTCATGGGCACATATTTTATACAGAACTGATTAGTGTGGCTCTCACTCAGCCCACTGGCTCACATTCAGCTTTCCAAGTATTAAGCCCTGAGACTGTGACACAACGTTTGAAGTGCTCATTGTCGTGAACTACAGAAGGCTATGCCACAGCGTGTGTCTCTTTTATTTCAGCCTAGTCTCCACAGAATGAGGACTCACCTTTTCTGCCACATCTACTGCTTCACAGTTACCAATTTGGTTACGAAACGATCATCGTAGAACCATGAAAGTCTGGTCTTCAAAACTGATGTGTCCTGAAGAAAATTATTCTAGAGATTTATAATTAATGGAGAAAAATTATTAAATGGAAAAAATCTAGTTCAGTCATTACTTCAAAGCCTTTTCTGATAAGATCAATTGGAGGATATCTGTTGCTGAGTTTCACCCATGAGACAGATGGATACTAATAATGTGAATGGATAATCTTCAGTGATTAAAACACTTCATCTATTCTTCCTTTGGTGAAGAGATGGAGCCTCTGCTGTGCACCATCTCTACCTCTCTAAATTAATAGTAGGGTCTGTATTAAAAGCAGTGTGACGATCTCTTGGTTCTCAGAAAAAAATCCACACCACTCATTTATAGTCAGGAGAAAAATCACTCCTAAGGATCCTGTTGCTCCTTGAAAGTACTCTTAAATAATTCCTTTATCTCAAAGTCATCCAATTGGTAAGATTTTTCTAATGAAGCAAAGTTGTATACAAAATGGCTAAATCTACTAAAAACCAAGTAACTGACTCTTTGGGGCTTAAGTCAAGAACTGTCAGCAAACATTCAAGAAAGAATACATACATACATACATACATACATACACACATACATACATGAAAAAAGTAATAAAATAGAGCAACCAATACTAGCTTGGTATTTGACATGTGTAAAGAGAAAAATATCTAAAAATAAATTTAAGATATTACTTTATTTTTTAAAAAAAATTTAGTGGTATTATTTACTAATTTTTTCTGAGTGTGGTGGTTGTTTTCATAAATCAGAGGAAAAATTGAAGGGTAAATTCTTTTACAGTGTGGATTATTGGGAACCACCTACTCTGACTTGGCAGTGAGCATCCTTGCCTGCTCAGATAACTAGCCAGGTCTTAGGTAATAATATAATGTTTTGTGCTGATGGTACTAACTAATTTAATAGTAGAAATATATGATAAACTAATACATTTTCTATTTTATTGAAAGTATTTTTCTTTTAAATCTGAAATTTATTTATTTAGTATTTAGTATTCACTTTATTGCCTGATCACAGCCCCTCTCCTGTGTCTCCTTTCAGTCCCACCATTACATCCCCCCCTCCCCATTCTACATATCCTTAGAAAAAGGGAGGGCATCCAACCCACCCACCCTGGGGCATTAGGTTACAGCAGGACTAGGTGCATCATCTCCCACTGAGGCCAGACAATGCATCCCAGATACTTGAGAGGCATTCAAAGGCAGGCAGTAGAGTGAGAGACAGGCCCTGCTCTAATTGTTAGAGGACCCACATGAACAAGTTGCTACATCTGCTACATATGTGTAGGCAGACTAAGTCCAGCCCATGCATGCTCTTCGGTTGTTAGTTAAAGCTCTGTGAGCCCATCCCCATTGGCCCAGGTGAGTTTACTTTACAGGTTTTCTTGTGGTATCCTTGATCCCTTTAGAAGCACCCATGTTTGAAAGTGTTGTCTAATTGAGGTTCCGACAAGTGATGAATCAGAGAGAAAATTGACAGAATGACTCAAAGATAGAATATTCACAACTTTCAGGAGAACAAACAAACAAACAAAAGAAGCTGTTTAAGAAAAGTAGAGTAAAATTGAAAGAGTAGAGTGAAAACAGGCTAGAGTAGACAATGCAGTGGAGTAGAGACATTTGAGAAAAAAGATAGTACAGTAGAGTTTACAATATGAGCAGTTCGGCACAGTTCGGGTGAGTGCAGTTGAGTTCATGCAGTTCAGGACAGTTCAATTCGTGGAGTTCAGGGACAGTTTTCCAAGCAGAGCAAAATTGAATATGTCAACTTGGAGAAGAGGTTTAGCCAGAAGAGCTGAGTTGAACCAACCAGTCAGAGTTCAGAAAAAAATTAGAAAGGGTGAGCTTATTCAGTAGTATGCCTCTGAGACACCAAGTATATCTGGTAAATACTAGTTACATTAACAGATTAAGATTTTTTTCTGTTTTTTAAGAAGACATGCCTACCTTATAAATAATGCCTTTCATGTGTTGAATATGATACATCATTAGAAATGAATATGTAAAAGAAAGACGGAAAGCATGTTTTTTTCTCTTTCATGCTGAATGTTTGATTGTGAGAAACAGATATATCTATTTAAACAAATACAAGTCATGTGATTTTTCAGAATTTCTTAATCAGATTGATAATGATAATATTCTATCATGTTAGCGTATCCGCTCTGCAAATCAGTGTGAGGATTCTTCTCATACTTTCTATTTTCTGCTTTGTTCTTCTGTTTCCCATCTGTATAAGCTCCTTCTGTACATCATGTCTTATCACCATTCAAAGAAATCCAAAGTCTGACATTCTGAATACATTTATGACAGAGTGAAGGCATCATATGATTTATTTGCCCCCTATTGCCCATGTCATGTAACCCCTGAAATCTGTATGAACAATTTTTCATGGCTTCCAAAACGTGAAATAATAAAGAAATACCCTGGAACCTGGGCAGTTGTGCGTGTCTATAATCCAGAACTAAGGGAAGCAGAGGCAGGTGGGTTTCTGTGAGTTTGAGGCCAGCCTAGTCTACAAAGCGACACAGAGAAATCCTGCCTAAGAAAAACAAAACAATAACAACAACAAAAAGTAAAACAGCAAAACAAAGCAAAACAAAATAAAAACAAACAAACAAAATCTATCCTGATAGTTTAGGTACACAAAGTCATTTTGGGGGACAAGTTGCTTAACTGAAGTCTAGACTCGAGTTTTGCTACAAAATTACATGTTCAATCTGCTATACTGAGAAAGTAGGAATAATGAGTCTGCCATACATGTAGAACACTCAGAATACTAAAGAAACAGCATATCGTCATATGATAGCATCTTGCAGTAATTAAGGGTTAAATGTGAATATGAATACAATATGATATCATTTATTCAGCAGGCTAACTTTACCTTGCGTTTATTTTTTTCTTTACTAACAAAAACTCAGTTTATTTTTTTGTTTGTGTTTTTGCTTGTTTAAATATGCTGATATTAGGGATACTGAGAAGCCTTTTGTAAATCATTTGCAGGGAAGCCTAATAAACTGTATTTGAATTGAATCCTACTTCTAAACTGTACCTCTGATATGTACATTTTCACTGTGCTATGTACACATAGCCACACATGAGGATTCATCTTATACAGAGGTATAATTTTATATTTTAACAAATATAAATATAAATTCAAAAATAAAAATATATAGTCTAGATGAAGGTAGGAAGAGATCACACCAGGAAGGCATGGAAACCACCTCCAGTGCCACACTTTCTCCAGAAAGGCTACACTTGAAAATCCTCTGGTGCCCCATATTTGACCACGTTCCCTGGATGGGGAGACCTGGTGGCACTCAGAGGAAGGATAGCAGGCTACCAAGAGGAGACTTGATACCCTATGAGCATATACAGGGGGAGGAGGTCCCCCTCAGTCACAGTCATAGGGGAAGGGAGTAAGGGGAAAATGGGAGGGAGGGAGGAGTGGGAGGATACAAGGGATGGGATAACCATTGAGATGTCAAGCAATTGAGCCTATTAGAACACTCTCATTTAAAACAGCTCTTTATGAAAAGACGTACATACTTTTTAGCGTGAGAAAATTTCAAATTGAAGCTATGCATTTTATTGAACAAGCCCATGTGCTAGATATAAAAAAGTATTAAGAATTCTCAGTGAATAATATCATAATTTCTAAAATGTGAGAAAAAGGCATGGGGAGAAATAAAATATTAAAGTTATTTTTACTACACATATAAAAAAGAAAACCTAACTTGCTAGTGTATACTTAGACACATAATAAAATCATCAAATTTAATAAATTAATAAACATTAAAATGCTATTTATTATGTAATTTTATGTAAATTTGAAAATACATGGAGCAGTTAGGTTGTTTTAAACAAATTTTAATTAAATGCTAAATGAGGTATAGATTTCTTTGTAATTAAATATAAATGCTAATTTATCTTTTAATTACAACTTATCTCAGTTACCAGGCAAACTTAGCATTCTCTGATAAATAAATGCAAGTCTCTGTAAATATATTAAGCTTTAATTAACTTTCAATAAAGAAATTATTTTTTCTCTATTCAAGGTGATTAAAATAGTGTCAGTAAAACATTCTTTGCAAACTCCCTTATGTATTAACCAGGGACTTGTAATGATATTTTTAAAAAAACATACTGAAATGAAACACTGCCATGAATTTAACTGTTTCAATTGAAGATAGTTAGTTAAAGACTATTTCTATAAGAACAATAGCAAATATGTCAAAGTTGACTGTTTTCCTCTTTAAACATATAAAACCCATGAGAACATATTTATCCTGATCTAATTTATCACCCTGGTCTTGTTGTTAACTTTATATTATTTTCTTAAAGTGAGCCTGAATCTTGTTTCAAAAAAGTTGTTTTCCACGATGATTGCCCCCTCGTTTTTCTTGTCAGTTTTAGATAAGATTTCATTGCATTTCTCAGCCTACTCTTGAACTTACTTTTTAGTCCAAATAGGCCTTGGCCTTCCAGCTGTTCTGACTTAGTCTTTCAGGTGATGTTGGCATTAGAAATTTGTGTAACTTGACACAGCTACTGTTCCAAACTTTATCCTAGGGAAGCTCTGTCTATATGTTTTACTGTTTCAGAGTATTCTGCATGAATGTGTTACCTGACAAATAAATTTTTAAATATTAAAATAACAATCTACTTAGATCCAGTTTGTTATACTGAGGAAGAAATCAGTGATGCATTACAAGAGAGATTAGGATTCAAAGAAATCAGTGATGCATTACAAGAGAGATTAGGATTCCTTTCCTTGTCGTGTGAAGGACTCCACCAGTTGTGTGTCACTGATCATAAAGAGAGAATAGAAGCCATCTCCATTAGCATATAAGCAGCTTCACAAGCTTGGCCCCCATGCTGCCTAGCAACCTATGAGGTCATCACAGCCCCCAATTTGTGTGTGGCCCTGCCAAGGATATAAGTGGGCAAACCCACCTTGTTTCTCTCTCTCTTTTGCTCTCTCTGTCTCTTTGTGCCCCTGGGTTCCTCTTTCCTATTTCCTCCTCTCACACATTTCTACACCAATAGCATGTATGCTGTGTGGTTCATATTTCATGTTTAACACTGACGTCCTGTACAGAGAGGGTCTGAGGTCAAATAATGCCATATTCTATATGTAATATAATATCTGCAACTAATGTTGTGGTCTGTGAATGTTGTATGAGAACTTGTCCTGTAGGTGACTTCACTTCTTCCTGCGTTCCAGGAATGGCCATGCACTGCCATAAACTAGACTTGCCAGCAATTTCCAGAAACTCCACCAGAGCGGCTAAATACAATTTACTCCCATTTATCCTCTGAGATAAAACAACTTTCTTGGAGATTCAGCCTCCTGGACCAGATCTGCCTGAAGATCAACATTTCTGTGACCCGCAACCCCCGCTTATGTGTTTTTCCTTACCTCCCTGTGACCTCAACCCCCAATTACACTCTTTCCCCCTTAATAAGCCCATTGCCCTAGAAGATCTGGGTCACTCTGCTCTCCTGCTGTGTCAGGAAGGACTGTGATCCAAAGTTCGAGCCCATAATACGGGACCCTGTGTATGTTGCATCAGTATCGAGTCCTGGTGGTCATTCTGGGGGAGTCTCGTGATCTGAGTGATCTCGGTATTACACGGGGCGATCTCAGTATTACAAAGGGAATCCCATTGTCTTGTACCCTGGGACACCTCTTTGAGCATCAGCAACATATTTTCCTTTCTCTCCTGGTACCAATCACTTTCATTTACTCTGCCTCTGACAGGGCTTGACTGCAGCATGCCTAGCACACCCTAACCAGGCAATTGAATCACTCAAGATTGCTCCTACCAGACCCAAATGCCCACCACAGTGGCTGCCTCCAGATCCCGCACCCATATGTTTGTCTCTCACCATTCAAATGTGCTCGTAGCCCACTGCCAGTATGTGGGAATAGTTTTAAATTTTCCAGCTGTGCATCTGTGTGGCCCCCTACTGTGCTGGTCTAGGCACAATGCCATTTTGTGATGGGACAAGCCAGTGCTGAGCCTTTAAGGACAGCCCGATGTTTACTCAGTGCTCCTGTGTCTGCTCTTGTTTCTTATCAATTAGACTTTACTATACAACCCAACTATCCTATACAGGAGGGAAAAGAGGTTAAGGGGAACAAGAATAAACCTTCCAGGAATTAGTTCTGGGGGCAAATAGACATAGGTAGTTAGACACCTTTTAACTTTACCAGACCTTTATAACATTGAAATAAAACATTATATGGAAACATTTTGAACCAGGGTAGAATTATATATGCAACATATTGTAAAGATATAAATCTGAATTCATATAAAAATATATACCAATTTAGACCTGGTGGCACTCAGAGGAAGGACAGCAGGTTACCAAGAAGAGACTTGATACCCTATGAGCATATACAGGGTGAGGAAATCCCCCTCAGGAACAGTCATAGGGGAGGGGAGTAAGGGGAAAATGGGAGGGAGGGAAGAATGGGAGGATACAAGGGATGGAATAACCATTGAGATGTAATAAGAATAAATTAATAAAAAATTTAAAAAATATGTTTATCCTTGTTTTCTGAATATGATAATGTTTCTAAACATAATATAACTAGAGTTTTATCAGTTTAGGGATTTTTTTGAACCAAATCATATAGGAAACCTTTATGTTCTCTTTTTATGGACTGTCTTTATGTTTTTGTTGTTGTTTTTTGTTTGTTCACTTTTGGTTTTTTTGGCTGCAACTTAACAGGGATAAAAACCTAAAGTCCTAGTCTTTAATGATTATAGACCTTTTAAACATTATTTAACATTCTATACATATCTTCAAAGTTAAACAGAAATAACTAAAGACAACCTTTGTCTATTAAACAGTCTCAAAATAGACTGCAGTCTCACTGCCATCTTAACTAAAGGGCAGAGGATGACCCACCCCCCTACAGGAGCTGGTAAAACTGGTTTTCAAAATCTTTAAAGCCCAAGAGGAGTCTTCTTGAGAAGCTCAGCTACAGCAGAAAACTATTCTCTAGGCCTTAGCCATTGCCCTGAGATTATCTGCATCCCCATAGACAAAACAGAAGTCTGTGATGCACCCTCCCTCTGGGGTCCAGCCTGAGCCAGCTCTGCCATGGAACTGTTTAGAATGCAGCCAGGAGGGAGACATTCATTGTACCCCTGTTGCAGTCAGAAGGAGATACTGGTAACACAGCTCCCTTAAAAAGACATGCCCTGCCTGCTGGCAGAATCACCTCCAGAAGTCAAAATGCTCCCATGAAGGCTTGTCCTCTGTGCCCAGCCATTGGAGGCTCAACCGTCACAAGCACTATAGATACTTCCAGCCTTTGAGCTTCTTGGCCTAGTGGAGTATGGATGTCTCTGAGATTCAGCATCCTTACCAAATCCAGGGTAACACTGCAAGTCTGTTTTAAGCTCATACTTGGGTTGCCTGGTCACACTACCATCTTCTATCATGGGAGGCTTCAGATATCTTCTTAGTCCTCTTCATATGCAGGGTACCAAGCCTTAAGTGTCACTCCCAGAGCTACTACTATAAGGTCTAAGTACAACCTACTTTACTTCCATATTTAAAAACAGGTCTTAGATACAACGTTTTACCATTCTTTTAGCTAAAGGACAGTGACTGCTCATAGCAACTTCATCCATGTCTCATGGTAAATAATTAGATAAGGAAATGATCATAATGAGTGAGTTAACCTAGAAGCAGAAAGCGTCAAATGGTATATACTCACTTATATCTGGACACTAGCCCAAGGGGCATGTCCCAAGAAAGTCTTCGCTTACCAGGAAAGTAGGACAGAAGGGAAGACTTCTTATTTGGACTCTAGGTGAGAGAATCAAGGGAGAATGAAGAAATAGAAGGACCCAGAGGGTCCTAGAAACCTACAAGTAGATAGTTATGACAGGCGGATCTAGGCCCAGGGGTCCTGCTCAAACTATAGCACCAGCCATGGACAATATGTGCAGTAAACTTCTAACCCCTGCCCAGATTCACCAAACGAACAGAACATTCTTCACAGTTGAGTGGAGAGTGGGATCTGACTTTCACACGAACTCTGGTGCCCCATATTTGACCATGTCTCCTGGATGAGGAGGCCTGGTGGCACTCAGAGGAAGAATAGCAGGCTACCAAGAAAAGACTTGATACCCTATGAGCATATACAAGGGGAAGAGATCCCCCTCAGTCATAGTCATAGGGGAAGGGAGTACGGGGAAAATGGGAGGGAGGGAAGAATGGGAGGATACAAGGGATGGGATAACCATTGAAATGTAATATGAATAAATTAATAAACTAAATTTTAAAAAGTAAAAAAAAAGGTTCAAAGAATGTATTTGTGGGTCTAAGATGTTTTAATATTGGTAAATGCAAGTTATGAAAATTGTCCGGTCTAAAAGCATGTTTTATTTCTTCCTGTTGCTATGCTATTGTTGTATTACGTATTCAGAGATTTGACACTTATCTAACTTATAACTATATGATCCACTATCTTATTTCCAAACTCAAGATTTTTAATTTCCTTTCGTTTGTCTTTTAATTATAGACTTAACATGTTTTTCAGTGTGCTTGAATTATACACATCCAATCTTCTAGACAGAGGGGAAACACCCTTTTTCATGATGTGTACTGATGCTAAAAACATCAAGTGAACTTTTGCCTTTCTGCTGTACAGGAAGTTTCTGTCCTCCCCATGTTACTGTTTCACAGATGTCAGAAAGATCCAGAAGGCTTCTGCCCTTTCCTAAGCTCATCTCAAAAAGTATTCCCCCCTTTAAGCAAAAGTTTTTCCCAAGCCTCTGCTATAACACAGAATATATATTTACTGCCTTTGCTACAATTACCTTGTATAATTGTACCTTGTACAATTACAATGTGTATTTCACTGCAGATTGCAAACAATGATGATGCTAACATGTCTAAAATTTATCTCCTTTCGTGAGCTTAAAAGGATCCTCGTAAGCTACAGGAAATTCACCTTTCAGACAAACGGAATCAAGATAAGTACTGCTAATTAACAAATGTTTTCCACCTGTTGCCTATCTCAAAGGGTGGGATTCATGCCATTTTCCCTGATTTAGGGACTCCCCTAACTACACAATTGCTACATTTTTACATGCAACACCAGCTGATTGCTGAGTCTTTCTGGTTGACGTAAACATTCTGGCCATTCTTGCTAACCTACATCCAAACCCTCAGTCTATGACCTTCTCACTTGGGTGAGATCTTCCTGTACCAGCAAAGTTCTGGCTCTCTCCCTTCTTATACACATTTGAAATTCCTGCTTTGGGTAACTGCTCTCAGGCCATGCCCTTGGTCTCTGACAAGCAGCTGAGGAGCTACTGGAACAGATTGTACCAATCTTGTTGAGTTGAACATTGCTCAGGGGATGCCCTGACAGGCCACTGACTATTTTCCCCATGGAGAGACTCTATTCATTCTCCCTCCAAGCTCCACTCTAGGATGTCTTCTGGAGAATTTCAAATCCCTAAATCTGCATTATGTGTTGCTAGGCTTACACAGCTCTGCAACCGAACCTGGCCTTTGTATCTGTGAACGGACAGATCTAAAGATACAACAGGAAACTTTTCTTTTTTTTTTTTTTTTCTTTTTTTCTTTTTTTTTTTTTTGGTTTTTTGAGACAGAGTCTCTCTGTGTAGCCTTGGCTGTCCTGGACTCACTTTGTAGACCAGGCTGGCCTCGAACTCACAGCGATCCTCTGCCTCCCGAGTGCTGGGATTAAAGGCGTGCGCCACCACGCCCGGCCCTACAACAGGAAACTTTTAATTACCCACAGCAACCAGGTAAATGGGGCACGCCTGATGTTCAAGCCTTTTCTCTTCCTCACTCTAAAACGTCTGTCTCTGCTCCCTATTCCAAGAGTTTCTAATATACATCTAAAGAAAAATTTCTCCATAAACTAATCAACTTTGTCTTCTTCCCATTTATATGTTCCAGTATCCTGCCAGATTTCCTACACCCAAGACAGTACCAAAGCAGCTACCTACATATGCTCTAGTCTAACCTCAAAGATTGTGCCAACTGGACCTACCTTGTCCCTCCTAGCCACTGTGATGTTCTCACATCCTGGACAGCAAATAGAACAGCCTGATTTACTGAACTTGGCCAACATTTCAGCCTTTTGACACCTTATTGCCACCCAGTATCCACAAAAAGCTATCAAAGAATATTGATTCCTTCGCCTCTTTCCACTTATTATCAACAAAAGGTTGGAATGGTGTGCTTCAGAGCTCCAGGTTCTCCCAGCACTCCTTTAACATTATCTGTTGCAGGATATGGCTGGCATAACCCTCCCTCTACCATGAACTTTCCAAGGCAAGGGCTTTTCCTTCTCCTTTACCATATAGGACATTCTGTTGCTCTTGGTTCCCCCTCTTCTTCTTCTGCTTTCCCTCTCCCCCCTCTCTCCTCACCCCTTGCATGGCGGCCAAGAGTTGCTTCCAATGAACCTACATCTACTGAAAAGCAATCCGACGTCCAGCAATCCAATGGAATATAAACCATTATTAACAAAAGTTCTTTGCTTTTCACTGTATTTCCTTCTGTTCTTTGTGCGGTCCAATGTTAGAGAGTTGCTAAAGTGGTCCCAGATACTAAGCTCAAGGACAGTAGCCTGTACCTAGGACCACAGAGCTAAGCTCACAGTGAGATTTCCCTGTGATCTGTTTTGATTCTAAGACAAGGACCATAGGGAAAAGATCTTTTTCTTCCTATTTCTTTGATTCTTGTCTATGTTTATTTTGTTAAATTTAAAGATATTTTTATCTTTTCATGGTAGTATTTTTTTGAATGAATAACCATCTAAACTTATGGTTCTTTGGGGAAGGAATGAATAATTAGAAAAATTTTCTCAATCCTTTTCTCCACCTCCTTGTTTTCTGTTTAATGAATAATATGGATGTAACTATTTATCTTGAGGAGATTTTTTATAATACTTTTCTTATGAAAATCATATTTGTACTTAATATATCCTAAAATAATCATATAAAGTTATTAAATATGATTTAATATTAGGCATGATTGAAGGAGAAAGTTTAAAACACAATGGTCTGGCACATTTAGGTCTGACATGGACAAGAGAAAGAAAAGATTTAGTTTACTTAGAACAAACAAATACATTTATATAGGTGTACAGACAATTTACAATTAAGTGTGTATCATAAGGTATTTTGTATTTTGAGAAGTTTAATTAGCTGATTAAACTTATTTAGTACTATAATATACTGGTTTGATAGAGCAATATGTAAAAAAAAAAACTGTAGTTAATATAGAGAAGGAATGTTGTGTCTTCAAAATCTCTGGATACATACAATCCCATAAAATTGTATGTATCTAGACAAGATAATATGGTTCATTAATGAGTTTTTAATTGTACACTTATGATCTGACTAAGAACATATAATTATTCAGATCTTAAGAATTCCGTGGGGAGGCTGGAGAGATGGCTCAGAGGTTAAGGGCACTGACTGCTCTTCCAGAGGTCATGATTTCAATTCCCAGCAACCACATGATGGCCCACAGCCATCTAAAATGTGATCTGGTGCCCTCTTCTGGCCTGCAGGTGTATGTGTAGGCAGAACACTGTGTACATAATAATAAATAAATAAATCTTAAAAAAAAAAAAAAAAAGGGCCGGGCGTGGTGGCGCACGCCTTTAATCCCAGCACTCTGGAGGCAGAGGCAGGCGGATCGCTGTGAGTTCGAGGCCAGCCTGGACTACAAAGTGAGTCCAGGACAGTCAAGGCTACACAGAGAAACCTTGTCTCAAAAAAAAAAAAAAAAAAAAAAAGAATTCTGTGGTACTTTTGTAAATTACAGAGATCAAGAAACTTTTCAGAAATACCACTAACTTATTGGAATTTAAATTGAATGAATATGGTTGTAATTAATTGCAACAAAAGTTATTTTTCCTTAAAGGACACTGAAATGATAACAATTATCCTTTCTTCCTAGATGAAATGAATGAACAATTTTCACCCCAAACACTAAGTATATAATTTAAGTATCACCAATACTTACTTATTCTTTACCATTGATTCCTGAGAAAATTATATCATTTTCATATATATTTTCCACAAATTATATACTGTGACAAGTAATATTGTGATTTAAAATGTTTTATTGTAGATTACCAGCAAAGTCAAAATGAGGGATTTAAGATTTATTTCTAAAGAAAAAAGTGACTCAAAGTATTTTGATTCACAATTATTCACTCAGAAAGTAATTATGTGTGTCATCTTATTACATACATTTATGATCATGTTATAAAAAATAGAACAAAACAAAAAGAAAAAAAGAAAAAAAGACATGGACAAGCACCCAAGGGCACCTAGTAGATTGCAGAAATCCAGTCAATAACGTATTGGACAAATTCTACAAGAAAGACAATTACACTATGAATAATAGCTTTGAAACACCTATGACAACATTTAAGAAAAAACATTAAGCTCCATTCCTGGAATTGTCTTCATCATATAAATTATTACTGTTTCTTACCATTCATAATCAATACCAATTGATAATGCATGCTGTGGTAGAGGGATCTCACTGGTCTGAGGAAAATTATTCCCCATGCTTTGCAATTTGTCCTTGAAGACGTCTATTTTTGACAGTGTATTATAATAAAGATTATGTTATGTATATGTATAAAGAATTTGTATTTTACTTTTGTACAAAATAGTCATCTTTCTTATCAGTAAAGTTATTTCCATTTGTTTCTTATAAGAAATGCCCAATCTTTGTGTATTTTTGTGAATGAACAAACCATTTTCAAATTTCAGTTTACCCTTTTATTATGATTTATTATCCTTATATCCAATCAATAAGAAGGAATAAGCTTATACACTCAAATTTTTTATCCTCTCAAATTATGCTTTCATAGAAAGATAAATATTAAAGACCATGATCATGTGCATATGTTTGTCATTTTATTAAATGTTGGGCTCTGCTGCTACATTCATCTTTTTCTAGGTGCTTATTATTGCCTTTTGGTCTTTCATAGAAATTTTTCACTTTCCAGTTACTCCCTTAAGTGAATTTCTACTAATTGGCTTCAGGTGTGATTCAATGTATTTCAAGAATCTACAAACTAAGACCTTGATGGTTCCTGTGGTATGACTTTTCCTTGGGTGTGGTGCAAGGTGGTGGTGGAACATAACGAACAAATACCTATTTAGCTCAGATAAGGTACTGACAGAAAACCAGGGATTGCACTCATCTCTAGTTTAGTGTACCAGAGTCACTTGGGTTTACTTAATGAAGGAGAAATGGGTGGCATAAAGCAGATGATTACAGATCAACCCATGATTCAGGAAAGCTGCATCCCTGTGCACTTGGTACAAATTGTAGGGAGCTAAGCTAGTGAAGAATTTCTCCTCCCTAGCTATTGTCACTGTGGTTATATCTCTAAGGTGGGTCCTTGTGAATCTTAAGTTTTAGGAGTTACCTGAGCCTTGTAAGTTTTAGTTACTTCCTCATTTCTGTGAATCTTTCATCTATTCCCAAGAAAAACAAATGGTTCAAGTTTTAGGAAATGGCTTCCTATAGTGCCTTATGGAAGAACTCCTTGGAGTCATTTAAAGATTTTTTTAAAATATTTATTTATTTATTTATTTATTTATTTATTTATTTATTTATTTATTATACAGTGTTTTGACTGCATGTACCCCTGCATGCCAGAAAAGGACACCAGATCTCATTATAGATGGTTGTGATCCACCATGTGCTTGCTCGGACACAAACTCAGGACCTTTGCAAGAACAAGCAGTGCTCTTAACCACTGACCCATCTCTCCAGCCCCCAAAAGAGTTTTTTAAACATATTGTACAATATAACTTATTATAATACAATTACCAAAATGTGTCTAAAATGTATTTTTGGAAAAGAATATAACCATAGTAAATACAATGTTTGAGTTTAGTCTCTGATGAAGTTAAAAGAATCTCTTAAGATTGTATGTATTGGGTCTCAAACAAGAAGGATAAAACTTTCATCTCTGTTTTCATCTCAGATGTTTAAAATATTTAGGTATATACAAAAGCAGTTCCAACATTTGGCTACATGACCATAATTCTCAGGAATTATACACACACACACACACACACACACACACACACACACACACGGCTATGACTTCAATGTACAGGATTTTTCAAATACGTTCTGGGGTTCTGATAGCAGAAAGGCCTTTATATTCAGTGCTATCTTCTATTCTGACCTGGAAGATATGTAAGAAAGAAAGCCAGGAGCAGTATTTCTCTTCTGAACCTCAAATGCTCTTGACATATAAGGAGATACTTAGTGATTACTTAGTAAGTACTTAGTGAGTACTTAGTGAGTACTTAGTAAGTACTTAGTGAGTACTTAGTACTCACTAGAAAAGAATGATTTTGAAGTAAAACTTTAATGATTAATCTAATGAGAATATAAAACACACTGAGGTAGACCATATGCACTTGCTGGTTATTTTTCAGTCCTTTGTAGCTATTCATCAAAAACTTGCTCATAGTCTAATATTGACTCTTCTATTACTAGAATAACCCTGTTGGAACCTATGATGGTTACTAAGCCCTCTCTACCTTGATTCAGAGTCTTTGAAATGGCCTTGTTAGTAGTTTTCATATGGGTCAACTTGCTTTACTCTTGATTTACTTCCTGTCCAATACTTAAGAAAGCATTTATCTTTAACCTCATATTAGTCATACATTTTGTGAACATATTAAAATAAGGACATATTTTTACCATAAATAAATATATAGATAAAACAATGAATTTTATTTTAAAATAACATTTATGGGAGACGATACCTTTGTGATGTATGCTCATTCTGCTATATTTTTACGAAGTAGTTCTTATATATGAGACAAAGTAAATTTCACAAATCAAAATATAAATATGGCAAGGAATTACATTCTATTTGAAAGAATAGAATAAATATTATAGAATGCTATGTGTTATAGAAATTATTTTTTAAAAACCCTGATATGCCTGCTATGTGTATTGAACAGCTGGGTTTATGACTTTATTCATCATAATCTTTTCTTAAGTAACCAGGGTCTCTTTCCCAAGAGATTTTTTGTTGGGTGTTTCATTGGCAAACCTCCCTTCCTTCCCCTATTTTACTTAAATCATTTAAGAACCAAATACTGCATTTACTGAGGTATAGCAGTCATTTGAAAGGATGGAGGAGTTTTATTCCCGTCAAAATGACATTTCTCTGTTCTGAATGAACAGAAACATCTCTTAAAGCTTTTACCATGGAAATCAATCACTGTGGTCAGCGAGAGTGAGTCTTCTTCCTTCTGTGCCTTTTTGTCCACTTTCTCTTTCCTTCCTTCCTTCCTTCTTCCTTGTTGTTCTGGAACCAAACTTACTGCTGTGTGTATTTTCATTCTAGCCTAGTATTAGACCATGGAATCACAAACCCTACCCAAACCATCCTCCTGTCATCTTGCAGAAAGATAAGTTCACCCTAGTTCTTATTCTTCCCGGCATATCCTATATTTGATGTCACGAGTAGTTGTTACTGATCTTTGACCTTTGCTGATGCCTGCTTCTGTTTTTTTGTGAGATTACAATGAACATTTTAAGAAAGCTCTTCGTTGAAATACCTGAGGTAGAAAAAAAGGTGCTTCCAGAAAATTCAGGGGTTTTATCCTTGTTGTTGTTGATGCTGTTGTTGTTGTCTTAAACAGAACTTACTTCTCAGTATCCTGATAGGCCAAAAGAAAGGGACCATAAAGGAATTGGCATATATACTGTGCTTCATTGCCAAATAGAGGATGCTGTGCTCCAAAGTGTGATGGACTGATCACAAGCACTATAGCTACAAGCATTTAATTCAAAACAATACTTGGAAAATCTTATGTAATTAGGCTTTTAAATGTCAAGAGTTGTTTAAAATGCATAGGAAATATCCATGCTTCCTGTCTCCATTTAAAGTACCGTGTGTTGAAGCAACTGCATCCATCCAATGTGCTCAGCAGATTGTATATCCTGAGGCTACTGGGTTCCAGGAGCTTAATTTTATTATTATAGATTCTTTGCAAATTCACTGTGACTCAAATTGATTCTTCCGTTGCATACCTGAAGTCTTTTCTTCGTGGTAATTTTATAGACAAATGTGCCTTGTGCCGACAATTTAATGTAACATACAAGATCAATTACATCTCACAGTAAATGTACTAAACAGAAACACCATTTTCTTAAATTCAATAAACAGGTCGAGGTAAGTAGCTGTATATTCTTCTTATTTTTCCTTCATTAAATACATCAGTTAATTAAATGTTTACTTTAAGCTTGTATTGTTGCTTAAGGAGAGTATAATACCTGTCAGAATCCTGTTAAATACATATGTTTTTGAGAATTTCATACATGTATACATTTTTAAATTAAAAACACACTGTCCATTCCTTTCCATCCAATTCATTCCCCATAGCTGGACATGGTGGCACACAGCTTTAATCCCAGCACTTGGGAGGCAGAGGCAAGGAGATCAATGTGAGTTCAAGGCCAGCCTCGTCTATAGAGTCCAGGACAGCCAAGGCTACACCAAGAAACCCTGTCCCAAAAAAATCAAAACCAATGAACAAACAAAGAAAAAGCAATTCATTCCCCATTGTTCCACCATAATTCCATTCCTGTTTGATTTGTTTCTACTTAAATAGAAAAAAAAAAGTCCACTTGTAGTCTATGTGTAGACAGGTATAGAACTATCCACTGGAACATTGGTAGACTTTTACGGGCCACATTCCTGAAGAAAACCTACTCCTCTTCCAGTAGAAATCATCAATTGCTAATAAATTATCAGATAAAGGTAAGACTTTATGAGACCCTCTTCCATTTATACAGGATTTTTGTCTGGGCTGATCTCGTGCATGAAATGCCTGAAATTTGTGTGTAATGGCACTGACATGTGGGTAGACAGTGCTTTACTGGAAGAGTACATCCCTGGGGCTGTGACAATCTTTCTATGCCCTCTTTCATGGTGATCCTGAGATGTTCATTAGAGAGGTGTGATAAAAATGTCTCATTAAAAGGTGACCATTTCATAGTCTCTTAATCTCTGTACCATGAACAATTGCATGTCTCTATTAATTTCTATATACTACAGCTTCTCTGATAAAATATGATAAATGCACTAATCTGCGGGTACAAAGATAAGATGTTAGGGAACAGTCTATGACAATTTAGCAGAATAATGCTAGCTTTTCCCCTAGGGCCAATGACCTAATGATGCATGAATTTTGGGCCCAGTTAACAATATCATCCATGAGCTCTGACTTACAGATAAGCCCTTAACTTCCATCAGAAATTGGTTGGTAGATAACATATTTTTTGCCACTTTTGTACCAGTGGATATGTCTTGTCTGATGAGTCATTACTGTAACCTACAGCCATTCACAGCTGAGTAATATTACTGATTATTTTTCTTCCACTCCCTAGTCGTATGAAAACTAAGAATGAGCAATGGAACCTCTGGGTAGGTACCAGTTGACTTTACGTATCTTCGTCCTCAGTTATGTAGCATTTTCAAATATAGCAGATTATCATCAAATTATAGAGGGTAATCAAGATAAATGATGTTGGTCTTTAAAGTTTTGGGGTGTCTATGGGACACTGACTATAAACTCAAAAACTGGTAAGCCAATTTTTGCTCTTGGCTTGTTATTTGCTAGCCTATAATGTTTGGTACAAGCGTTTCCCCCATTAGAGAGAGAATCTATTTATACCCCTATTATATATGTACAGTATTAGGATTCTGCATAGAATTTTCAAAGTTCCTTAGATTTTGTTATCTCCCCCACCAATACTACTTATTTTACTTTACCTTTCTATACTGTAACCATTTAATCTTTCCACTTCCATTATTCATCTTTCCCAAATCACAGCAGCTGTTATATTTCCCCTCGAAGAAACCTTACCTTTCCACCATGGCCAGCTACTAGAACTGCTAGTTTGATGCTTCAGTGTTTAGTACAATTTAAATGCACATCACCAAATCTTAAAATCTAGCATATATATATATACCCTCATAGTACAATGAGGGTGTGTCTTTCTAGGACTAGGTCCTGCACTTAGGGTGATTATTTCCAACTCCACCCACTTACAATGGAATTTTATAATTTAATTTTTCTTTATGCCAGAATAATATTCCACCTTTTATGTGTTGTACATTTTCACTATCAATTCATTGTTTAGTAGACATCTAGGCTCTTTCTTTTTTTCTGGTTTGTATGAATAAAGCAGCAATAAACATATATGAAGAAATATCTCTGCAATAGGATGTAGCTTCCTTTATGTATATACCCAAATTGTCTGGTTGGGTATATATATATATATATTCTCAATAATTTGTATATTTTTTTCTTTTGACATTTCTCTGTTTAGTTGCATTTAATCAGACTATTGCTTTTGGGATGTTTAGTTTTTGTTGTTCACTTAATTTTTAGACATAACATAATATTTTAAACAGATTATATAGGCTATTTCAAAGTATGGTATCCTTTTCTGTACAAAGGCTACGTTTACCATTATCTATTGAATAAAATAAAATTCAAAATGCATTGTTAACCAGACATGGGTTCCTACTTGTAGAGTTTGCTTTAAATCTAATCAGAGGGTTAACCCTAAGTAACCATATCACTCTTGCACAGGCTATCATGTCTTGTATAGTAAGTTGTTTGGGTCTTAGAGTTTGTAGTTGACTATGACCAATAATGACTTTTGACCCAGTTGGACTGCATAGCCATTTCTAATACGTGAAAAAGTAGGCAACATGGTAGAAGTGTAGTTCCACCTTTCTTGACCGTGAAGTGTGTGGTACCTTAAACACTACTCACTTCTCTAGGTCTTGTGGAGATCTAAGATTAGTGACAAAAATCTGTATCATTTTAGCATCCTCTAGAGTCTCTATGACAATCTCCTAAGGAGGAATCCCTTACCTAGGATAGGAAATTTAATGAGTTATGTGCTGCATCTATAAGCCTTTCTAGCCTTTAAGGACAAGTATTCAAATGTCTTTGTATTTTTCTTTTGGCTTACAACATAACAGGTAATAATTTCTGTGTGAGTTTTTCCAATTTTTTTCTCTCCCATAATCTCCAATCTAGCCAATTCTCTACTTAATTAATGATTTTCTTCACATGTTTTGCCACTTTCTACTTTCATCTTGCCTATGTCTGCTCTTCCCCCATCATTAAGGGAAGCCCTTTCTCCAAAGTTCCTTTCATAGTTTCTTGTCTTCTACACCTATTCTAAGTTAAAGTAAGATAAGTGAAATTTCAAATCCAGGATATGTAGGAATCATTTATACTTTCATAAATGGGTTATCTCATTCACTATGTATTTTTCACAATTCTGCCCATTGCTCTGAAAATGATGTTTGTGTTTATGACCAAACAGAATTACATTTCTTATGTCTATCACAATTTCATTATTAGATTGTTAATGTGTAGACTACTAAAATTTTATTTTTTAAATACAACAGATAGGGCAACATTAACCATGAATGGAGAAATATGTTTGTATAATAATATAGACTTATTTGTGTATATCTATGGAAATCTTGTTCATAGAACCTATCGCTGTTTTAATTCTAGTGTTTTATGAAACTTCTAGACTGATTTCAAAGTGGTTTCAATTTACATTCCCATCAACAAATTTTCATTTCTTTTTTTCACATATCCATAGCAGCATTTGTTGTTATTGGTATTCTTGATGATAGCCACTCTCTCTGGGGTGAGATTAAGCATTTATTCCTGATAAAAGTTATGTAGAGGATAGGAATATAGAAAATATTCTTCAATTTAAGAAAAACTATATTATTAAAAAACTATATGAAACAACCCAATAAATGAAAATGAAAATCAAGGATGATCCCTCTGCTTATTATAAAATAGTGCTTGTAATTAGTAAGATTAGTAGGGCAAGAAAATGAACTAAAATTGATATAAGTAAAGGAGAGTAAACAGATGAAAGATTCTTTGCATAAATGATCTTTAAAACTCCTTGAATAAACATATTCAGTGAAGTGGAAGGATATAAAATTAACACACAAAATAAGTAGGCTTTCAATTTACAAATAACAAAATTATTGAAAAATTATATCATAGAATCAATACCATTCACAATAGACACAATAAATATATAGCTTGGATAAACCTAACTAAGGAAATGAAATAACTCTACAATGAAAAATTCAAGAGACTGAAGAATGAAACTGAGATACTAAAATGTGAACAGATTTCTCATACTCATGGAAAAGATAGCTCAACCCTATAAAAACAGTCATTTTATCAAAAGGAATCTACACATTCAATGTAAACTAATAAAAATTCCAATGTCATTCTTTCTGAAGACAGAAAAGGCAACACAACAATATATAGAGACACAAAGGACCAATGCTGACAAAATGATTCTGAATAAAATATTTTAAGATATATCACTATACCTTAGTTCTAATTATATGCAGAATGTTACTAATAAAAGCAGAATTGTAATGCCAGGAAAATGACACATAGATCAACTGAATAGAAATAAAAATTTATATGTAAATCTATACAATTATAATTGCCTGATTTTGACAAGATGCCAGGCATACACCAGAGTTTAGAGAGCAACTTCAACAAATGATTTTAGAAAGACTGGCTTTGAAGATGAAGAAGAAGAAGAAGAAGAAGAAGAAGAAGAAGAAGAAGAAGAAGA
>OU015371.1:28106107-28138723 GCA_907164505.1 Acomys kempi | reverse complement strand
TATATATATATATATATATATATATATATATATATATATATATATATATATGTGTTATATGTGTGTATATATACACATATAATGTCTTAAATATACAAATATGTACATATATACACATGAATAACAATAATTAGATTTAGTAAGTTATCAAACAAGCAAAAAAAATGACAAGAAGCTATGAAGAGACTGTTCTAAATTTGAGGTGGGAAATGGGCATAGGAATAGGATCATATTTTATCATACAGATGTAAGAAATTCACAAATTATATAGAAATAAACTGATATTATAAATGAATTAATAAGTAGTCTTAATATCCATTTCTCCTAAAGACAGTGAAGACAATTTAAAGTAGTTTTAGCCATTTGTATTTCTCCTTTTGAAATTTCTCTTTAGTACCATAGTAGCTTAGTTTGAACTTTGATTGTTTTCTTCTTGTTTGTATTCTTTGGTGATTTTATATTTTTTAAACATTCAGTTTTAAGTACATCATGAAAATTTACTTTTAACTTACAAAGGAAATAAATGACACCTTATGCAGTCAAGTTTAACTTTGAGTTTCCCCTTGAAAGAATAAAAGTAGAAATTTAACACAAGATGTAACTGAATCGCCCTATAAAGAATGGCCAAAGCATGTCATTAATAGGTAGGTACCTCTAATGTTTCTCTCATCAGGACTCCAAGTTGTTTACTGAAGGCAGTATCAGCCTGTGTGTTCACATTGTTTCCTTACTATGGGGAAGTGATTAAAAATTCTGCTGAGCTTTGATGCAGTTATCTGAGGACAGAAAAGGCAAGAGATTAGGAAACATTACTGGCGGATTATAAATATCTAATAATACTAAACTAGTTGGTAATTACCTCTCTGGGAGTTCCAAAATCAAATTGCAGCATTAGAGTAAACAAAAGGCCCACTGCAGTGAGAAAGTCTTCTTAGAAGTAAGCTTTTCCTGAGGACAGATTCAATGTCATCCTTTTCATGTTGTGATGTTTTTGTTTGTTAATATATTGTGTGGCTTATCTTACTGTTGATTTTCTAATTTAACCATAATAAAATTTGTTAGTATGCTGTTCATGTCTACTGAATTATAAAGTTTTCTACTTCAGTTTTACATTTTATGTTGTTATATATTAGTTTAATATGCATAGTATTCATAATTGAATTATGTTATATAAATTATGAACCTGCAATATAAAGCAATCAACAAACAAATGATCAAGCACTGTATATTATTTCAAGAGTGCCCATGAATTATAAATAGCATGTGCAGAATTAATCTAATTTAACACTAAGTATAATAAAATAATCACTAAATATTTGCAATGATATTCTGAGTTTAAAAATTAATATAAAAGATGATTTTCATGCTATGTAGTCATTTTAGATTTTAGCTTACTTTTTCTATGAATGATTAGGTTAAAAATATAAAACATACTATTAAATCAAATTATATTTTTATTTGATGTTAATATGTGAATAATTACCTTTTGGTTTCTTTGTTCTATCAATAGAACATATAATTTGTTGTTCAATTACAGATCATTAATACAATATTACACTTAATGCCTCTTTACTGTTTTCAGAAACTAATTTTTTTCTATATTTAACAATACATGTAATTATTAAGGCAGTAGTTTCCTTTAACTCTCTAGTTCCTCAATGACTGACACAGAAAAACTACAACTTTTTTTTTTTTAACTGTAAACACTACGCTGGGCAGATTCGTGGCAACTGGAATCCTTCACCTCTAGATGCCACATAAAAACCAATCACATGCCAATCTGATGACTCCCAGGGTGGCTTTTGATCCATCAGTCTGTTCCTCCAGCCAGGAGTACAGAGCCCTCTTCTTTCTTAGGTGGACAGCTATTCTCCAAGGATCCACAAACACATCTGTCGTCCTCTGTGTTTCCAAGCCAAAAGGACCTTTCTCTCTTCCTTACAGAGTTCAGATTTTTCGGACTAAGATGTCCCGCCTTTCATTTCCTGTCTCTCTGCCCAGCTGACTGGTCAATCAGGTCTTTATTGACAATTGCTATATCCACACAAGACATTCCTCCACAAATTCTCTATCACATTATCATTTTGTTTTGTCAGTATTTATTCATAAGATAGTCTTAATAGAGTAATTGAAATTTGCAGATATTAACAAGTACAACATAGTAATTGCTTATAAGGGTGAGTGTCTTGTCCATTCTGCAAGGCTGTATTTTGATTGTCATTACGACAACATTAGCATTACAATATTATAGCACAATCTAGGCCTTTTAAATCTCAATTGACTACTAATTTTACTTAACAAATAAAAACACCATTCTCAAATTATATACTACATACCAAAAGTACTGAGGAGGATTCAGCCAACCTCAAACTATTCAAAATAGTGGCTTCGCATTGATGTAAGTTTAGAATATTTATATTTATTTCACCTTGAAGAAGTCCTGGGAATAAGTACCTTGATGGATTAGTTATATTTTTCCATATACCCATTATATATATTTTTTAAACTTAAATTAATGTATTCATACATACCAAGATCACATATGAAAAATGTATTAAAATATTTTTGATACTTTTGTTGGAAATAATGTAATACTAAAACATGACTGGCAGATAAAGTATCTACTTGAAATGCTTCAGGCATTTGAAAAGCAAAGCCTAGACATATTACAAACAGGAATTTTTCTAGTACAAACTATGGCTGTCAAAATGTACACTAAATTCAAAATTGGCCTTAGGATAAAAGTAAATATTAAAATGTGGTGTTTATGACTGAAGGAATGCCATGTCTTCCTTTATGCATATAGCCAAACAATTGATAGGGTTGAAAGCCTATAGCTACTTCTGTGTTTTACAAACACCTTTATTTTGAGACTTCCTTTCAGGGTAGGGGATGAAAGTCTAGGTGAGTGAAAAAGTATTTTAATGCATTCTTAACTCTTAACGGCAAACAGAAGTACACTTTGAAAATATATAAAGTAGTGCTTAGGCACATTTTCAACTTGGCTTGGCTTTTATTTTTTCTTTCTTTATTTCTTTTTTAGATAACAGTCATTTTATTTATCTACTTTTGCCATTTTTAGGCACTTGGACAATTATATAAAGAGTTATAAATATCACTTGTGGTGGTAGCCAGTGCATGTATACATGTATGTATTTATGTGTGTATGTGTGTATGTATACATATAAAGAGTTTCTTATACCCTGCAAATCTTCAATCAGGTATGAAATATATTATTCTCACTTTATTAAACCAGGACAAATTTTAATTGTATCCTAAAGAGTTGTCTTTTTATCCACAGGTATTTGTACCTCTTATCACTCATCAAAGAAATTTATTTTAAGAGAGATGAAGATCATTGATGAAGTTCACAACTATTCAAAATGTAGAAGCAACTATGTTGTATCCAACTATGTTTAGGACCTGAAGTCAGAGGTGGCTGTGAGCCACTGGAAGTGGATGCTGGGAACTGAACTCATATATTCTGGAAGGAGTTTTAGCAACTGGGCCACTCCTCAGCCCCATGGGGATATTAGTTATATTTTTTGTTTTTGTTTCTTAGCTTGTTAATTTTTATGTTTCGATTTTTATTTTTTCATATATATTTATATTATTGCACCTATACACAATAAACTACATACAGTAAGAAGAACCACAAAATAATTAGGAATTACGTAAATATTACATTCATAGTATTTTGGCTATTTGTATTTATGCTCCAACTTTATAGAAAGTTTTGAGTGACTGTTCAGGGATATTAGTTTTTAAAGGGTTACATCATTAGAATAGAAGGCCAGGTAGGGCTCATAGTTTAATCTAATATATAGACATATTTCAGAATGGATTGACAAAAAGACACAAATTAAAGGCATCAAAATATAAATTATTTAATTACAGTAGATTTTTACTAATTGCTTTTATTTTTAATGAAAATATTACAATGCTGGCATAGCAACTGCTTTTCCACATCATTACTGATTTTTTTTTATTAATTTCTAAGAACAATTCACATAAATATTGAAAAACTGACCACAAATGCATTTGATGAGGTGGTAAGCATTTTAAATTACTTCTATCTTCAAAAACCAATTATCCAAGTTAATTTAGTGGACACCAAAAAAACGAATACAATTTTAACATGTTTACCTTTAGTCCCTTTGCATACAAAAGTATAATGGTAGGAGTATAAATGATGCATTATAGAAAAGCATATGAAGTCCATAAAATACAAAAAATACAATTGCAACATTTTCTGTATTTGGTTTTTGATATATGGAACAAGTTAAATCAATATTCAAAAATATTTAAATGGTACTATACTCAATACAGCAGGTCTTACAAAAATATTCAGGTTGTGTGCCATTAACTTACACATCCACGTTGAACGGATAAAATGAAATAATATTTGGCCTTAAAAGGAACTGAGCCAATAGCACAAAAGGACATGAATGAATACTGAAAACATTATTATAAGATGAATAGGGTAAAAATAGTCACTCAAGTATTGGATGAATTTATTTACATGAGTTGTCTAGAACAGGAAAAAAACAAATACTTATTTTTAAAAATAATCATATATAAGATCACTAGACTGGCTGCTGAGCAGCTAATGTTTCCATTGCAAAAGAGAAAAGGGAGAATTTCTTTAATCATATATACTGAAACTGTACTACAATATTTCATGTAACCCATTAATGAAGATGAGGAAGATTTCTTCAGAAAAAAGTTTAAACATGTATAAAAAAACATGATGAATACATTTCCTGACTAGCATTTCCTAATTTAATTATCAAGTAATACTTATTAATCATTTAAACAAATGTTAGAAAAGTCACACAGAGGAGGGTAATGGCGACTTTCGTCAACAGGGTTATATAACTTTGTAATTTAGAGCAACACAGAACTATAACTTTCTTTAAAAAAAAATAAGCAATGTACCATAACCAACCTATTGCCTATGAGAAACATGTAAGATAATGTATTTACAGCCATTGTTACAAGTTTATAATGTATTTTTCTATCTTGTTTTATATGTATGTTATATAACATTCAAAAGAATTTTTTTCTTGATTGAGAAAAGGATACAAAATGCAAAATCCACAATTTTGATAACTGAAAATTGCCAATTGTTTTGCAGTACTTTATTATATTGGGTGTCTTGTCTCTCTTGGGCTTTTAGTTAGCTGATGAATGATACATTAGACACTTCTGGGTTTTAGTTGGGATTTTACATAGCTTGCATTTTAGTTCTTTGGTTCTTTGCTGTTTCTATTAACCCATAGCATTATTTTAATAAATGTTATAATACCAACCTACAAAAAAAAAAAAAAAAAAAAAATAAGCAAACATACTTCTAAGTCTTTAAAATGTATCTGCTATTTAGAATGTATCACAGACAGCAGACTGTCTGAATCAATAAATACCTTGACTATTCCAAATACGCTGCTCATTCCAAGAGTCTCTTTATTGATACTATCCTTTTTATTTTTCTGAACAGATAGGTTATTTGCTTGGACTAATTTAATCAAGTTGTTGGTCATTACATTGGTAAACCACACTATTATCATTAACAATTAGCAAGTTAATTATAGATTTGATTCTTTAGTTCTCATTTCAATGTTGTGCTAAATAAAATGGTAGAGATTCTTGAAAGCTGAAAACTTTGAAACCACAATATTCAACGTGCATTTTTTTCTGCAAAAGTATTTCTTTTTAATTCAATTTGTAATTGATTCAAACCTCTATAGTACTTTGTAAGTGTAAAGGCTATATTACCATTATTTGACTATTTACTCCAAAACACACCAACTGTCAGTGCTTCTGCCTCTTTTGTAACAGTTGTTTAGAAAACATGGAAACACACCATTAATTTTACTGATGATGGTGAAGTTGGATTATGTCTGGCTATCAAACATTGCCTCCTAGGGAACTTAATGTATTGGGGCACACCTTTTAAAAATTTTGTAAAATATTAGTCATTACAAAGATAAAATCAATGAGTGCAACATGAAGTAAGAAATAAACACAGTATTTATGAAATATACTAAATAATAGCTGGAAACAGGACAATTTCTGTTGATCATTTATTGAAACTGACAAACATGTTATTTTAGAAAGAGAAAAATAAGCTAGGCATTGTGGCACATGCCTTTAATCCTAGGACTCAGGAGGCAGAGGCAGGCTGATTACTGTGAGTTCGAAGGAATCCTGATCTACAAAGTGGGTCCAGGACAGCCAGTGCTACACAGAGAAAGCCTCTCTTGGGAAAAACAAGCAAAAAGAAAGAGAGAGAGAGGGAGAGAGAGAGAGAGAGAGAGAGAGAGAGAGAGAGAGAGAGAGAGATGATACCTATACAGAAAAAAATTGCCCATAATCTTATCTTAAAACAATAAAATAGAAGAAAACACAGATGGACATTGAAACTTTCTTAGTTTTTTTTTTGTCATTTTTACATTTTAAAATTAATTAATAATTCATTTGTCCATTCAGCTTACATCCTGGTTGTAGCCCCATCCCTCTTTTCCTCCCAGTTCCACACTCTTTTCCTCACCCTTTTCTCCTGTTTCTCCAAGCCCCCCTACCTACCCATGGCAGCTTATCAAGTTGTATCAGGACTGAGTTTGTCCTCTTCCCCAGTGGCCTGTCAAGACAGTCACATCAGGGGGCAAGTGATCAAAAACATGCAGCGGAGTCCATGTCAGAGACATTCCCTGCTCCCCTTAGTAGAGAACCCACATGAAGCCTGAGCTGGCCATCAGTTACATCTATGTAGAGAAACTAAGTCAAATCCATGCACAGTCCTTGGTTGGTGCTTCAGACTACACAGTACCCTCTGGGTTCTGCTTAGTTGGTTCTGATGGTCTTCTTGTTGTTCTCTTGTCACCTTCAGGTCCTTTTATCCTTCCTCATTACTGTTCCACTTGATTCCCTCTGCTTTGTCCAATGTTTGGCTGTGAGTATCAGCATCTGTTTCAAAGTGATGCTGGGTGGAGCCTCTCAGAGGACAACTCTCCTGAGCTCCTGTCTGCAAACACAGCAGTGTATCATTAATAGTGTCAAGGATTGTTTCCCTTCCATGGGGTGGGTATTGGGTTGAGCCAGGCACGGCTTGGAAATTCCCTTGATATTTGCTCTACCTGTTCTTATCTTTATCCCTGTATTTTTTGTTCTGTTTTGGGTCAAGGGTTTTGGATGTGGGCTGGTGTTCTCACTCCACTAAGAGTCTTGTGTAGTTAGAGTGTGTCTTCTTCAGTCTACATGGTCCCTGGTACTAGGAGTCTCAGCGATAGTCCCCCTCATATCCTCCCAGAGGGCTATTCTGACTCAGTTTTCCAGCTTGTCACAGAAACGCAGCCAGACATGCATAGTTTCTCCCTTCTCTGCAGGCCTTCTGTCCTCCTTACCTCTCTTCTCTCTATGGCGGATCTCCACCCTCATATCTCTCTTTACATTGTTCTCTCTCTTCAATCACTATGTCTACTCTATTTTCCCTTCACAGTGAGTTTTAAGCATCCTCCCTTGGGTCTCCTTGTTACTTATCTTCTTTGGATATATGAATTGTAGTATGTTTACCCTCTACTAGATGGCGAAAATCTGCTTATAAGTGAGTACATACCATGTATGTATATCTGGGAATGGATTACCTCACTTAGGATGATCTTTTCTTCTTCCACCCATTTGCCTGCAGGAAACTCTATTAAAGTTAAGCACTTCATAAATTTACCTGGATAACTGTCCTCACAGCCTTTTTGAGAGGCACTTTGGTTTATACCAGGCATATAGAAGCACATGACCATGTATTTGTTTCATATATATATATGAAACTATATATATATTAAAATACATATATATTAGAAATCATTTCATGTGTAGATACTTTTAAATTCCTTTCTAGAATACAAATATTCTAACAGATGAGGATCTTATGAATCCTCCAGGAAATCAGTTTTAGGATATGGCTTGGTAGGTAGATAGATAGGATGACAGAGAAAGGGATTGATGGATAGATAGATGATAGATAGATATAAATAGATAATGATTTATAGATTGGATTGACAGATGAAAGATGAATCATTAGGTAAGGAGACTTGCTATTATTGACAGCATATGTAAAAACAGAACAGATTCTATTGGTTTATTTTAGGAACAAAATTAGTTATATTCAGAGTATTCTAATTAACATATTTTCTGATGGATATTTTCTTAACTTTGTATTTCAGTTTCTGAACTATAAAGATCAAAGGAATTTGTATTGTGTTAAGAATATATAATTTATGTTCTAATTTACATTTTATTTATTTATTTATTATTGCATTTAAAACACAATGTAGGCGATGACTTTTTTTTTGGTTGTCTTTTCAAATTTCCAAAAAAGCACAATGGTATCAAAGAATACATAATTAAATGTCTGAATTTAGTTTATAAGTTTATATATTTTAACTATTTTCATTTATACCTCAGGGTACACTTATTGGACTAGATTTTAGCTCAAATTATTTGCTACTAAGTGGAAGATGATTGTTATAGTATCATGAGTAGAATAATAAATACTTAGGTCTTAAGAATTTTCAATTTATTAACTAGAATGAATACAAGAGAACATGAATTATTCTGTTTCTGTTTGTTTTAAAACTCTAAATGCATTTTTAACATTGTCAGAGAATCATTTACTATAAAGTATTTTGGATTTTTTTTTTTTGATTTTTATTTAGACTTGCAAGGCAAAGCTTTTTTTTTTTTTAAAACAAATCAAATGTCCTGATAAGTCAAAAGGAAAAAATACATATGATGGTCTATGGTTATGACTATCATGAATAATAATGGTTAGTGACTAGTTAGTTGTGGTATCTAGTAAGGTGTTTCACTTGTGGTTTATGTGACTAGTGTGGCCTGTAGTGATTTGGGTGCTAACCCTGCCTCTGAATTCCCTAGTGCAAATGTGGCCTAGAGTTCCTGATGATGATGGGTCTCTAGAAAAACAGGCAGCATTGTGGGCTGAAGTCCTTGATTCTGGCCACTCAGGCCAGAAAACAGGGAGTAAGGATAATCCAAGGGGAAAAAGTAAAAAAAAAAAAAAAAAACAAAAAAAAAAACCAACAACAAAAAACAAATATCTAACAAAGAAAAAAATCAGAAATATAATAACCACAAAACTCAGATAACTAAAGGCCCGCAGAAAAACATAATCAACAAAGACCATGGCAATATGGCAGTATAAGAGGCCATTTATTCTACTAACACAAGCCCTGGATATACAGCTGAAGCTCCCTCCCACAATGACCTTATATCCAACCTAATAATGATGATAGAGGCCTTTAAAAAAAGAATGAATAAATCCCTTAAGGAAATACAGGAAAATAAATCAAGCATATGAAAGAAATATGTAAAACTCTTCAAGACTTGTAAATTGATATAGAATCAATAAAACACCACACACACACACATACACACACATACACACAAACAGAGGGAATCTGGAGATGGAAAACTTAGGAAGGAGAACAGTAACAATAGATACAAGCATCACCAAGAAAATACAAAAAGAATGGAAAAGAAAAATCTTAGGTGTAGAAGAAACCATAGAAGAAATTGATACCTTGTTCAAACAAAATGTTAAATCTAAAAAGTTCCTGAAACAAAACATCCAGAAAATTTGAAAACTGTGAAAAGACTGAACCTAAAAATGACAGGAATAGAAGGAGAAAATTCCCATCACAAAGGTCCTGAAAATATTTTCAACAATATCATAGAAAATTTCTGTAGCAAGGATAAAAAGCTAAGTACCATATAAAGGCAGACCTATCTGAATTACACCTGACTTCTCAACAAAGGCTCTAAAATTCTTAAAGGCATGGGTAGATGACTTGTAATCTCTTGGAGACCACAGATGTCATGTAAGACTACAATACCTAACAAAACTTTCAATCATCATAGAGGGAAAACACAATATTTTCCATGGTAAAACCAAATGTAAACAATATCTATCCATAAATCAAGGCCTACAAAAAATACTAGGAAAAAAACCCTCAAACCCAATAAGGTTAATTACACACAAGAAAACACAGGAAATAAATAATTTCACACTAGCAAAATGAAAAGAAGGGAAGTACATACACACACACACACACTACCAACAACATCAAAATAACAGAAAACATTAACAATTGGTCTTTAATGTCGCTCAATGCCAACTGATTCAATTTTCCCCAAAAGGACACAGGCTAACAGAATGCCTGTGAAAACAGGATCCATTCTTCTGCATACAAGAAATACACCTCACCAACAAATATAGACATTAGCTCAAGGTTAATGGCTGGAACAAGCTTTTCTAAGTAAACAGACACAAGAAGCAAACTGCAGTAGACATTCTAATATATAATTAAATCAAGTTTCAACCAAATTTAATCAGAAGATGTGGGGAAGGATTCTCCATAATCATAAAAATCCACCAAAATCACGTCTTAATTCTGCCCCCACATGTAAGAGCACCCACATTCATTAATGAAACATTATTAAAGCTTAAATCACACACTGAATCCAACACATTAATGGTATGAGACTCAACATCCTTCTTTTATGAATGAATAGGTTAATGAGATAGAAGCTAAACAGAGAAATAATGAAACTAGCAGAAGTTATGAATCAAATAGACCTAAAAAATATATAAAGAACATTCTATCCAAACACAAAAGAATACTTTCTTTTCACGAAACCCTCTCCAAAGTTGACCACATAGTTGGAGGCAAAGCAAGCCTCAACAGATACCAGAAAACTGAATTAACTTTTTTTATTTTATCAGATCACTATGAATTAAAGCTGTATTTAAATCACAACAGAAACAACAGAAAGCCTAAAAACTCACAGAAACTGGATAACACTACTCAATGACCACTGGGTCATGAAGTAAATAAGAAAATTAAAGAATTTCTAGAATTAAATTAAAATTAATGCACAACATGCTGAAACTTATGAGACGCAATGAAAGGAGTGTAAGGAGGAAAGTGTAGTGAATTCATGAAGAAATTGGACGATTTAAAAGCACACCTGATTGTATTAGCATGGGTTTAGATGTATACTTGTCTTTGAACTTTTTCAAACCTACTTTATTTGGAGTTCTTTAAAATGCTTATACCTCCCTTCCAACACACATACTCTAGATAGGAGAGAAAAGAGGTTAATGGAACAAGAGAAGTAGACCTTTTTTGACTCAATTTCTTGGCTCGATTCCACTGGCTTAGTTGGCAAAATTCCAGCAGACCCTTCAAACAGCAAGCCAGCAATTCAGCAAAGGTGACTGCAACTGCAGCCTCCAGAACCTGGAGCTGCAGCTGGAACCTTGTGGCATTCCCTGGAATGCTTCTTTCTAGGATCATCCTGAAGGAGAGCGATGAACAGCCAAACAATAGGAAGATGATGCCAAAACAAAAAGCCCAGCCTCTTGTTTGGGGCTCATATATGTAAAGACAAGGCCTCCACAAGAGCTAGCTCCTCTTCTAGTAGACAATCTCACCTGCTCTCTCACAAGTCTCTTTGCTGTGGAAAAAAACTGCACACCCTCACACAAGTCTGTTTCACATACCACACTTGGGATCAGAACAAAAATGTATTCACATCCAGCCATCCAGCGCAAGTGTGAACAGTATGCCAAGGGCCATTTCTGTACATCATTATGTGCAATAGTTACAAAACTATATTTCTTCTCATAATGACAAAATTTATAAGTCAAGTTTGATCATTTCAATACACATCAGTCATATGTTACATAGGATAGCAGGGGTTTAGGTGTTTAGGTTGGGAGAATTCAGTTGTTGAATGTAAGATGATTGTCCAGTCTGGCTGATCAGTTATTGGGGGGCTGAGGAGGGTTGCTCTGTCTCTAACTTACCAGGCACTATCGCGGGTCAGGTCAAGGTGGGCTCAGGCCAAAAGATATGGGGGGGGGGATTTGCATAGGTTTACCAAAGGCGCTGAGGGAACAACCAGGCTCGCCATCCAGCATTCTGCATCCTCGGGAACTGTAAAGGCTGCATATAGGTAACCAACTGAGGCGTAGGTGATATCTCCTCGGTGGTAATAGAAGTCTCATTTGGGTCCTCAGTCTCCAGGCGGTGGTAGTGAACCTGGATATTCTTGGTGGCAGCTTCAACCTGACTTTTAACGAACCCTGTAAGACGGTTGAAAGCCCATGGGCCAAAGGATAATAGAAGGAGAACACCAACGAGGGGCCCACGCAGGGTGGGGAGAAGAGTAGTAAGCCAGGGGGAGGCAGCGAACCAATTTTGGTACGAAGACTCTTGTTTTTCGCGAGCCTTTTGGCGTTCTTCTAGGGCCTTTGGTGACCTCATCAAGGCTATTTTGGGCCAGTCCAGTTTTACTAACATAAAAACAACAGTCTTCTTTAAGGGCTGCACAGAGGCCACCTTCCTTAAGAAAACGGATGTCAAGACCACGGCAGTTTTGGAGAACCACCTCTGCCAGGGAGTCAATGGAATATTTAAGTTCCTGAATGCTATCTCTCATGTGGGAGATGTCTTTATCAATCAAATACTGCAGTTCTGCAAAACCCTGCTTAGAAGTTATCAATGAGGCAATGCCTGTGCCAGCGCCAATTGCACCAATACCAAAAATGGTGGCAATGGTTAATGCTGCAATGGGTTCCCTTTTATGTCTATCTACAAAGGAAATTCCCCCCTCCAGAAAATTTAAAAATGAGTCGGGGTCATGAATAGTAAAATGGGGAAGAAGAATAACAAGGACAAACCAGTCTTTGGAGGAAAGGAAGGTAGGGGCATAGACGATCGGGGTTAAACCAGAGGAACAAGCAAAATGGGTGTTATTTGGCGCGAGAATGTAGGGGAGGGAGAGGTCGGGGATGACAGTCTGGGCACAAACGCTGCTGAGGGGAAGAGGAGGGAGCATATGGGGACCCAGGAGGCAAGTACCTATGCCGGAAACGGACTAGAGGGTAATGCGATTGTCGGGATCCGGGCCGGTGAGGGTGGGGGTAACACTGGTAAAGAGCAAGGTGGAAAGAAGAGCAATACCCTCGTAAAGGGGCGGGGAGGGGGAGAAACACATCCAACATTCAGGAAATGGCAAGGAGGAGTCATTTTTTAAGGCCCATATGGAGGCATTAGCCAACTGGAGAATGACGTCAGCCGAGCTGGGGGGGCCCACAGGGAGGGTAGGTCGGAAGGGAGGGGGCGAAATGGACCGAAGGAGGTCCTCTGAGGGGGTGGGTGGGGAAGGAGGCATGGGGGCGGCGGGCTTAGGCCGGGGGGGCCAGGAGCAGGAACGGGAACAGGATGATGGAAAATGTGATTAGGCCCAACCACTGCAGCGCCCTTATTGGATATGTCTTTTAGGAGGCGCAACTTGAAGGTAAGTCCAAAATTGTACTCTGATTTATAAACATGGAGGCCCCATTCAAATTCGCGACTCGTCCAAATGGCTCGTTTACCGGGCTCAGTGAAGTGAATGGTTAGGGGGTTACACCATTCATTGGTGACTGAACAGGCCGCATTGCAAAGGTCCCTAACGGCCTCGCCTTTAGGATCGGGATGAACCTAGGAGTCAACAGTAATATAGTCCCAAGAAGAGGATGGCTTCCAGTACATGTCGCCAGTGGTCTCACACCCCCAAGAGGCACAGTAAAAATCTTGGGCTCCACCACAGTGGTGGTTATCATGGCGGGGCCGGTGAGAGAAACCTGGGCAAACATAGATGCCTCCACCATAGACTTTTCCCTCTTTAGAAAAAATTTTGTGAAGCATGACCCACTCTAAATCATTACGGCAGCCTGGGTCAGCGCCTCCGACATCACGGGAAAAGGACTTGAGCTCGGGTGCCTTGGATTGTGTTGTAGGCCAAAAAATATCCTCCATGCCCCAATAGGAACTAGCTCCTAGGGCAAGTGCACAAAGATCGACATGCAGGACGGCCAATGGGGTTCGGCACCCAGGGACGAGGATGAAGTAACAGCGTCACCAGCCTGGTTAACAACCTCCCAGGTAAAATTATAACCGGCATAAGGCCAGTGGTCATATGAAGGGATGGTGGAGGCAGGTAGGAAGAGGCAGAGGCAATGTAAAAAGACGACCAGCACACCGAAGATTATGGTCCTGAAAAAGAGCACAATTACATTTTTTCCTCAGGGGTGTTCCCTGGGGGAGGGGGGTTAAAAGGTTTGATTAGGCACTCAGGTAACCAGCGCGCATTTTGTTCTTTCTGATCATAAATGCAGGCATGACCTTTGCCCCAAATAAGGACTGGGTCTGGTCCATGCCATTGGTGGGTCAGTGGATCCTTCCACAAAGCCTTGGCATAGATGGAGGAGGTGGAAGAGTGCCAAAGGCGATCGGCCGCCGAGTGGCCAAGGTCATCTCTTTGTAGAAAATTTAGGATGAACAATGCATGATTGAGAAGTAGGCGGGGTCCCACTGTGGAGGGATAGAGGATTCCTTTGGAAGATTGTAACTTATTAAGCATTGCTTTGAGTGTTTGGTGGGCCCTTTCAACAATTCCTTGTCCTTGGGGATTGTAAGCTATCCCTGTAACATGTTTAATCTGCAGTTGGGCACAGAAGGACTTGAAGGCAGAGCTTGTATATCCAGGGCCGTTATCAGTCTTTAAGGTAGAGGGTTTGGGAGCAACAGTAAGGCAATACAGAACATGATCAATGACATCTCTAGTAGCCTCTCCAGCGTGCAGAGAGGCGCAAATAAATCCACTAAAAGTATCTATAGACACATGAATATACTTGAGTTTCTTGAAAGAGGAGAAATGAGTAACATCCATTTGCCAGACCTGTCCAGGCATGAGGCCACGAGGGTTGACCCCCGTATGTGGCTCGGGAAGAAAGGTGACACATGCCTGGCATTCTTTCACAGTAGCCCGGGCTTGTTCCCGAGTGATGGAGAAAATGTGGCGAAGGCTTTGGGAATTAAGGTGGTGGAGGGCGTGAGCCTCCCTGGCCATAGCAATGGGGTCGCTGGCAGATGGAATGGCCAGCCCTGAAAGCAGGAGACACGTGGCTGAGTCCACCTGGGCATTAAGTGTAGTCAGAGGCCCGGGCAGGGTGGAGTGAGCCCAAATATGGCCAATGGAAAAGGGCTGAGAGTGCAAAAGAATAAGCTGTTGGATACGGGAGAAGAGAGGGGAGGCATTAGTAGCAGGCTTAATATGAGGAACTGTCTCAAGGAGCGGAACAGAGGACACGACATAGGCACTATCAGTATATAGATTAAGGGAGTATGGGGAAGCATTGTAAAGGCGTGTGCAACAGCTTCCAGCTCAACAAGCTGAGCAGAGGTATGGGGGGTTTGTTTTTGTAGAATAGCTCTGTCCACAGAGAGGGCAGTGACCCCAGTAGAGGAACCATCAGTAAAAACTAGGGAAGCTTGGGGGAGAGGTCTGGAGGGGGTGACCCTCGGGAAAATTACAGGTTGTCACTGCAGCAATTGAATTAGTTTGTCTGGGGGATAATGATTATCTAATAGGCCGCAAAAAGAAATACAAGAGACCGCCCAATCATCTGAATTTTGAAAAAGCCACCTTATTTGTGTGGCCGAGTAAGGCGTAATAATAGAGTGAGGGTTTAGACAGGGGGACGACAGGGGCACAGAATGGTGAACAACCGCATTCCATGGTTGAGATAGGATCCTCATAGGCGGGAGGAAGCGAAGAGTAAAGATGGCGGGGGGCCGTGGAAGAATCAGAAACGGGCGCAGGGGAAGGATTTTCTGAAGATTTTGAGGATGCAGGAGGAACAGAGTCAGGGAGCATGTCAATGAGCATAAGAGAGGAACCCTGCAAAGAGGAACAAGAAGGAGCACGAGAAGGAGGAAGAGATTCGTGCAGGCAGAGTTCAGCCATGGATAGGAGTTGCCTCTGTCTGCTTTCGTTTTCGCTGGACTCAATTATGTCCCGTATAAGGCCCCAATAAGAAAAAATACTGTCCGCCACCGCTGCATTACCATCCTTTTGGATAATTGGTGGGGAAAAGTGGCCCCAACTTTTGCCACTTTTTAGAATGAATAGTAGGTCCATCAATCATGAACCAGGGACAGGTCTGGTCAATAAAAACAAAAAACTCAATCAAATGTTTCTTCTTTACCCTAATACCCCTCTCTCTGAGTATGTCCTTTAAGCCTTTTATAAACTTAGCTTCTTTGGACAGTGAATGGCCCATTCTTGAGATTTGCGAATGCATGATTCACCTAATGACAAGGCCGGCCAGGCGAGCTCGGCTGATCATGAAAAGTCCAGTGGACCGGTCCCTTAATCCGTTCGGGGAGGAACCCGTGCCTCGAGCCCCACATGTGGGCGCCACTTGACCAGTCCGGCTGGTCAGTTATTGGGGGGCCGAGGAGGGTCGCAACCTGTGAATAAAGACCAAGCGAGATAAAAGGTAGGGCTCAAGGAAACCGTAGCTTGTCAAGAGCCATTTATTGAAGGTGAGGGCAGGCTTTTTAAAACGTGCTTTAGGGAGGGTGGGGGTAGGCAAGGAGGGTAATGGAAAAGTACAGAATCTTCTGGGGTTGAGCCCCGGGAATATCTGCAGGGAGAGGGAGTTTCCTAGTTCGGGGCAAAACGGGATGTCTCTGTGGTTATCTCAGGGTCAGATAGTTCTCTTCTCAGGGCTAAGCCGAATGCCTTGCGGGCCTAGTGGGCAGCCAAGCAGGATGTTTGCTGCAGGTGCTGAATGGGTGGGGGTCAGCCACGGGCCGTTTGGTTCCTGGCAGATGATTAGAACTCAACATGGCTAAATTATTACCTCGGCCTTACAGCGCTGTATTAATTGTGTCTCTGGACACTCTAATTGAACAGGTCTGACCAAGAATGCTGAGGTTAAAACAAAAATTCAAATGGAAAAGCTGACACTTATACCTCATGATAAGAGTGCATGCACATAATTTTGAAAAATAGATGATCCAGGATTGCTCTTAGTGGTAAGAGGAGATCAACATGAATATAATCTTCTAAGGATTGTGTTGCTGAGAGGACTTTCTTAGGAAGAGCAGTTTCTTTTAAATTTCTTCATGTTAATATTGTACCCATGAGGGGACTGTTAATTCTAGCCTCTGTTTTCAGCACAAATTAATGTTTCCATTTTTACCACTGACTGTCTTTTGCTGGAAGCAAGTTATTCATTGTCCAAATCTTTGAAGGTTCTCTCTATAATCACATAAAGATAAGATGCATGAACCCTTTCAAATTCTCCCCCTTCATCACAGTGAGAGGCACTGAAAATTCTGACACAAACCATGTAGCCAGAGGCCACACAGCATCTTCAAGCAAAGCTTAGCAGGGTGAATGGATTGATGTAAATAAAATATCATTTTTTCTGCTGTTCCCACTATATCTCAAATCGGACATGTCATCTCTTACACCCTATTGTCTCTTTCTTGTCATATCCCTCCTGCAAATTACAAATATCTAACAAAAATGTGAGACTTTATTAATTTTTCATTGGCTATAGACATTCACTATGAATTCATATTTTTCCAATGAGACAGCAATAAAATATGAGAAAGTCACAATGTTGTGTATACTAGAATAAATTTTTTAAATTTTATTTTATTAATTTATTCATATTACATCTCAATGGGTATCCCCCCTTGTATCCTCCCATTCCTCCCTCCCTCTCATTTTCCCATTACTCCCCTCCCCTATGACTGTGACTGAGGGGGACTTCCTCCCCCTGTATATGCTCATAGGGTATCAAGTCTTTTCTTGGTAGGTAAATTTTTATTTATGTGTATGTGTGTGTGTGTGTGTGTACATTTGTGGTTGTGTGTGTGCTTGTACATGTAAGTGTATACATGTTTGTATGAGTGTGTGTATTTGTGTGTGCGATGGTCTATGTTGGCTGTCTGCCTTCATCTTCTCAACTTTATTTTTTAGACAGCTCTCTTCGTACACCAAAAGCACACCAAATCAGTTAGATAGGTTCCCTAATGAGCACCAAGGACTGCCCTTGTTATGTCTTCCCAGTCCTGTAATTAGACATATATGGCACCTGGTATTCCCTATGAGTTCATAACAGCAAGCTTTTTTTTTTGTCTGTTTGCTGATGGATGAAATTTATCTATTCTCTCAATCATTGACAGAGGAATTTAACTTAAATCCTCCTTTTGAAAAACAAGCACTTTACCAACTGAGTCTTGTTCTTAGCCCTTGAAATATCTATAAGATGGTTGAACATTTCTTTAAGTGTTTCTTAGCCATTTGATATTCCTCTGTTGAGAAATCTCTGTTTAGTTCCAAGCCCCATTTCTCAATTGGGTTATTTGGTTTGGTGGTGTTTAATTTCTTGAGTTCTTTATATATTTTGGATATTAGACCTTTGTCAGATGTACGGTTAGTGAAGATCTTTTCCCAGTCTGTAGACTGTCACTTTGTTCTCTTGATAGTGTCTCCTGCCTTACAGAAGCTTCTCAGCCTCATGAGGTCCCATTTATTATCTGTTGACATTAAGGCCTGGGCTGTTGGTGTTCTGTTCAGGAAGTTGTCTCCTGTGCCAATATGTTCCAGGCTCTTCCTCTCTTTTTCTTCTAAGTGACTTAGTGTCTCTGGTTTTATGTTGAGGTCTTTAATCCACTTGGATTTGAGCTTTGTGCAAGGTGACAAATGACCATGTCCCCTGGAGGGGGAGACCTGGTAGCACTCAGAGGAAGGGCAGCAGGTTACCAAGAAGAGACTTGATACCCTATGAGCATATACAGGGGGAGGAAATCCCCCTCAGGAACAGTCATAGGGGAGGGGAATAAGGGGAAAATAAGAGGGAGGGAAGAATGGGAGGAAACAAGGGATGGGGTAACCATTGTGATATAATAAGAATAAATCAATAAAAAATTTAAAAAAATTAAAAAACAAAACAAACAAAAAAGATGGGATTAAGGATTATATCAGAGATAGAATACAAAATTCATTTCTGCATTACTTTAATGGTGGTATGGATATTAACTAAAATCTGTACCTTAGAAAAGAAAACACGGGCATATTATAATTTTATTAATTAAAACCAGTTCTTAATATTTGGCAAAATGCAGTGGTTATAGAGGCTGAAGTAATAGATATTAGGATTTTTATTTTTACTTGCTTTTTATTTTATTTTTTTTTAGAATTTTACATACAAGCACACTATTAAAATCATTTTGACCATCTTCTATTCCAATTCCTTTTATTTCTCCATCAGCTTTTCTTATATATATATATGTACACACATATATACACATATGTATACACATATGTACACACATATATATACACATATATATACACATATATACACATATATATACACATATATATTATCTTTTGAATACTCTGTTGAGTCAAACATCCCTTCTTCTTTTGTTTTTTTAGGTTTATGGATTTGATAATAAATTTGTCAGTATCATAGCTAGAAAATATCTTTCCAAAGGGGTAGGCTGCCCCCCCCCCCACTCAGATGATGATGTGGTTTTGAATACAGAAGCTTTTTGGTTTCATGAGGTATCGTTTGTCACATATTCTGAATGCCTGTTCAGAAAACCATTTAACTCCCTGTAAGTGGAAGTGTATTCTTTATGTATTTTTTTCTACCTTCATTCCATGTTCTCATGTTCTCTCATTTGTGAATTTTTATATGGTTGTTTAAATTTAAGTAGCCATATTAAGGGACCATGAGAGCAACACGCAGTCGAATGAAAATGGTAAGAAAGAGGTAATGGGGGAATAATGAAACGGGAATGCAAAAGAAAGCAAGGAGTGGTGATCACGTAGAGAAACTATGGGAAAATAGATTCATTAACTAGTATGTGTGATAATTAATATTGATGTGCACAGCCAGCCAACATGCAGAGAATAAGAGATTGTGAACGCTCCTAAGTGGTGCTTCTACAAGACACATCTTCTACCGAGGCTCAAAGGCCTCTGTAGGGCAGAAGGATGCTAAGTACCAGAGGGATTTCAAATCTGTAGAGTCAAAATGTGTAGGACATAGCAGTGAAGTTGCACATAAAGTCAAAATAGCTGGGACCCCATGCGCATCTTGCTCTCAGAAGAAAGGCTCATGCAACCCAACTTCAAAAAGGAGTTCTTGGCAGTTAATGGTTACTGGTACAGCAAGAGTCACCTTTTTTCAGGTTCACAAGCCCTGACAGGGTATTAGGCTCCTGTAGATTGTCCTGATTACAAGTACATAAATGCAGAAGTAAATGGACTAAGTAGATATTCAAAATTTAAAAGCAGAGCAAGATAGAGATAGATAGATAGATAGATAGATAGATAGATAGATAGATAGATAAATAAGAGAGAGTCTGAGAGAGATGGAGAATCTTGGAAAAAATTAAGTTTGTGTGTTTGGGATGGTAGCATAACAACCTTATGGGAATATCTAAGTAAACACTTAGAATGTCGAGAAACATTATTAAATATAATAAAATATAATATAAATTATAACATTAATTTCATAGTGTTTTTGACATCTTTAGATCTAATGATACCTAGTAAGATAGTTAACACATAACTGTAATAATGCAAATAAAGAGAGACATGTACCTAGAGATCAAAGTCTGGTATGTCGATCAGACTATGAATATTAAGCTTAAGTATAAATATATTTATATTATATATATTTACACTTTATAACTATATTTATAATATATTCATAAATACACAAAAATGTGTGTGCTGCTTTATATAATGTTTTCCTTTATGATAAAAGAAAATATTATTAATGTGTGAAAAGAAATTGCTGTTGTGTCTGACATCATCCTAACCTGTCATCAGAACCCAGTTGCCTCAGTCTTCCAACATGGAATGAAGACAGTTAATTCTCCAGGTCTTCAACACCAGATTATGGCTGCTGGAATATTGAGTCTATGTGGCTATACGGTGAAGACAGCCAATGCTAGATGACCCGGCCAGCACCATGTAAAGCGGTCTATTAAATCTCCCCATGAACATGTAATTACTATATGGCATGGCATCCTATAGAGAACATGGACTAAATGTGTAACTAAAAAGAAATGAAAACAAACAAGATAAAACTACATAATGAAGTAGAGATAAATTGGCTAAACAAACAAATAATAACACCATAAAATTTCAATTTGATTTTTCAAAGTAAACAAAAGAGACAAAATAATAACTAGAATAACTCTAAAAAGCATAGAAGACAAGACTAAGCATCCATTTTGGAACAAAATTGCTAAACTTACAGAAAATTATTACATAAAGTTCAATGAAAAACACCCTAGCCTAGATAGTCCAGAGACTTATGGAAAAAACAAACACTGCTGGTCTTAAAAACAAAACAAACATTCAGGTAGTACAGCTAAGACTTGATGGGGTTAGGTCAGATATTAAGGGAGGAGGGCTCCCCTTACAGAGGAATAGGGGAGGAGGTAGAGGGGATGAGGACGGCAGGGTGGGATCAGGAGGGGATGAGGGAGAAGGCTAAGGTCAGGATGTAAGGAATTTAAAGTGTAGAACAAGCAGGGAACTTATATTGCTAATCCCAATACACGGGTATAACTCTGAGACAGACTGAGACATGAATGTGTATGCATAGACAATGCTTCTTGTTGGTTACAGAATCCCTGTGACTTATGATTAGATGCCATTCTTTGTATGACATGCATGAAGAGTTACAGATGTCTTTCTTCTGTTCATACAAAGGGCAGTGAGCTAACCTTAATTGTTCTGTGCACTCTGCTCACCTTATACATTTATAATTTTAGGACTGCACACTGCTCATGAGAAAGTATGTCTTCATAGCAAAAGAACCAGACGTTGAGGCTGGATCAGACCTGACAGGATTCTTCCCTCTCAGCATGCTGGATCCTGACATCCTGCATCTGTCGTGTTCTAGCACCAAGTGCATCAGTTGCTGTTTCCCATCAGAACCGAACAGCTCCCATGACAGCTCTGAAGAAAGCTTTGGATCCCCATTGGTCCTGCATTTCAGATTGTCACACACAGGACTTCTATTAAGGTTGTTTAGGAGAGTAAATTACACAAGTTAATTATTACTTGGTCAAATCATGGTCATGTGAACTACTAGTCTATTTTTTATCACAAGAATATACATCCTAGATGTAACAAAGATACAATTCTGTAGATAGAGAAGGTAAAATAGTTAGATAAGGTCTTTTAAAACCTCAGAATCCTACAGAATATGGCATTTAAAGATGTTTTTATTGTTTTATGGATTCTTTGACAATAAAACAGATTAACTACTAGCAACACCCAGCCTACCTCAAAATAGGAGATGAGCATCAATGAACCTCCTCATGGAGATGGCTTCAAATGTGGCAAACTAGCCACTGGGCAAATGTCCTCTTTTCAGTTACAGATCGACAGAATTCTGCCTAAAAATAGGCAAGCTTGGATGCAGGGAGAGTCGAAGGCCAAACTCTGCCAACCCAGGGTGCGCAAGTTCTCAATAATTGCTGCTTCACAAATATGTCTACCACATATTTATGCTTTAAGTGTATTTTAGCATTTATAGCTTATATTAATGATTTAAAGATTAATTTTTTTTATTTAACTAAATAAACCAATCTTACATATACTTTTTATTTAAGGACTCTTTTCCAATCTTAATGTGTTGTATAGTTTCAGGTATGGGAGCACACAGGATGCACAGCACATCTTACCCACTGCTGGCTGAGTCATAGTTAATGCAGGCTGGTCTTGGATATAACCACTGGTTCAACTCACTGCTTCAATGGATTTTTTCGATAAAGCTTAAAGCTATGAAGAAAGCAGCCACTTTCTTTTCCTTCCCTGTGGTTAATTTTCTCCCCTACTGAATCAAAGCATTTATTTGCTAGCACAGCCTTTATTTATCACCTCTTCCTGATTCCCATCTTCCTGCCAATGCAATCAGAGCCCATACTAATTAACCGCTGCTTCTTAGCCACTCCAGTCATTTGCTATTTTAACCAAGCAGGAGTTTTTAAGTTTCAAAAATAAAGTGTAATTGCTTTTGAAAATAGAAGATATATAACTGTGATATTAATATCTTTCTCAGAACATAATGCCCGTCTTAAGACTTCAATTTGCATAATGAGAGGAATTTCATTTTAATTTGTAATGAGACATATATATATATACATATATATGTATGTTTGTCTATACTGACACTTTTTATAATAATTCAGCACTCAAAATATAAAAATTAATTTTATTTTTATCCATCTAATAATTAATTATATACTTTTGTGGAACTTCTCTTACAGAAGTAGTTTGATTTTTATTAATATTAAAAGCTGGTTGCAATATCAGTATATTTATCAATGCCTTCATTTTTTGATTTTTGTTAATATTAATATTATTATTGTTGTTATTGTTATTATTATTGTTATTATTATTATTATTATTATTATTATTATTATTATTATTATTATTATTTACTATTATGGATTTTCAAGTCAGGGTTCCTTTGTATAGACTTGCCTGTCCAGGACTCACTTTGTAGACCAGACTGGCCTCAAACTCACAGCCGTATACCTTCCATGAGTGCTAGCACTATAGGTGTACTCCACCACACCTGGCTAAATCTGTTCTTTTTCTTTTTAACCTAACTGATCTTTATTTTTTAGATGCCCTTAGGAACTTATGTAGAGAAAAAATATGTGCCTTTATACCTTCATGGTCCATTATTACATTTTTGCTCTTTTTTTCCATGATAATTCTTTTAAATTTTTAAGCTGACAAGATGTGATTATTAGAATATTACAAAGAATAAAATTTCTTTATATTTATTTTAGATTAAATGCATTGTTAAACTCACAGAGATGAGTACTAAAATAGGATTTTGTTTCTACAAAATATGTCTCACTGGAACACACAGAGGTGTATAAAATTTATTATAGCTTAAACTACTTTATTTTTCTAAAAAGCTAAAGTAGGAGGGCAAGGTGTTTCAGCGTTGTGAATATTTATTGTAGGAACAAAGGTTAGATGGACAGAACCTGTGGGCATGAATGCATATCATCTCTAGTGCTCTGTTGACATTCCAAGGGTGAGGGAACTAGTGTTTTCTGGCTTTAAATCTAGTTCCAGGTTCTCTGAGAGGCCTTGTCTTAAGGAACTAAGTTGGAGAATGATAGAGAAAAATATCTGAAATCATCCTCTGGCCTGGGAATTAGCCCAGTATCATACATGCTAGGAAACAAATGTGAATTCTACACACACACGCACACACACATGTGTGCTCCCATACACATAAGTAACTGTACTAAGTGATTAAGGCTCATCAGATATAATTATTACAATTTAGACGTATATATTTGTGATTAGTGCTGTAAATGGCAAACACATATGTATATATGAACACCCAGGTTCTTATGTTCAAGACTAAATATACAGAGAGAGATTGGCACATTGAGTTAAGCTAATGTGGTCTTTTAGGTCTACTGTAAAAAAACTGTAAAACATCCAGAATGTAACACACTTGTCCAGAGCTAGTCAAATCATATATAATATGTATAGAATGAGATTTCTGGAGGATCCAAGATGGCGGCGAGCAGTGTGGACCGTGTTTGAAAGCTCCAGTGAACAATTCAGGGAATTGCACAGATTTCTGAGCCAGGAACACCAAGGTCCCCACACCATGGCAGCAGAAGTGCTCCACGGTTCGGAGGGACCAGGGTGCGAAGGACCTGCTTGCCCCTGCACACGGGAGGAGCACGGACTTTCTCGGGTCACAGCAGCAGCGGCAGAGATAGCAGTGCCACCAGCGGCACTAGTGGCACCAGCGGCTCCAGCAGCACCAGCGGCTCAAGCGGCACCAGCGGCATCAGTGGCAGTGGCTGAGGTTTGCAGCTCAGAGCCTTCCAGTGGAGGCAATTGGTGTGGTGGATGGTGGGAGTTGCTGCGGGAGAGGGGACTCTGGACAGGATTTGGGTCGGGTGGTGCCTTGAGACCCAAATTGGACTCAGCAGACAGTTCAGCCCCAGAGTCCTGGGTTTGCTCAGTGAGCTGTACCATGGAGAAGCTGGCTCAGCTCAGCAAGCAATTCTGCCAAAGCACAGCTCCCCTGTTGTGACACAGGCTGAACAGAGTGCACACTTCCACCCCAGGCTCCAGCTCAGTGCAGCCGCAGTTTTCCTGCTGTGAAGCAAGCTGGGCTGAGCACTCAGTTCCACCCAAGGCGCTTTCTCAGCGCAGACGCAGTTCTCCTGCTGTGACACAAGCTGGGTGGAGCACTCAGTTCCACCCTAGGCACCAGCTCAGTGCAGCCGCAGTTTTTCTGCTGTGACACAAGCTGGGTGGAGCGCTCAGATCCACCCTAGGTGCTTGCTCAGTACAGTCGCAGTTCTGCTGTGACACAGGCTGAGTGGAGGGCTCACTTCCACCCTAGACGCTTGCTCAGTGCAGTCATAGTTCTCCTGCTGTGGCAGATGGTTCAGGCCCTGAGAAACTAGCTGAGCTCGATGTGTGGTTTGGGCCCAGTATCCCTGGCTGGACTTGGCAGGGGACCCAAAAGGCTGTGGATACCTTGGCCTGATCGAACGCTCATTCAGAGACCCAGAACGATTGCAGGACCACAGCAAAGGGGAGCTGAGGATCACTGGCTGTGAGAGCCATAAACGACAGGGCTAACCTCCTGCCATCCACACCAGTGAAGTATCAGTGCTTCCAGCCTACAGAAATTGTGAGAAAACAAGTGAATCTATCATCAGACTCCCTCCAACCAACTCTGGAAGTTACCTAACAAAAACAGAGATGGCAAGATGTCTAAAGGACAGCGCAAAAGCATATGCAAAAAACCCCAAAACAACATGGCGTCTCCAGTTCCCAGCTATCCCAAAGAAAACAACCCAGAGAACTCAAATACAACAGAAACACAAGAAAATGACCTCAAATCCTTGGTAATGAGGATGATAATGTAGGAAACAGATAAAATTTGAAATCAAATGCAGGAAGATGCAGCAAAGAAGATGCGAGACATAAAAGAAGCACATAGAGTGGAACTGGAAAATTTTCAGGAAAATGTAAACAACCAGATGAAATAAATCAAAAAATCTGTTCAAGATATGAAGATGAAAATGGATTCAATAATAAACACAGACACAGAAGAAAAATGAGAACATGAGGCCTCAGAGAAGAAGGCGAATAACACAGTGCGGAGCTTTTCTAACAGAATCCAAGAGATGGAAGAACGAATCTCAAGTCTAGAAGATACAATCACAGATCTTGAAGCAACCATTAATGAAAATGCCAAATCTAGAAAACTCCTGACACAAAACATCCAAGAAATTAAGGACACCATGAAAAGAAGAAATCTGAGGATAATAGGCATTGAAGAAAGAGAAGATATCAGACTCCAAGGCCCAGAAACTCTTCTCAACAAAATCATAGAAGAAAATTTCCCCAAACTAAAGAAAGAGATGCCTATAAACATACAAGAGGCATACAGAACACCAAATAGAATTGACCAGAGAAGAAAAACTGCCTGTCACATAATAATCAAAACACAAAACATACAGAACAAAGAAAAAATACTAAAAGCTGCAAGGGAAAAGGGCCAAAAAACATTTAATGGCAAACCTATCAAAATTACACCCGACTTCTCAGCAGAGACCATCAAAGCCAGAAGGGCCTGGACAGAGATCCTGCAAACCCTAAGAGACCACAGATGCCAAGCCAGACTACTTTACCCAGCAAAACTATCAATAACCATTGATGGAGAAAACAAAATATTCCATGACAAAACCAAATTCAAACAGTACCTATCCACAAATCCAGCTTTACAGAAGGTACTAGAAGGAAAACTCCATCCCAAAGGGTCATGCTACAACCAAAACTACTCAGGAAATAGATAACTATACCATGGCAAAAACACAACTACACAAACGCTCGACTGGAACCAACATCAAAATTAAGACTCTTAATAGTAACTGGTCATTAATATCTCTCAACATCAATGGTCTCAATTCTCCAATAAAAAGACACATATTAACTGAATGGGTGCATAAACAGGATCCAACATTCTTCTGCATTCAAGAAACACATCTTACCCATAATGATAGGCATTACCTCAGGATAAAAGGTTGGAAAAAAATATTCCAAGCAAATGGTCACAAGAAGCAAGCAGGCGTAGCCATTTTAATATCGAACAAAATAGACTTTCAACCAAGATTAATCGAAAGGGATGAAGACGGATACTTCATACTCATCAAAGGTAAAGTCAACCAAGATGACATCACAATTCTAAACATCTATGCTCCCAATACAAGGGCATCCACATTTGTAAAAGATCTGCTAAAAAAGCTTAAACCATACATAGATCCCCACACAATAATAGTGGGAGACTTCAACATCCCACTCTCACTGAAGGACAAGTCATTGAAACAGAAACTAAGCCGAGAAATAACATCATTAACCAATGCCATGGGTCAAATGGATCTAACAGATATCTATAGAACCTTTCACCCAAACAAGAAAGAATGTACCTTCTTCTCTGCACCCCATAGAACCTTCTCCAAAATTTATCACATCGTAGTTCACAAAGAAAGCCTCAACAGATACAAGAGGATTGAAATAATACCTTGTATCCTATCAGATCATCATGGGCTTAGGCTGCAATTCAACAACAACAGAAATAACAAAAAGCCTACATGTATGTGGAAACTAAACAACTCTCTGCTAAATGACACCTGGGTCAGGGAAGAAATAAAAAAAGAAATCAAGGAGTTTCTGAAATTCAATGAAAATGAAGGAACAACATACCCAAATTTGTGGGATACATTGAAAGCAGTGCTAAGAGGAAAATTCATAGCACTAAGTGCCTTTAAAAAGAAATTGGAAGCATTGCACATAAGCACCTTAACGACACAACTAGAAGCCCTAGAAAAAAAAAAGAAGCAGAAACAGCCAAAAGGAGTAGACGTCTGGAAATCATCAAACTCAGGGGTGAAAATAACAAATTAGAAACTAAGAAAACAGTCCAAAGAATCAACAAAACCAAGAGCTGGTTCTTTGAGAAAATCAACAAGATAGACAGACCTTTAGCCAAACTAACTAAAAGGCAGAGAGACATTATTGAAATCAACAAAATCAGAAATGAAAAGGGAGACATAACAACAGACACTGAAGAAATACAAAGAATCATAAGATCCTACTTTGAAGGCATATATGCCACAAAATTTGAAAATGTAAGGGAAATGGATGATTTTCTTGATCAATTTCACTTGCCAAAGTTGAGTGAAGAACAGATAAACAAGCTAAATAGTCCCATTTCCCCTACAGAAATTGAAGCAATCATTGATAGTCTCCCAACCAAAAAAAGCCCAGGGCCAGATGGTTTCAGTGCAGAATTCTACCAGACCTTCAAGGGCGAGCTAATACCGATACTCTTCAAGCTACTCCAAAAGATAGAAAGGGATGGAACATTACCAAATTCATTCTATGAGGCCATAGTCTCATTGATACCTAAACCTCACAAAGACTCAACAAAGAAAGAGAATTTCAGACCAATTTCTCTTATGAACATCTATGCAAAAATACTCAATAAAATACATGCAAAAGGAATACAAGAACACATCAAAGATATAATTCATCATGACCAAGTAGGCTTCATTCCAGGCATGCAGGGATGGTTTAATATACGGAAATCCATCAACGTAATCCACCATATAAAAAAAACAGAAAATAAAAAACCACATGATCTTCTCTTTAGATGCAGAGAAAGCATTTGATAAAATCCAACACCCATTCATGTTTAAAGTTTTAGAGAGATCGGGAATACAAGGCACTTTCCTCAACATAATAAAGGCTATATATAGGATGCCAATAGCCAAAAATCAAAGTAAATGGTGAGATACTCAAGGAAATTCCTCTAAAATCAGGAACAAGGCAAGGTTGACCATTCTCTCCATATCTCTTCAATATAGTACTAGAAGTTCTAGCCAGAGCAATAAGAAAACAAAAGGAGATCAAGGGTATCCAAATGGGAAAGGAGGAAGTCAAATTATCCCTATTTGCAGATGATATGATAGTCTACATGAGTGACCCTCAAAATTCCACCAGAGAACTCTTACAGCTGATAAACACCTTCAGGAAATTGGCTGGATACAAAATTAACTCAAAAAAGTCTGTAGCCTTCCTATACACAAATGACAAGCTTGCAGAGGAAGAAATTAGGAAAACTACGCCCTTCACATTAGCCACAAGCAATATAAAGTACTTAGGAGTTACTCTAACTAAGCAAGTGAAGGACTTGTTTGAAAAAAATTTCAAAACTCTAAAGAAAGAGATTGAAGATGACATGAGAAGATGGAAGGATCTTCCTTCCTCATTGATTGGGAGAATTAACATAATAAAAATGGCCATCCTACCAAAAGCAATCTACAGATTCAATGCAATCCCTATCAAAACACCTACACAATTTTTTAAAGACATTGAAAGTTCAATTCTGAACTTCATATGGAAAAACAAAAAACCCAGAATAGCTAAAACAATCTTGTACAATAAAAGGTGCTCTGGAGGAGTCTCCATACCTGATCTCAAACTGTACTATAAAGCAATAGTAATTAAAACAGCATGGTACTGGCACAGCAACAGACTGGTTGATCAGTGGAATCGAATCGAAGACCTAGATATGAATCCACACACATATGGTCACTTGATTTTCGACAAAGAAGCCAAATCCATTCAATGGAAAAGGGATAGCATCTTCAACAAATGGTACTGGTCTAACTGGATGTCTATGTGTAAAAAAATGCAACTGGACCCATATTTGTCACCTTGCACAAAACTCAAATCTAAGTGGATTAAAGACCTCAACATAAAACCAGAGACACTAAGTCACTTAGAAGAAAAAGAGAGGAAGAGCCTGGAACATATTGGCACAGGAGACAACTTCCTGAACAGAACACCAACAGCCCAGGCCTTAAATTTCAACCGTTAATAAATGGGACCTCCTGAGGCTGAGAAGCTTCTGTAAGGCAGGAGACACTATCAAGGGAACAAAGCGACAGCCTACAAACTGGGAAAAGATCTTCACTAACCGTACATCTGACAAAGGTCTAATATCCAAAATATATAAAGAACTCAAGAAAATAAACACCACCAAACCAAATAATCCAATTGAGAAATGGGGCTTGGAACTAAACAGAGAATTCTCAACAGAGGAATATCAAATGGCTGAGAAACACTTAAAGAAATGCTCAACCTCCTTAATCATCAGGGAAATGCAAATCAAAATAACTCTGAGATTCCATCTTACACCCATCAGAATGGCTAAGATCAAAAATTCAAGCGACACCACATGCTGGCGAGGATGTGGGTAGAAAGGAACACTCCTTCATTGCTGGTGGGAATGCAAACTAGTACAGCCACTTTGGAAATCTATCTGGTGCTATCTCAGAAAAATGGGAATAGGGCTTCCTCAAGACTCAGCTAGTCCACTCCTTGGAATATACCCAATAGATGCTCCAGCACACAACAAGAAAATTTGCTCAACCATGTTCATAGCAGCCTTATTCATAATAGCCAGAACATGGAAACAGCCTAAGTGTCCCTCAATAGAAGAATGGATAAAGAAACTGTGGTACATATACACTATGGAATACTATTCAGCTATTAAAAACAAGGAATTCCTGAAATTTGTGGATAAATGGATTGAGCTAGAAATGATCATAATGAGTGAGTTAACCCAGAAGCAGAATGACTCAAATGGTATATGCTCACTTACATCTGCATATTAGCCCAAGGGGCATGTCCCATGAAAGCCTTCACTTACCAGGAAACTGAGACAGAGGGGAGGACATTCTACTGGGACTCTAGATGAGAGAAGCATGGGAGAATGGCAAAGTAGTAGGATCCAGAGGGTCCTAGAAGCCTACAAGTAGAACATTATGATAGGCAGATTTGGGCACAGGGGTCCCGCTCAAACTAAGGCACCAGCCAAGGACAGTACAGGCGGTAAACCTTAAACCCCTACATAGATCTAGCCAAAGGACAGAACACTCTCCACAGTAGAGTGGGATATTACTTTCTCACATACTCTGGTGCCTCACCTTTGACCATGTCCCCTGGAGGGGGAGACCTGGTAGCACTCAGAGGAAGGACAGCAGGTTACCAAGAAGAGACTTGATACCCTATGAACATATAGAGGGGGAGGTAATCCCCCTCAGGAACAGTCATTGGGGAGGGGAATAAGGGGAAAATGGGAGGGAGGGAAGAATGGGAGGATACAAGGGATGGGATAACCATTGAGATTTAACAAGAATAAATTAATAAAGGAGAGAATAAAATAAAATAAAATAAAATAAAATAAAATAAAATAAAATAAAATAAAATGTAAAATAAAAAAAAGAGACTTCTGGTAACAATTTAGTTACACAGAATTAAGGTGAGAATATCCTCTGTAGCAATCTCATACCCTAGAGAGTTAGTGATGTTGACTCTCGATAATTTTCAGAAAGAAGAAAACAAAGTAATATCACTGTTTTCCCCCTTTTGTTCTGTTGTCTCCACTCACCATTTATTGAGCAGTGTGGGTTAGAGGCTAATAGCCTTGCTGTTATTCACGAACATCATTAGCATCAGTTTGCAATAAGTCACAAAAGATTAACATAATACATGCCAGCACTGACAGAGTGCTCTTTGGTCATTCAAAGAATAGCTGGAAGTCATTAACAAAACTGACTGTGTTATCACCTATGCATTGTTGGCTTCAATGTTAAAGACAAAAAGGAAATCCTTGTATAATATGAATTATTAAAAGAATTAATTGATGATAGATTTTTTGACACAGGAAACACTACTTGTAAATAGATTTTGATAATCTGACTGAAAAAGTATATAAATAGATGTATCAATCTGCACAATTTATTATGTAAATCATTAATGATAATATTCCAAAATTCATGAGAAAACAATGTTGTGGAAATAAGCACTAAAGAAGTACACTATGTAGATATTAGTGAACCTTGTAAGGCCTTCCATATAGGGAAAAATCAATAAACAGAGGGTGAAAGACCTAATAGCAATCCTGAATGTAATATGTAGCTTGTGGATGATAGCTCAATACCCAGAAAAGGAGACTGAGCAGATGTCTCTAGTAACATCATACAATTCTACATTAGAGAGTATTTCCAAACTATATAGTGTGGCTGGTTAATCAAATTGATATAACGTAGCAGAAAAACGGTGTTTTACAATGGTAAGTTTTGATGAACATTAAAAGCTTCTGTTTCACTGTAATTCCATGTGTGTTAACCATGCTTCTTTTCACAGAAGCTTTAATGAGAATGAAGGTAACAATGAAAATGTTCTTATTTGGATTCTGTTGTTTATTTCCTTGCTTGCTTTAGTTTTACAAAGAGAGCAGGCACTATATAGGACAAATATGGTTTTCAATAATTCATTATATATTCTTGAAATAATGGAAGCATTTGAAGTTTTTCAGGACAAAATAAAAATTACATAGAGTAAAGAAAGTGTGAATTACTTTGATTTATTATATGTGGTATTTTTCACAGTGTAACCCATAAATATTTTATTTCTTCATCACTTCATCAGTTACAAAGCAATAACATTATACACACTGAAGAATAACCAGAGTGTATATATATATATATATATATATATATATATATATATATATATATA
>OU015371.1:28079242-28096001 GCA_907164505.1 Acomys kempi | reverse complement strand
ATATATATATATATATATATATATATATATATATATATATATATATATATATATGAATTTTTACTATGTCACTTTTCCTCCAGGTCAAGTATTCTTCATATATTTATCAACCAAAATATAGCAAATGACTAGCTTTTCTAATAGTGGAAGGTGCTGTGAAAGCTACCTCAAAGAGAAGAGGGTTCAATAGTCCTGTCCAGATGTAAAGCCTGTCAGCAGCAAGAATGATGAGCCGTACAAGGCATTCCTAATGGTGCAAAATAATATCACGTATCTTGAGGGTAATTAACAGCTGTATAACTGGATGTGTGACCTGTTCAAAAGAGGATAACCCATCCCTGCTAATGTAAACATAACAACCTACCTGTGGCTACAGAAGGCATAGACCTGCCCTTTCCTAAACCAATATAATTTCCTACTTAATAAATACTCTACAGTTATACCCAGAGATAAGTACATCTCTTATCCCCCCCCCTTTTTTTTTTCAGCAGATCAAGACTAATACAGAGATTCACATCTGGTCATAAGTGACTTGCAGTGCACTAGTACAAATAGTCAGTCTACAATGTACTACGAAACAAAGGCAGAAAAAGTGTAAGAGCCAGGATATCAGGAGACCTGCTTCTAGACATTAGACTTCTAGACATTAAAGGAAAGCTGTACAGATGAAATTTCAACAATTTAATGACAAACTGAACTTCTGCAATAACATGCATTAACGTCCTTGTGTTCGGCAATTTCAAAAGGTCTCACTTATACATAGAGAGGTATTAGCAATTAATGGGTATGGGGGAAATCCGAGCTCCCTGATAGCGTGTACCATCCCAAGTGGTCAGTCTCACCATCAGGTACACATAAGCAATACTAAACTGACTAAGTATGGTGTTAGGTATCTAAACATGTCTCTGTGCATATCAGCATAACAGATTTTAAAAGAGCATTATAAAAATGAAGAAAAGTAATACTAAATCAGGACTCAGTATATAGTTTCATAAAAGTTCGGTTTCCAAAGATTAAATAGCTAGATATTGGTTCCAACATTTTTTTACAAAAAAAAGATGCACGCTTTTTCAATTTTTTCCTTTTAATGAAGATAGATTCTTTTCCTCACATAATGTGTTTTGAATACACTTTTCTCTCCCTTTATTCCTGCCAATTCTTTCTCACCTCTCCTCCCATCCAAAACCAGCCTTTTTTTGGTCTCTCATTAGAAAACAAACAGGCTCCTATGCAATAACAATATTATAACATAATATTATATAATAATATAGGAATATGATTAAAAACCCATCAGAAGTTAATGAAACAGAAGGAGAAGGAAGAAAACAAACAAGACAGAAGAAACAGAGACCCACTTGTTTGTAGCCTCAGGATTCTCATAAAAACACTAAGAGGGAAATCATAATATACATGCAAAGAATGTACAGCATAAAGAGAGATTACATGTGTGTATTAAAATCAACATTTAAAAATAATAAGATAAGTTTTACAGGCTGATAGAACTGACATGACCTAACTGTCACTAAAGAAGCTTCCTCCTGAAGCAGATGGCAACAAATACAAAGATCCAAAGGCAGACACTACGCAGAGAGTGAGAAGCCTTGGGACGTTCAGGACTATATGAAATGTCTCCATCAAATCTCTCTCTTTGGGGCTTAGGGAACTCTGTAGAAGAGGAGTTATCCAGAGTGTAAGAGCCAGAGGCGATGGAGGATGCCAAGTAAACTCGATCCTCTATAGTGATACGATCAACATACAAATAAACTCACAGAGACTGAAGCAGCATCCACAGGGGCTGCACACATCTGTCACAGTTGGGGTCCTAGACAGGAAAGGAGACGTGAAACATGCCCTAATTTCTAACCCAGAAGCAACCGCCAACTGATAACCACTTGCAAATGTTTTCTTGAAGGAAGTCTCATGGTGGAAACAAAGAGTTCTTTAGGGCAGGCTGCATGTCCAGAAGTAGCTGGCCAACAGAAAGAACACTGAGCAGCGTCTGTGGAAGTTCCTCATCGCATGTTTTTATTTTTACATAAAGAATTCAATCATTGATAGACAGTTGGTACTACAGGACAGAGAGCATTCTCAATGTACTTTAGAGTTGCTGCTAACTCTTTCGGTTTTATAATCATCCACATTACGAATGCTGCTTCCCATTAATGTGTGGTGCAAAATGACAATCTTTAAAAGTAATTTCAGATATTGTTAGCAACACACCCCACATCCCAAGCTAAAATTCTACAAGCTATATTTTTTTATTTTTTTACACATATATTCATATGACTACACACATATAAAACAAGCCACACATAGCAAGAAGAACTGTAAAACAACCAGGAATTATATCAATGTTCTGGCCGCTTGTATTTGGCAACCTGAAGAAAATTAGAAGCCATAGTTTTAAGGGGGCACTAATTACTAGAGTGGTTTACAATTTTTCATATAAAACGTGTAATATTTCATGGATCTATGATTTCCCCACCTTCCTTCGTCAAAGCGGTATTGTCTTCTTTTTCTCCTCTAATCAGTCTGGTTAGAGATTTATAAGTCTCACTTTCATAAACAATTATGTAATAATTTTATTGGTTGTTCTCTCTACGTGTGTGTCTGCATGTTTCTGTGTGTTTGTGTATGTATGTTTCTGTGTACATACCTACATGCGTTTACATATGTCTGCTTGAGTGAATGATTGTGTTAGTGCATGCGTGAGTATTCAGGTATGTTTATGTGTTTCTATGCATATGGATGTACAAGCATGTGTATGGTTATATTCTTGTGTGTGTTTGTATGTTTATATGTGATCATATCTGAATGAATGTGAGTTTGTGTCTGTGTGTGCCTGTGTGCTTATTTATGGAAATGTATGAAATGTGAAATGACTAAAGTTCATTATATACGTATATGAAATTATCAAGAGTAGGAAAACACATATAAGTATAGTTTTATAAAACTCTACTCAATAGTTCAAACAGAAACTTTTAAAAATCAAGTATTTTTAGCTCAATCCATTTGTCCACAAATTTCGGGAATTCCTTGTTTTTAATAGCTGAATAGTATTCCATAGTGTATATGTACCACAGTTTCTTTATCCATTCTTCTATTGAGGGACACTTAGGCTGTTTCCATGTTCTGGCTATTATGAATAAGGCTGCTATGAACATGGTTGAGGAAATTTTCTTGTTGTGCGCTGGAGCATCTTCTGGCCATGTCCCCTGGAGGGGGAGACCTGGTGGCACTCAGAGGAAGGACAACAGGTTACCAAGAAGAGACTTGATACCCTATGAGCATATACAGGGGGAGGTAATCCCGCTCAGGAACAGTCATAGGGGAGGAGAATAAGGGGAAAATGGGAGGGAGGGAAGAATGGGAGGATACAAGGGATGGGATAACCATTGAGATGTAACAAGAATAAATTAATAAAGGAGAAGGAAAAAAATCAAGTATTTTATCAAAATGCAATCCAAATTTGATATCTAAATTTCTAAAAACAACTGTATACTTCTGAGCAATCAAGATAAGAAATTCTTAAGTCTGTCTTTTCTGTATTTAAAACAATATTTTGAGAAGAGAAAAAAATCTCTTCAGTATTTTAAAAACACAGCAGTTCTAATAACAGACTCATTGTGCGCTCTGATTGTTTCAGGCAGCTTTTGCTGGCATTGAGTGGTTGCTGGCAAGATGAAGACAGAAAGGGAACACTACGTTCAGAAGTAAAGTTTTCAGTGGATTTCCCAAAGCCAAAGAAGCTAACCCTGGCAGAATCACTCCCAACTCCTGCTTGGTTTGTACTAAGTTGAGGTTGCTGAACCTTCAGAAATATTTTATGGTTGCCAGATAATTTGTAGCCCCACGTTAGGAAATGTGTGATCATAGTGAAGGGGAAAAAAAAGAGTTTCTAAGAAGTGACAAATATGTCTGACCTGGGAATAGGATTCGAAACATTGCAGGAATGATGAGATACAGCAATGAAGGGTAGGGAGGGACTGAGCATAAATATTTCAAAACACTCAACTAATAGACATCTGGGAAATTCTCTCAATAAATAAGAACATGCTCATTATCTATTGTTTTAGATCTTGAGAAGTTAGTTATTTTTGAAGATAGCTACAAAATGTAGGAAGCATTTCCATTTTCCTTAATTCTTATAAGGTTCATTTACCATTTTATCTTGTTATATTCAGAATACAAAAATGTCCAACATCTATATTTTACTAATTCACACCACTAGTTATTTTTTATCACAATTTTACATGGCATTGAATCATTAAAAGAAGAGAATGTTAATATAAAATAAAACATGGAAACAAGAGAGTAGAAGATGCAGTCAATTTAATGTGAGCCCTTCTGAGTTAGATTTAAGCACCTTCCCTTGGATCCTCTTTGTCAGTTACCTTCTTTGGGTCTGTGCATTGTAGGATGATTATCTTCTATCATATTGCTAAAATCCACTTATAAATGACTACATATCCATATCATGTGTGTCTTTCTGGGTCTGGGTTAAGTTATGGACCTTAATTAGAAGTCTGCTTAAAGAAACACATTTTAGTTTTTCATAGATAATAAATAAATACAGAGGCATTCCAGGTGGACTCAATAGACACTTCTGATGTAAAGTGCACTACATTTTGGTTATTTTGACCTTTATTTACTTTTAAAAAACAAATACCGGATGTGAAGGTAATTTGGAATCATTTGTATCTCATAAAGATACCTTTCCGAGTCCTTGTAAGTATTAATATATAGAAGTACTAAAAGGTTCTTCTTAAAGCAGTCATAAATTGTGGCAGTGCATCCTCACATATGTCACCTTTTACTGTACATCCACACTCATATTTTGATAAATATGTTGCAGATTAGTACTTTGTCAAATATGCTAAATATTACTATCTAGAGAATTTCAAATAATATATAGTGTAAAAAGAAACCTGATATAGTTTGGTAGTTATTTGAACTCTGTTTTTAAATAACATAATAGCATACTTTAAATCAGTCATAATAATTCTCATGTCTTTATTGTATATTTCATTAATATATTCATTAATTATATGCAGGAAATTTATTTATTGATTCATAATTTTATGTAATTCATTAATAAATTTAATGAATTACTTGCATATTTTGTTTGATGCGAGGCAGCATCTGACAGCTTCAGAACACTTATTTATGATATATTCTTATATACAATAGCTAATAAATATAATTTATTTTCATTTTTCCAACTTTAAAGTTTTGTGTGAGATACAGATACTAACCACTAAAGATAAAATGTCAGTACCTTATCAATCACTTTAGCTATAACATCTGGCTTTATATGAGTTTTCACTCTGGTGATTCTTGTTGCTATACAAATATTTATGCCTATAAAATTATGTTTCACATATGAACATATAGAAGATATCTCACAAGACATAGAACCATTCCCTCAGCTTAAGAGACATAAACATATTGACAGAAATCAAATTTTATAAAAAGAACCATTTGAAAGTAAAATCCTACTGTACATATGATTTCTATTTCCCTTCCATAATTTTGACAGCATGTACAAAATTTCAGAGAAAAAAAGTATTATTCTACCACAGAATTCTTGCTGTGATTCATGAATAGCCTTTTCCTTAATGCAATCAGATTAAGCTTATCTTTAATATACAACAAAAATATCCAATTTCAAAAGTAAAACTTAACTATCAATATGCAGATTGAGAAATCTATATAAATTTTTTTCAAACAAGTCCTTCACTTGCTTAGTCAGAGTAACTCCTAAGTACTTTATATTGCTTGTGGCTAATGTGAAGGGTGTGGTTTTCCTAATTTCTTCCTCTGCAAGCTTGTCATTTGTGTATAGGAAGGCTACAGACTTTTTTTAGTTAATTTTGTATCCAGCCAGTTAGTTGAAGGTGTTTATCAGCTGTAGGAGTTCTCTGGTGGAATTTTGAGGGTCACTTATGTAGACTATCATATCATCTGCAAATAGGGATAATTTGACTTCCTTCTTTCCCATTTGAATACCCTTGATCTCCTCTTGTTGTCTTATTGTTCTGGCTAGAACTTCGAGTAAACAAGAGTTTTATGTGGGTATACATAGACAATCAGAAGATCAGTGTCAATCTAGGCTGCAAAAGAAAGTTAAGAACAGCACGGTGCTCTATAGATCCTGTTCCGAAAACAAAATGTTTATAATTTTGGAGTATTTGATAGATACTATTATTTCTATATTTTATTTTATTTTTTTCTGGTCTTTTTTCTTTTTCTTTTTTCTTTTTATTAATTTATTCTTGTTACATCTCAATGGTTATCCCATCCCTTGTATCCTCCCATTCTTCCCTCCCTCCCATTTTCCCCTTATTTCCCTCCCCTATGACTGTTCCTGAGGAGGATTTCTCTCCCTGAGCATAAAAACCTACAAGAAGAACATTATGATAGTCAGATTTGGTCCCAGGGGTCCCACTCAAACTAAGGCACCAACCAAGGACAATACAGACGGTAAACTTTAAACCCCTACCCAGATCTAGTCAATGGACAGGACATTCTCCACAGTTGAGTGGAGAGTGGGGTATGACTTTCACACATACTCTGGTGCCCCATATTTGACCACTTCCCCTGGATGGGGAGGCCTGGTGGCACTTAGAGGAAGGATAGGAGATTACCAAGAAGAGGCTTGATACCCTATATAATTATATTTAAAACATTTTGAAATTTAAATGTTGAGAATAATTTCTTAAATCAAGGCTTTTATGGTGAACGCTCTGAATTTAGCAACTACCTTGCCCAACAATGTACTTTATACTGTTGTCTTTTTGGTGTCCACATTTTTTGGCATGAATAAATATATCCCATAGTACTGGACTCTTATGGGAACTTGTAAAAGAACACAGGGTTTTAAAGTATTTAAAGTCTGCTAAGAAGGTTGGTATAAGAAAAGAGGAGAAATGCTCTCCTCCCCTAATCAGTAAAATAGGCTCCAAAGATGCTTAATATTATTCATAAATTTTATAAGGCTAGTCCTAGTGTTTGAAGCTTTTTTATTACACAAACGTTTAAAAATGATGTGTAGGATGAAGTCATACAGGACTTTAATATCAAATGTAATGGCATTCTTGAAAGTTTCAATATACTTTTTAAAACTGAAACATAGCTTTTCAAATAACGTCATATGCTGGCAAGGATGTGGAGAAAGGGGAACACTCCTCCTTTGCTGGTAGGAGTGCAGACTTGTACAACCACTTTGGAAATCAGTCTGGAGGCTTCTTATAAAACTGGGAATAGCTCTACCTCAACTCAGCTATAACACTCCTGGGTATATACCCAAAAGATGCTCTGCCATACAACAAGGACGCTTGTTCAACTATGGTTATAGCAGCTTTATTCACAATAGACAGAAGCTGGAAACAACCTAGATATCCCTCAACTGGAGAATGGGGAAAAAACTGTGGTACATTTACACAATGAAATACCACTCAGCTGTTAAACTTGCTCATGAAACTTGCAGGCAAATGGATAGAATCAGAAAAGACCATCTTAAGTGAAGAAACCCAGAACCAGAAAGACACACATGATATGTAGTCATTTATAAGTGGATTTTTAGCAATATAGTACAAGATAAACATATTACAATGCACAGACCCAAAGAGGATCCAAGGGAAGGTGCCTAAATCTAACTCAGAAAGGGGAAATAGAACAGACAGAGGTAGTGATTGAAGATAGGGACAAGGTAGGAGAGGAAGAACAGAGAGATATGAAGGTGGAGGTCACACCTGGGAAAGTAGGTGTGAGGGGGTGAGGGGGACAAATGACCATAGAGAAAAGAGAAACTGTGGGTGGGGGCATCTCTTCACCAAGTTAGGGACCAGGGTAAGCTCCTGGGAGGATGTGAGGATGACTCTAGGAGAAACTCCTAGAAGGAGAGAAAATAGAGATTGATGAGCACATTTTCTCACTAGACACCTCTCTTATAAAGGAGGAGGAGCCCCAGTGCACCCACAAAAACTTTACCCAAAATTTACCCTATCTACAAGATTTTCAGGGATAAAGACAGAGAAGATAGAAAAGAGATTGAGGGAACTTCCAACCAATGCCTTGGCCAACCCAAGACCAACCTCGTGGGAGAGACACAAACCATGACACTATTAAGTGTACTCTGCCATGCTTACAGACAGGAGCCTAGCAGAGTTGTCCTCTGAGAGGCTCCACCCAGCAGCACTTTGAAACAGATAGATACTGAGATTAACAGTGAAAGATTGTACAAAGCGTAGGGAGTCTTGTGGAAAAGTAATGGAAAGGAGAAAAGGACCTGGAAGTGAGAGGAACACCACAAGAAGAGCAACTGAGCCAAGTAAGCAGGGTCCTGAGGGGCTTGCTGAGACTGAAGCACCAACCAAGGACCTTGCGTGGACTGGACCTTGCCCCTTATAAAGCTGTAGCTGATAGCTCATTTGGGTCTTCCAGTAAGTAGACTGGAGGCTTTTCCTGACATGGATGCTGTTGCTAGCATGTTGTTTCCTTTCCCCCTGTGGGACTGTCTTGCCTGACCACGAGGGAATAGTACAGTACATGCTCAGACCTGTTGAGAAATTGATAATATGGGGTGGCTGTGAAGGGGACTCCCCTTTTCTGAGGAATTGGAGAGAGGGCAGGGGGGAGGGGCAGAACGGAAGGAGGATAGGACTGAGATCTGAGGAGGCATGGGGCTACTACTAAGTTGTATAGTGAATAATCAAATAGATAAGCTGATATAAAACTTCATTAAGATATTGTATGGAATATTCTCTTTGAATTCATGCTGTCTTTTATCTCTCAATTTCAATATACAATTTAATACCTTGTAGTGGTTTGAATGGGAGATGCCCCCATAGGCTTGGCTATTTGAAGACTTGGTTACAAGTGGTGGTGGTGTTATTTGTAGAGGTTTAGGGAGTGAATTCTGTAGGAAGTATATCACTAGAAGCAAGTTTGAAGATTATTCTTTAGTTTGTTCTCTGGGCTTCCTGCATTCAGCTAAATATGTCAGTTCTCACGTTCTTATTTTGGCTGCTTGCTGCTGTACCCATGCCCTCATGATAGACTCTTATGCCTCTAGTTAAGGTAAAAATAAATTTCCTTTCTTAATTTGCCCCAGGCCAAGGTATTTTTTTTAATCACAGAAACAGAGAAGTACATAATATACATCTACAACATAACTTTTATCTAATAAAAAGTATGATAATGTTTTTGTACCTTTATTCTGTACAGATGGTAATGTCCCTGACTGAAAATATTTGTCTCAGTAATTTGTGCAATTTCCACCAAATTAAAAATGCTATCCCTTGACTACTTATAAAAATACTAATAACTAAAATTTTAAAAGTAGAGGTTGGTATCTCTGGCAGAATTTTATTTTGTGGATGATTATTTATTATTTATGTTTTTCAAAAGCTCAAATTACAATGAGAAATATGACAGTTTCACATAAAGAAAGAAGATGTATAATATATGAATGCCATTAAAAGGATATTTTAATTTACAGCTACAGAAATAGACAATACGAAGCATACATAAGGGACTTATATAACTACATTGCTTTTGCTATTATAGTGGAGAAGGTTTCCTATGTCTAAGCAAAAATGAAGAAAAAATCTATGCAGCAAAATTCACATGCAACTTTAACTCAGGCAACATTAATCACAGAAAACAAGTAATACCTATTAATATATATTGGAAAAATATGAAACACCTTCTCTAGATAATACTTAGAGAATCCAAAAATATTTAATCATGTGAAGCTAAAAACTAATTAGGATTCAAAAATACATTTTACAATGGACAGAGATTTCAATAAATTGAAATATAATCTATACTAAAAATAAGAAGTATATTAATCATGAAATGGTGATACATTATTTTCAAATGTAGAAAACGAAATAGCCTAAAGATGTAGGAAAACTACAGACTACTCAGTCAGACCAAGGACATAGACTATTATTTCACTAGGAAAATTACCAGAAACAATCATGTGGAGGAAGTTAATGGTGTCTGCTTTTGTAGCTTTATTTTTTTAAGCAGTGAATCTGATTCAAATGAACAAGATTTTTCTAATAGTTTTACATCTTTGAAGATAGGAAAATCAAGTATCACTTAAAATCTTGTTTCCAGTTCCCTTCCTGCACTCAATATTCCTTGTGCTATAATGTCAGAGTATGTCTGGCTGAATAATATCTTTCGTGGAAATACAGTTTTAAATGATGAATGATAAAAAAGTTTTAAAATAAAAATATGTGTATATACATACATACAAAACAGAACACACACACACACACACACACACACACATATATATATATATATATATATATATATATATATATATATTGCTACATAATTAAGTGGCATAGAAGTAGTTGTGATCAAGTAGAAAGCATTCATGAACAACATATAAATAAATAAATGATATTGGTGATATTTTAATAACAAAGAATATGAGAGTGATTTGTAACTTAGCTTAAGAATTTAAATATTAAATAGCAGAAAGTTTATCATTTTTAAATAATTTTCTGTGGCAAAAAAACCTCATGGTCACTCATTTCATGTCATATTTGAAGAATAATAAACTTTATATTGGTTTGTTATATTTCACATGATTTTTTCAGAACAGAAAATATTCCCTTCAGTATTTGTGTAGTGCATGAGCTGAATGAATAAAGGAAGGAACTGAATTTATGGGAGTATATTCCAGGTGAATCCAATTTGGAATACTAAGGATATATTGTATCATTAGAATATATATGCTCTCAGGTTGTTTCTTAATTTTGTGTTAATTATTTTTATAAAAAATTGAGATTATAAGGCAATTATATCATGTTTACCTCTCATTTCTCCATCCAAACCTTTTTGAAATCCCTTTATTTTCATCCTTTAAAAAATTGACCTCTTAGTTGGTTGTGGTGGCGCACACCTTTAATCCCAGCACTTGGGAGGCAGAGGCAGGTGGTCGTTGTGAGTTTGAGCCAGCCTGGTCTACAAAGTGAGTCCAGGGTAGTCAAGACTACACAGAAAAATCCTGTCTAGAAAAAACAAAGCAAAACAAAATAATAAGTTGACCTCTTTATATTATTCATTAATTACTGTTATATACATAAATGTACTGTATATTCATACATAAAATTTTGATAACATTATAGAGTTATATACACTGAGTTTTACAATTAAATAAAGCAGAACACCCTATTAATCATACATATTTACTTTAATACACTTTATAATAGTCTGCTTTATTAAGCAAAGAGAAGTAGTTAACTCTATTTTTCATAATCATTTTTACACTTTACTTTCAACTGCTCTTAAACTAAAGGCTATGTCTATGTATTTTCATCTCAAAATTTCAAGTTTGTAATGAATTTCTTGTTCTCTCAACCTTGACTAACAATCTCTGATAGATAATGTCTTTATAATCAAAGCATTAAGTACCATATATTACCACTAATTTTATTATGAATGCTTAATTGAATTAAAACATCTTTAAGATAATCTCTTTATGATTACAATAGAGTCCAATATTTAAAATCTTAGTAAGAAACTGTAATGTAGTCATTTTCATAGTAATACTAACCTAACAAAAGAATTCAATGAATTTAATTTAAATACTCAGAATGTTACAACAAGTTTTATCATAATGTTAATGACTAAACTGCAAAATGTCATTATGTCAATTAGCATCAGAAACAGTATCTCTCATATTTCAGAATGTTTTAATGGCATAGCTTAATAGAATTCCTTTAAAAAAAAAGCAACAGGATAATAATTTCAAATCTGGAGACTACTTGACATACTCATGTCCTCTACCCTGCATCACATATGAGTAATTTTAGCTTTGCAAATTTTATTATCTGTTGTTGTAACTCAAAACATGAATTATTTGTCATCAATATAGATATCAGTCAAATGATATCTGTGCCATTCTTTTTTTATGTATACGTATGTACAGACATTCATGCATATATATTATTATAATTTTTATCTCCATTTATTTTCCCATGCCTATGTGTGCAAGGGTCTATATGTACAGATATGAAGGCACTCATTCAGGTATATTAAAATGTTAGATATTCTGATGTTTCTGCCATAAGTCATTTGCTTTCTCAGGCTGCCTGTCTGGATATTCAAGGTCTTTGCTGTGACCTGAAGGAATGTTGATTCACATGAGAGCAATTGCCACCAAGGATCATATGGGTATTCATGGCTTATGTTGCCTCCTAGGGTTGTTGATGTCTTTAGGCTGTGCTGCTGTCTAAGGACATGATGGTGTCTGGGCCTGTCCTTCAGCAGAGGGCCATGTTGATATCTGAGGTCTGTTTTGCCCCTGGATACCATTCTGAGGTCCATGACACGTGCAGACACCAGAGGCCATGTGGATGTATGAGGTTGGTGCTATTGCCAGAAACAATGTGGAATTCCATGATGTGTGTCTCTGCCTACTACAAAGTGCAAAGAAACTTCTTTTGCTATTGTATTGATGACTGCAGAGTCACAGTTGAGAATGAGACAAAGAACCCTTCCATGACAATCTCCTCCCCAACCCCTAGCCCCAACTCCTCAAAAAGAAAACAACCTCTACCATAAGCTATTGAATAGAACTCTTAAAAGGTATTGTAAGGATGCTGAAGAATAGTAGCTTATTGTTTCTGGAGGGCTGGGGATTGTGGGTGGGAGAACTCAGTTTCCTGTAGGAGTCTGCCTTCTGGGAGTGTAACCATGCTCCAGTGAGTGGCTGGGCAAAATAAATTGGCCTTTTCTTTTTCATCTTGTTCTTTTTCTTGTTCTGTTTGTTCTTGTTATTGTTCCAGGTTTTTTGTTCTTGTCATCATCATCATATTCTTCTTCTTATTCTTATTATTAACCTTGGTGTGGGGTTACAAGTTGGAGCGTAGACCTTGGAGGACTGGGAATTGAGTGTAATTAGGGTGCATTATGGAAAATTCCAAAATAAATAATAATAATAAGTTCAGAAATACATTATATAAGCTCATATTTACTCTCCCATTGTGTTTTTTACAAAAATTCAGAAACAAATAGTAACATATAACTTTTAATAGTAAGAAAATTAAGATTATATCTGCCACATTAAAATACTTATAATTTTAATTTGCATTTAAATAGTATAATAGGTGACAGGTCTGGAAGTTATCCCTAAACTTTTCAAAATGTGATAATATTCAAAATTAACAGGCAGAACTCAGCAAACTTCTTATCTACAAATGGCAAACATACTGTAAATATTGCATAGGCAATTATATTTACAATGGACATAATAAGTTATATTACCTAAGAATAAACCTGACAATGTAAACAAAGATCTCAATTAAAAATTTAAGAAACCAAATAAAGCTTCCAAGGAAAACACTAGAAAGTGAAGCATTTGAAAATGGCTATGGTAACAAAATCCATTTATGTATTCATTATATTCACAATAAATGAATATTTATTCTTTCTAAGGACATTCAAACAGAGATAAAATTAATAGGTAGATAATGTTTCTTAAAAGACCAAGGTTAAATGTACTTGTTTCTATTACAGACATATTCTGCCTAAAAATGGGCAAGCTTGGATACAGAGAGAGTTGACTACCAAACCCTGCCAAGACTGGGTAAACAAGTCCTCAATAATTCCTGATTCACAGATATGTCTGTCAGATATATTGGGCCAGAAGGCTGAAGATGATGCTCCAATGTTATAGCGAGTTTTGGGTGACTGTTCAGGCAGCAAACTGTCTCTGTCATCTTCTCATTTGGGAAGCTGCTAACCTGCAATTCTTGTATACTCATGTAATTAATTTTATTCCTTCTCAAGTCTCTGATGATGTTGAAGACCAGATAGTTTAGTTTTACAATTAACATTAGTTGTTTAGGGGTTAAGATATTTTTAGGTCTAGATAGATGTTTTAAGCTGATAATGATGAGATGTGAAAGATATTGGTTTACATTCAGAATTTTAGATGCACCAAGAGAGGAAAGATGTTTTCTTCAAGGTGCCAAAATACAAATAGCCAAAACACTATGAATGTAACATACATATATAATTCCTTAGTGTTTCATGGTTCTCCTTTCTATAGGTAGTTTATTGTATAAACGTTTAACAATATAAACGTGTGTGTAAAAATATTAAATAAAATTGTAAAAATAAAAGATCAAGATGATTAAATGAAATTTTTGCTTGGCAAGAGATAACCTCCTTACTAATTTAGGTCAAAAAGGCCACAGAGCTCTTCCCATTATCCTTCTTTCTGCAGCAGCTGCATGGTAAACTACTGTTTCTAGCCATTCCTCTCATTTTTGATTCAGAACTCCCAGAAATCACTCTCAATCTAATTAAGAGATTTCCTTCTTGCTTGTTAAAATTCACAGTACCTTAAGATGCAAGGCAGAATTCTGGGTAGAAAATAGATCTCACCCTGCATTGGCTCCTAGAGAATACGATAATTACCTTCTAAGCAAGACAGTATCAGTTGTGTAATCATGGCATGACCGACTGCTCTGGACTAACCAATTGCTTCCGTATTGCTTTGAACCCTACACTTTTTTTTTCCAAGTCATAGTTTCTCTGTCTGGCCTTAGCTGTCCTGGACTCATTGGTAGATCAGGTTGGCCTCAAACTCACAAAGATCCACCTGCTTCTGACTCCCTGAATGTGAAGCCTACTGTTGAGCATATATTATCATGTATAATATTGAAAACATGGCCAAAAGACTGTGCTGAGAGGTCATACAGGGTTAAACCTGCTATTGTTATTTTATCAGATGGTTATGTTATCAAATTATTTTTTACGTTTTTATAGGTACAATCGTAGACTTGGACATAGACCTATACTGTGATCAACTTTAATCCAAAAAGCTTTTTTTTTTTTTTTTTTTTTTTTTTGGCAGTAGACATTAGTCAGTGCAAAGACTCATAACTAGCCAAAGTCCTGTTAATAAATTACTGTGAATGTTCAGTACTAAATAGGACATATTTATTAACTCTCCTGTTCAGGGTCAGGGAACATCACAGAAGAGGTAGAAAAATATAAGAGCCAAAAGAAACATAGTTGAAAAATGAATCTTAAGGAGACATTTTTATATTAATAAGTCAGTACATCAGTAGGCCGTCATCAGAGATGCTTCTTTTAGGAGGTGGTAATTATAGATCCACAATTGTACAATGTTCTGAGAGGGAGATATTTTGGAATAGTTAATCCTGAATGCATCATTTTTTTTTTTTTTTTGTAGAATACCTCTAGTTGGGCTCAGGGATTTATGTTGAAACCAGATCAAATCCCATCATTGTTTAATGGCTAGTAAACACAAAGTTGAAACTCAAACCAACAAGGTATTTGAAACTAATATTATTTGGAAAGGAAAAAAAAAACAGTTTTCTTTAACATTATATCACTGGGTATATCAGGTACAGTTCAGGTAGGCTGTGTTCCCAGAAAAGATTGGGCAACACAAAATTGACTCCAAGTGGTGTGTGTGTGTGTGTGTGTGTGTGTGTGTGTGTGTGTGTGTAAGTGCATGGCATTTTTTGGTATTCCCTGTCAAGATATCTTTGGTAGTCATGGGTATCCATCTTTTTGATTTTTATTTTATTAATTTATTCATATTACATCTCAATGGTTATCCCATCCCTTGTATCCTCCCATTCCTCCCTCCCTCCCATTTTCCCCTTACTGCCCTCCCCTATGGCTATTCCTGAGGGGGACTTCCTCCCCCTGTACATGCTCATAGGGTATTAAGTCTCTTCTTGGTAGCCTGCTATCCTTCCTCTGAGTGCCACCAGGTCTTTCCATTCAGGGGACGTGGTCAAATATGAGGCACCACAGTACATGTTCATCTAATTGTTTTTTTGTTTTTGTTTTGGAAAGAGTAAAAGATAACATGAAGTTAAGTTGACATGAACAATGAAAGGATGTGAGAGAATATGAGGTCGAGTGCATGAGGAGTTTGGAAAGCTCTGGCAGGAGTTGGAGAGAGAAAACACATTTAAAGTTATATGAAAATAAATTAAATAAAATATAACAAATGTGCCTAAACAAGGTTAGTACAGTGAATGCTGTCTTCTGGGCTGGGTATGGTTATTGCACTCATGAATGCAATATGTCTGATCTATAGTTACCTACAAAAATGATGAAGAATTAAAATAAAAAAATCATCATTTAGGGAGAAGATCTCTGAAAGACACATCCCTTTTAAAGAGCTATTGGCATATGATAGCTCTGAAGCATGATGTATTGTTCTTGAAAGTGTGGTCATTAGTAGGATCCAGTGGATGGCCTACACACATGTACATACTGGCAGCAATAACTATCCTTTATGGGCTATGAAGAGGAAGAAGAGGGAGAAGAAGAAGAAGAAGAAGAAGAAGAAGAAGAAGAAGAAGAAGAAGAAGAAGAAGAAGAAGAAGAAGAAGAAAAAGGAGAAGAAGAAGAAGAAGAAGAAGAAGAAGAAGGAGGAGGAGGAGGAGGAGGAGGAGGAGGAGGAGGAGGAGAAGAAGAAGAAGAAGAAGAAGAAGAAGAAGAAGAAGAAGAAGAAGAAGAAGAAGAAGAAATCAAGTTGAGAGTAGAAAGTGTAAAAGGGACTACAGAGGGTGTAGAAGGAAGGAATTACCACATAGATGTGGTATTTCAGTATATGTATATGAAATTCTCAAATCCTAAACTAAACTATGGTAGTAATTATTTTTTGAAGTTATATATACTTGCAAACATTATGTGTGTGTGTGTGTGTGTGTGTGTGTGTGTGTGTGTGTGTGTGTGT
>OU015371.1:28060318-28077992 GCA_907164505.1 Acomys kempi | reverse complement strand
AGAGAGAGAGAGAGAGAGAGAGAGAGAGAGAGAAGGGGAGGGGAGGGAGGGAGGGAGGGAGGAAGGAGTGGGGAGAGAGAGAGGAGGGGAGGGAGGGAGAGGGAGAGGAAGGGAACAAAACTGAAAGGAAGCCATTTAAAGACAAAAATCTTGCTAGAAAGAGCACAGTTTGAAAATCAGAAGTGTGTCATAATATTTTTATTTTGCTTGAAAACATTAAGTTTAGAGAAATTACTTACAGCAGCATTAAGAAAGCATTTTCTATTGCTATAGGATGAAAGAATCCAAATGAGAATAGTAGTTATAATCTAGCTTCAAGCAATAAGACGACACAGTAATCATCACCATGTAAACAGCAAAGTGAATTAGATGGATTCTAGATATTTGTATCAATATTTGCACAAAATCCCTTCAGAAGAACATGTCTACAAATATATAAGGGTTGGGAAGCCAGAGATAAAACACTGACTATTTACTTGTCAGAAATTATTAACTTTGGAATTTATCAACGGTGCAGAAGTACAGTAAACCACATTTGGCGCACACACAAGCTGATTCTGATGCAGTGGACAGATCTTTATAGTCTAATCATTTAACTTAGGATGCAGAAGTTGATGAAGTTCTGAATGTTTTTTTTTTATCATTACCATGCACATAACATAAGAAGAGGATAAAATCATGGAAGGGAGAGAAAAGAACTTTAACCGTGCTTTTAAAAGTGAATAACGGGTGATATTTATGGAGGACAGACCAAAATATGTGCCACAGAAACCATAGTTCTTCAGGGGATAACAGTATTACTGCAGGCCTAGGATATTAAAGCAAGATTCACAGAAAGAAAATGGTACCAAGGGGAATATTGAAACATAATTGGATTTATATTAATGTTAGCTAAAGGCAGGAAACCCGCCATAACTTTTTCCCCCCTAGAAATAGACAATTGGGTAAGACTTTTTTAAGTATAATGAATTTATTTGGGAATAGATAAGAAGAGGAAGTGGAGAAAGGAGACAGAAGTATTCCAACAAATGATGATTTATCCAGTAGGTTACTGATATCAAGTGTTGCATTTTAATCCAGCTGGGAAATTGTTTGACTATGCCTGAAGAATTTCCCCACTGTAGAAAACTGAAGCATTTATCAAAGTCTTGATTCTAAAACTTCTCTAAGGCTGAATGAATTAATTCTAACTGCAAATCTACTTGCATTTCTTGCACTCTGAGCAACTTTTATCAGCTAAAGGAAGCTTGCAAAAAGCTTCTTATGCTCACACTACAGAAACAGTGGGCAAAGGTGCACAGAAATGTCAAATGTACATGGACAATGATGATGTCATCTGTATCTACTTTTGCATTATTAAATATCCAGCCATATTCATTCTTTACTGCTGTTTGCTCTGTAAAGAGACATGTTTATATTTTTAACAGAAAAAAACACTTTAATCAGAATACATAGTTTGACAGACAATAGTCCTTATGTTGCAAAGTTTTAGAGCATGAAATTCACCTCTCTTTTCCTTCAATCCTCATTCCTGAGTCTCCTTTCTAGGCCATTTCTACTTCAGTTGAGTATATTTGAGAGAAAAGATAATTCATAACTCCAGGAACATAATATATGTACAGAATCACAAACCTGCAGCTAAAATATCAAATAAGCCTGAGCTTAAACTATATGTCACTTCAGTGACACCATTCCAACAATATCACTGTTTTTAATTTTGTGCTACGGTCTTTAGAGAGGACCCTTTCAGCTGGGGAAATGCCCCCAGAGATCCAGCTCTAATGCATTTTTCTCAATTAGTGATCAGTGGGATATCCGCACTGTGGATGGTTCCATCCCTGGGCTTGCATTCTTGGGTTCTTAAGAAAGCAGCCTGAGCAAGCCAAGTGAAGCAAGCCAGTAAGCAGCACTCCTCCAAGGCCTCTACATCAGCGCCTGCCTCTGGGTTCCTGCCCTGTTTGATTTCCTATTCTGAGTTCCTTTGGTGATGAACAGCCCTGTGGAAGCGTAAGCTGAATAAGCCACTTTCTCCCCAACTAACATTTTGGTTATGGAGTTTTATTGCACCAATAGAAACTGTAACAAAGACAGGAAGTAAGAATTTGCTTTGTTTTACTATTTCAGAAGTTTTGGTCTGTGGTTAGAAGGCTACATAGATTGAAGGCATGTGGATGAGGTTGAAGGATTTGGCAGAACTATTTCATTAATGGTAGCCAGGAAGCAAAGTAGAAGATAGGAGCATTCGAAACACACCTACCATTATCTACTGTCTTCCTTTAAGGTCTGCATATGAAAACTTCTATCATCTCTAGTCAATATATACACCATCAATGTATTAATTGCTTCATTTTATCTAATCATGTCTCAGAGAACAGATCCTCCAATCCATGTAGAAATTTCACAATAAGGCACTTTGGGATATTTCTATCAATCCTTCCTAACAAAGATAGCAGCTTCCAGGTACTTTAATATTTGATAGCTGCATAATACCTTTATATAGCTTTAACCCAGAATCACTCATTTTATAGGAGATGATGTTAGATAGGTAATTTTATAAATGAATTAGACACAAAATGAACATACAGTGGTGATGCTGACTAGATACTGTAGGTAGTTATTTTCAAAATATGAAATATGAACTTATATTGCACGCTGAGCATTCAGACTACTCAAGCATGAGTAACAAACCACGGGTCTAGATTCAGGATAAAAATAGTGATATTTGGCTTTACTAAAGAGAAAGAATTATGGGTTCTCTCAATCCCTATGTTCTAACTCTATATTATTCTAATTATGAATTCTTAGTGATACAATTTTGATGACATAAAACAAAGACTAGTTGACCTCCAGTATATAAGTTGTTTACTGTCTTCCAGACAAAGGATGACATCCCTTGGGACTTTGTATGAGAAACCAGGACACAGTGTCTCCTCTGTCTCATAAGCCAATCTACATGTCATGTCTTAGAGCACATTTTATGTAGTTTTCTAATGATTAATATATTTCATGAATCTACATATAATTCTATACAAAACTGCTTCTCTTTCCACATAAAAGTGAAAAACCATTAATGATTTTTCTGCTTAAATAGGGAATGCATTTAATAATTTATTTGCATATCAAAAATAGTATACATACCTTAAATATAAATGACATCTACTTATAAATTTTTTAAAGTTATAATCTAAACTTTCTTTTTTTTTAAATTTTTTTCTCCTTTATTAATTTATTCTTGTTACATCTCAATGGTTATCCCATCCCTTGTATCCTCCCATTCTTCCCTCCTTCCCATTTTCCCCTTATTCCCCTCCCCTATGACTGTTCCTGAGGGAGATTACCTCCCCCTGTATATGTTCATAGGGTATCAAGTCTCTTCTTGGTAACCTGCTGTCCTTCCTCTGAGTGCCACCAGGTATCCCCCTCCAGGGGACATGGTCAAAGGTGAGGCACCAGAGTATGTGAGAAAGTAATATCACACTCTCCATACTATTCAGCTATTAAAAACAAGGAATTCCCGAAATTTGTGGATAAATGGATTGAGCTAGAAATGATCATAATGAGTAAGTTAACCCAGAAGCAGAAAGACTCAAATGGTATATACTCACTTATATCTGCAAATTAGTCCAAGGAGCATGTTCCACGAAAGCCTTCACTTACCAGGAAACTGAGACAGAGGGGAGGACATTCTACTGGGACTCTAGATGAGAGAATCATGGGAGAATGGCAAAGTGGAAGGATCCAGAGGGTCCTAGAAACCTACAAGTAGAACATTATGATAGGCAGATTTGGGCTCAGGGGTCCCGCTCAAACTAAGGCACCGCCAAGGACAATACAGGCGGTAAACCTTAAACCCCTACCCAGATCTAACTATTAATGATTTTAAGGGTGTGCTCACAGGTAGGAAATTATTTAGTCACAGTCATTTGAAGACCACTCTTGTTTTAAAGTTTTCACAAACATATTAGTCTGATTCATCTATAAAGATGGCCCTGATATATTTTTTCTTCTATCAATTTGTCAAGGACACCACCCCTATGCCAGCAAAGCTACAGAATGTGAGCTTAGTAAAATATCTCAGCCAAGTGCAAATAATTAAATGACAAATACTTTAAATTAGATAATAAATTATTGTTACTAAGAAGCATATTTCCAGCAGTTAGCTAAGAAGTCCAAGGTGTGTAATCTATAAACCATCAGCATATTTTTAATGTACTGTCCAGGAGGAAGAATTTATCATATATATGTACATTAAAAAACTATATATATATATATAATTTTCTACTTATATTCTCTAGGTTAACATCCTGATTAATTTATAATCAATTTTTATTTCATTCAGAAATGCATTAATAATTAGTAGATATGATAGTGAAGTATATAATACTATGGTAGGATGTGAGAAAACTAAATTACAGTGAAAACTATCTACTCTAAGTTTCTCTTCCACTCATATCACAAATCATATCATATCTTAGAAATTAAATATTCAACATATAAATTTGATTAGGATCCAAGTCATGTTTTCCTTTAATGTGATTGAAAGACATGTCCTTAAATCCGCTGAAATAGCTTGCTCCTTTACGTGGTGATGGTATTCCGCTCTTTAAATCATTTTTAAAAACCACACATTTCAACGGGATAATAATAGCTTAAAGTGGTTGACAGTTCCAACGATACCAAAATCTTACATGAATAAAAGACGTTCAAGGGAAGGTGATCTCTGCCAAAGGAAATATGGAGTAACACTTCCTTCCTCTGCAAAAAATCCTCAGTGTAGTTCCTTGCATATTTATATTCTATAGCTAAGATGCCATGTTTTTTCATATCACTATGGAGTTCACAATATGAGACTTAACACAACTAAAAATGCACACCTTTAAAAATATGATTTTTATAGTGAGATTATGACCATTATATTTTCATTTTTTTAATTTTCTATTAAATATTTTATCATATACATTTATATTATTACACATATATACAATAAGCTACCTATAACAAGAGGAACAATAAAATAATCAGGAATCATAAATATGTTATATTCATAGTGTTTTGGCTGTTTCTATCTTGTTGAGTCTAAAATTCTGAATGTAAATCAATATCTATCATATCTCATACTTATCAACGTAAAATATCTACATAGATTGAAAAACATTTTAACTGCTAGGCAACTAAACTTAGTTGAAAAACTAAACTATCTGGTCTTCAATCACATTAGAGACTTGAGAAGGAACAAAATTATTTGCCTAAGTATACAGGGAGTGCAGTCAACATTTTCCCAAATGAGAAGATTACGAAGACAGTTTGCTGCCTAAAAATCAACCAAAAATCTCTATAATGTTGGAGCATCGTATTCAGCCTTCTGGCCCAATGTACACAGTATACATATTTGTGACCAGAACTATTGAGGACTTTCTTACCCTGTCTTGGTAGAGTTAGGTAATCAATTCTGACAGTGTCTAAGCTTTTCCATTTTTATGCAGAATTATGTTTGTGATAGAAACACGGACATTTTGCTTAGTGTCTTGTTTGCCACTTTTTGAAGGCATCTCCCCAAGGAGTTTTTTTGATGCTCATCATCTTCTTTGGTGTAGGATAGGTTGCCAGGAGTTAACCTATCTCTTTGGAAATGTATCTTTGAAATAAGAAAAACATATTTAAATGCCATATTCCATATGTCTCTGAGGTTTTGAATACCTTATCTAACTATTTTACCTTATCTATCTATAGAATAATATCTATCTGTTACCCCTAGGATATATATTCCTGTTATAAAAATAGAGTAGTTGATATGACCATGATCCGATCAACTAACAATTAAATTGTATAACTTAAATTTTCCATTCTGTCTATATTCTTTTCTGAAAACAATGAGTTTTTTACATTATTTTTTGATAACATGCTACTTCTGTATTATGAACCAGAGTGGCTAACCTGGTACTGAAGTTTCTTTGGTTAGTGCTTCACTTTCACTCTCTTATACATATGTTAACCAGTTGATTAATATTTCTCAGAAATTACAATGTTGTACAACTAGTCTCTTATAACTAAGATGCTTACTTATTTTTTTAAACAAATGAAAACTGCAGTAGCCATGCCGTTATAGTAAGAAAGTGATTATTATGACTCTACTTATCAGCAACAAAAAGTTAGAACACTGTTTTATTTGAACCCCTGTAACAGTATGTTATGACCTAATTTTTATGAATAATAAAATATAATTCATGCCATGGAGGCAAGGGAAACATGAGCTCAAGAATTGATATCTGTGAAGTGGATCTGAGATCTGTGAACTTGCCATTCCCTCATTGGCTTTACTCTTTTTTAAAATGATGTATTTATTTATTATGTATAGTGTTCTGACTGCATGTACACCTGCAGGCCAGAAGAGGGCAGCAGATCTCATTACAGATGGCTGTGAGCCACCATGTGGTTGCTGGGAATTGAACTCAGGACCTTTGGAAGAGCAGTCAGTGCTCTTGACCTCTGAGCCATCTCTCCAGCCCATTCTATTCCAAGAGTTAGAACAACTTCAGGGCTTCTCTCAGTCCTCCTTTGTGGTGGCGTTATCTTGCATATTGCGGGCATAACAAAATACCTGAGAGTAGATAATTCAATATATCTCTAAACTTCTTTTCCTATAACGTGAGAATCTAAAAGTCAGGACAAGTTAGAAACATATTATTACCTTGGGATTCCGTTCTGTACTTCAAAAATGGCAACTTCAAATATGCTCATGTAGTAGGAGGAACAACCTACTCGTAACACATTGGACAAAGATTGATTCTCTTCAGGAAGGATCTCTCTTAGCTACTCATATTTAAATTTAACATATTATATTTTTAAGTTTCAATATTTGATTTAGGAGAGTGGATTTAGATCATAACAGGATCTAAGGTCATTCTTTCATGAGGGCACTGCCATGAGACTTAATGGTCTCTCAAACTTCCCAGGTCCTCTTTAGACTAGGAGTATTTCAGTAAAAGGGTCTTAGAGAAACAATTTTTAAGTACATGAATAATTAACTATTATTGCCTTCTATTCAGTGAGTGACAATTAAGAGAATCACATATTCAAGGACTAACTATTTGCAATAATCCTAAATCCTAGTGTCTTATCTTGGATTTTTTTCTAATGTAATCGGTATAATCAATATGTAACTGTCTTGATCATGTCTATATACTACACCACTTCTACTGTGTTTTTTTTTTTTACATTCACACACAGAACAAGGAGTTTTTAAAAACAAGTTATTTGATCATCATAACAGTAGAGGTACAATAAGTTCTGACTGCTATGTATACTATTAAGAATAAGTCTATAACAGGGTATTAATCTTTCTACGAAGCATGGAAGGCTTTGACTTTAAAAACAAAAGTGCTACAACTAAAAGCACGGAAGGTTGGTATTATACTCATTGTCACTTGTAGAAGGGTGTTCCAGAGTTTTTCTATTTACTAAAATGATCCCAGTATCTGTCTTTTCCTCTAACAAACTGTGGGCATTTCCCAGGAAGAATGACCAGCCTAAAGACATATATAGAGTGAGGACAGGCAGGGCTTGCAACTTGCAGGCAAGAGAACAAATGATAACTATACATTGGCTGAAAATTTTTGTTTATTTATGAATAATTTGTGACTTTGTGAATATTTTGTGAGTTCATGTCAGGAAAAAGATAGCCACTTACTATTTTATACAGCAATACAAAAAAGACAATAAAACTGGTGATTAGTAGCAATGATTTCCACATGATGTGCAGTCTGGTGGGTCTAGTAACTGCGGAGAAGCAGTTCAAAGGTTAATATGATCATACATACAAAAACGCACAGGTATTTTTTATCAGAAATAATGTTTATCCCAGTAAGAAAACAGAAAAAAAGAATGGAAAAAAATCCGACATATATCCTACTTTCTGGATGCATTTTTTGCTTACAGATGATTAAACATGAAATGTAGTAAATTAGCATAAAGACTAATTAGAATAAATAAATTTACTTAATAGTTTGACTAGATTCAAAGCCACCTAATTTTAGAACTAGGAAATAGCTAGAGACTCTATTGAGTCTCTAATTTTAGAACTGGAAAATAGCTAGAGACTCTATTGAGTCTCTCATTTTAGAAGTGTAAATCTGAGCAGTAAAATATAATTTATGCAAACTCGCTCATTTGTGGAGCAACAGCTCTGTTTTCCTTACTCCACAGTAAATATTATGTACCCAAATATGTAGCTTCACAGTGACAAATATTTGTTAAAATACCAGAAACAAAACAATGGGAAATGCCTATTATCTTTGCACTAATGAGGCAGTTTAACTCCTGGAAATACCCAGCCTACCTCAAAGAAGATGATGAGCATCAACGAACCTTCTTGTGGAGATGGCTACAAATGTGGTGAGCAAACCACTGAGCAAAAGTCCTCATTTCTACCACAGACATAATTCTGCCTAAAAATGGGCAAGCATTTTTGCATTCTTAATAGTGACAAGAAAAAAACAAGACACACAAAATCCCGCCCAAAAAATATCAAAATATTTTTGGCCATATCTTATTTTTCTTTCATAGCCATTTTCTAAAGCACACCTAACAAATACTGAATATTTAAGTAATAAACAAATAAGGAAATAAGTAAAAAGTAAATGACTTACTTGGGTTTTGAAGCTAGGTTAGTGTTTTTTAAAAAATTTCCCTGTCCATTTTCTAAAATCTACTCCTCTGTTATGGAGATGATAGATGCTGAAACAATGGTGGGTAATGGCATGTTTCTAAAATGACAAAGACAAAACATATCATGAAAAAAAAATCTGGTAAGCCTCAAATATAAGATGCGAATGTCCCTCACTCAGTTGTAGGCACAGCTTCTCCCAAGAATTAGGTGTTTTCCCTTCTGCAGTAGGATTACTATTGATACTGCCACTGTTCTGGTCTTGCCACACCCCCTAGACAAAGAGTTATAGGCAACAAACCTCTGATGAGAGAGGCATAACTAGTTTCTCTTAAAAAAAACGAGCCCCTTCTTGGCTATCAAACACAAAATAATCAACGCTGAAATTATGTAAGTACAGGGATTAAAAGGAGAGTCATCAATGTATGTGTGTTTAACAATAATTCTTTTTTTTTACCATTTTTTATTAATTTATTCATATTACATCTTGATTGTTAGCCCTTCCCCTGTTTCCTCCCATTCTTCCCTCCCTCCCACTTCCCCCCTTCTCCCTTCCCCTATGTCTGTGATTGAGGGAGACTTCCACCCCCTATGTATGCTCTAAGATTATCGAGTCTCTTCTTGGTAACTTGTTATCCTGGTGGCACTCAGAGGAAGGATAACAATAATTCTTAAAAGGTGGCTATCAATATGATAGTGGGAGGTCAAAGGCTAACATGGGAGGGACCAGAAGGAAGAGACCTGAGAGCAGCTAGAGGAAGCAAATCAAAGGGGAAAAAATGAGATGTAATTCTATTTTAACTAACTTCATAATTATTTTTTTTAAATAACTGAGTATTTCCATGCATATACAGCATACAAACTTTCTCTTGTGCAAATATACACATTCGGAGGGAGGGAGGAATGGGAGGATACAAGTGATAGAATAACAATTGAGTTGTAATCTGAATAAATTAATTAAATTAAAAAACAAAAAGAAAACAGGGCAAAAAAGTATTATGTATTTCATTTCTTCAACAAATGATTGTGTGTATAAATTGTTTGCTGGTTAAACATTTCTATGGTATTAAATGGATTTTTTTTTGTGTGTGTGTGTGTGTGTGTGGTTTTAACAAGTTGATACTAACATTTCCTTGACCTCAACTGAACTTGACAGTATACAATGCAGCCCTAAAGCTCTGTAGGTAGAGACAAGATTAGAAGCTCATGCTGTCTTCAACTACACAGATAGTCTACGGAAGCTTGAACTATGGGAGACCCTTCCTCTAAACATCAACAAAGCAAAATCAACCGAAGCTAAGCCAGCAAGCAGAAAACTATTTTTGCAGACTTTGAAGTCTTTTGTGTGACTTATAATGATTAACTAACACAGATTTAAAGTTAGTAACAGCATAAATAAGAGGAAAATTTTCATAATTGGATGTCATTTCCACAACACCACAGACACTCTTTTAAATTAAATCCCACACAAACACACACACATACACACATGGATGCTCATGCACACGCACGCAGATTTTTAGTGCATATTCAGTGGGAAAATGTTTAAAGTATGATGAACCACGTGTTAAGAAGAGCAAAATTTTTTCCTTGTGACATGGAATAATGTTTAGAAACATGCTATACTTACATAAGAATAAACATTTTCCAATGAAATGAAAGTATTTAAAGACCTTAGCAGAAAAATCACAAACAGTACCTCAAAAATTTCATTCAGTTAAACATGAGGAAATTCTTGTTAGCAAATATTTTTATATTTTATTTTTAAGTTTTAAATTAAATTCCCTTAGAAAAAAATTTTATTCCACTTGCAGAAAGTGTTGTGGTTTGGTATATACATTATTACTTTTTACTTTTATGTCCTGGAAAGTTTTGCAGGAACCAAGTTCACAGAGAGCACTTCAATATAACCTTTGCATCTGTAGGTTTCTTTCTGTGCAAATGAGTTTTCAGATGCATGACCAAGCTCTCCTTCCTACACCACATACAAATTCCACCTCAGAACAAATGGCAGCTGAGGTCATTATGTGCACAAATATCTTATTTTTTAAAGCATAGTTTCTTTGCCCTGGGCATTTTTCGACATATAGTATTTGGCCAGAGGTACTATTCTCATCCATCTTTATATAAACAGCTCATTCATGCAGTAAGCACAAAATATTGATTGTAGGTATTGATGGCAATATATATATATTCATGTCACCTATGCAGAGTACCTTTCATTTTGATTATGGATTCATAAAATCTACACATTCCTGGCTTTACATGCACATAGTGTTTTGATGTTTAATGGAAACCTTAATTTTTGCAAAACTGTAAATTGTCCCATTCAATTAATGGTAAAATACTAGGAAACAGAATATAGGAGTCAGACAGCTGAGTGCTTTTATAACTACGTAACATCTGAAAGTCAGTTTAAAATTTGTGCAACACAGTATCTATATGTTAATGGCTGAAATATTTATATTTCTGGAGAAAGAATAATGTATCTTTAAGATGGGTGAGAAATTTTGGTATGAAAGTTGCTTAGGGTATCTGAACCAATTCTTTAAACATGTCAGATAACATCTAGGGTATCACCTGCAATGTATAAGTTCTTCAGGTAGTGTTCTCAAGAAGAGAAAAACAAAAGCCCTGAGCCAACTATTAACAACTTTCACAGAACCTTCTATACTGATTTTTAAAGGCATACCTTTAACTGTATTATAATCTCATAAATTAAAATAAATATATGTGACTAATTAATGAAAATATGACTTTTAATATATTATACAGGGAATCATACAAAGATAGTTATGTCTTTGATACAGCTTATGTAAAGATCATTTCATACAGTGAATTATAGGCACATACCTAAAATATCTAAGGAAATACATGTATAAGGATTGTGGGTTTCAGGCTAATTTGCAGTATCTGTAAGATAACCTACCTAAGTTCTCAGTTATTATAGAAAACCATTTTATATTTATTATTATAATTATAATAATAATTATTATTAATGTTTTATTACGGGGGTGTGTATTTGTGTGTGTGTGTGTGTGTGTGTGTATTCATGTGTATCTGTGTGTCCATGTGTGTGAATTGGGACACTAGTTTGTTGTCACAGCATGAGTTTGGGTGTCAAAAAATGAGCTTCCTAAGTCAGTTGGTTATTTCTACTGTAGATTCCAGATATTAAACTCATGTGACCAGGATCACAAAGCAAGCACTTTTACCTGCTGAGTCATTTCTTTGACCTAAAAGAGAAATGTTTAAAATTGCAAAATTAAAATCGGAATTTGCATCCCATCTTTAATGTCAAACTCTCTGACCTGTTCCTTCGCTGAAGGGCAGGTTTGATCATCTTCGCAGAAGAAAATCACAATTTTCACTCTAAATCACTCTTCTGAGTAAAAGCTAAAAGATGCAATAAAGATTAGAGAATGCTTCGTCTTCGTATTGCATCCTTTGTACTCTGGACATGATAGAAGCATACAAAACCTGTAGAGGATTAGATAAAATCTTTACGATTAACAAAAACGCTTATGCCTTATGCTGATTTAAGATAAGTCATGGTGTTGATACAGCTCAGCTATTGTCCAAATCAGAGTTAAGAAAAGGAGTGTGACTTAGATGCTCTATAACTTATTCTAGGGCAAAGTCTGTAGAACTAAACTGTGTCATTTATAAAAGTCAATTACATGTGAAGATGGAGTTAATAATGCAAATGATCTGTTCTTCAGGTCAAAGCACTGTTTTTATAAATTTAGTGTTTTGCTTGTTTGTTTTTTTAGAATGATAAGCTCGCAGATATTAGAATTATTTATTATAGTTATTTAATTTTTTTGTTCCCAACTTCATCATCACCTCAACCATAGAATATAAATGTCTATGTTTCATTTTAATCCATTTCTATATAAACATATATACTTAAGTTAAAAATCATAAATATTAATTTTTAGATTGAATTTAAAAAGAAACATTTTAGTTTCAAAGACATATATTTTAATGGTAAAAGATTCATATATTTACAGTGAAGCAGTAACAAATGTATGAGAATTTTACAAGTTATATTAATACTAGAGAAAAATAAATTTGAAAAGAGTGAATATTAGTATTATAAAATAATGCCAAAATAAATTTTTCAAAACATTACATAATTACATTATCAAGAAATTGTTAAATTTTAAAAGTGCAAAGATTATAGCTAAGTCGTAACAACAAACCTGTGTCTACCTAATGGTCCTAGAGCTAGTGAGTATTTTGAGATCTTTAATATCACCAACATTCAATGTACTTCCATTTTTTAAAAAGTCTGATAAGTCCTCTTTTTCTTCAAATTATACTGTATTTTCTTCCTGCCAAGCATTAAATAAATCTCAGTAATTTTAAGTAATATTGAGCAGTCCAATAATTTCTTTTTATAAGAACAATGATCACATATAATAGATTCAGGTAACGTAGGTCATGAATTCTCCACATGGGCTTAGCTCCCTGTCACCTTACTCTTTAGTGACTTAGAAAAAAGTACTGATGTCTTTTTTTTTCTTGCTTGGTATTTATGGGGGGATCTTATTTAGCACATTAAATGATACTGTTATTTTAAACTAGAAATTAGAGTAATTTCACAAAGTGTATTACATGACAAATGCTGTACGAGCCTCATCACATTACATCATTTCAGACTTTTAAAGTAGTAGTAATGCAAGGAACAACCTAAGAGAATTTTTGAGTCACAGGCTTGAAGATAATGATATCAACAGTTGGAAGAGCAGGAGAAAGCAGGAAGGAAGTTAAGAAGGAGTACAGAAGGAATAGAGGCGTAATGGAAGTAACGAAGGAGGAGGAGAGGGAGGAAAAGAGGAAAAGGACCAATGAAAGGAGGAAAGAAGTGAGGGGAAAAGAAAAGCTACACTATAGGGAAAGAATAATTTGAAACCTGAAGGATTTTCAAAAGCAGTGCTTGACAATATCTGAGAAGTAGTTGTCCTTATTTTGAGAAAAAAAAAACATTTAACATTAGTCAATATCTAATAAATTTACTAAATAGCATACATCTTTTCACACATGGTAGTTTTCTGACAGTGTAATCCCCGATGTATAGTGTTTAACAACACATTTGAAAAGGATTTTACTCAATGCCACTGAATTATTGAGTAAAAAGAAAGTTGTTATTTCTTGCTGACCTAAAATGACAAAAACAACTTCTTATATTAAAAAAAAGAAAAAGAAAAAAATGTACTTTTGTGCCAAGATGTTGATACCTCAGAGAATAATGAGGGTTAAGAGTTCCAGACTAAAGTTATTCAAGGAAAACAAAACATGAATAATCACCATATGGCTTGCTATCATCTGATTTTTGACAAAAGCGATTTAAATAGATCCAGCAAGAATTAAAAGAGAAAAGAGGAAAGCTGTATTATAACACAATTTCATATACACAATTAATTTGAAACAATCATGTGAACATTATATTTTGACAAAAAATTTTAAGATATCACCCTTGGCTTTAATATGTGCAGGCCCTGTGCATGCTGGCACATTCCGAGTTCATATATGCATCTGTCCTTGGAGTCCTGTGTCCTTTTTCAATCTTTCTAGCTCCTATTCCGTGTAGTTCCTGAGCCTGAGGGCAAAGACTTAATGAAAAAATCCCATTTAAGATCCAGTATTCAAAGCCTCCTACCCTCTGCACATTATCCAGTTTGTCTCTATGTTAGTCCTCACTTGGTGCAGGAGGAAACGTCTCTGCTGATGGCTGAATAAGGCACTGACCTATGGTTACAGCAGAATGTTCCTGCACATAATTTTATTGTTATTTTTCTTTGACTGATTTTACTATATGTTTTCATCAAAGTTTATGACATATCTACCCTCAAATTCTTGGCTACCCAAAGAGTATCAGCCATGTGTTTGTTGTCATGTAATGGGCCTTAAATGAAATCAGAGAATAATTAGTTAGTTACAAATATATTTGTGCCACTATTTTACAAGCATCCTTACAGTTAAGTCAACATTGTAGATCATAGGAGTATAGCTGGGTTGAGGGTTACCTTTCTCCTCTACAGAGTATCTCTTAGTATCATGAACTCTAGTCGGTAGGGGAGAAAGCTCTAGTTGACTTCTTTCTGTTTCATTATGTAAGTGATACCTTCAAAAATAGGGCTTTAACATCAGTTGTGCAGAGTAAAAAGTAGCCTTGACCACAGTTGATATGTTTGGTGCTTTCCATTGGTCGCCTTCCATTAACCACCTAACTAGATATAATTCAAATCTGGAGGTCTCACTCAGTGGTGAAATATATTTAGTTTGGGCATTGTCTTCCCTATTATTTGATGAGTGAATTTATATATCCTTCATTTATGTATACACTTTCACAGTTTTGGAAGCTTTTAATATATGTCCATATGACCTTGCAAAGAACCCTTGAAACTAGTTGTGCATGCTAATACTCTTGACATTACCTGTCTCTTCCATATCACCTTATAGTGATACAGTCTACTTCAATCTCCTCCCTGACTCTACGTAACACATTCTATGTCCCCTTCATTTAAAGGTCCTCTCATCCCTCCTAGTCTCTTACTCAGCACCTAGACTCTGTTGTTCTAGGAATTGTAGCACTCCTACCAAAAGTTGTAAAAACTAGCAAACACATAAAAATTAACACATAATATTTGCAGTAGGCTTAGACTTTTCAAAACCTAAGCTTCTTAAACACTTTAATCACACTTCTAATTCATCAATCAGAGGAAGGGAAGAAAGGATGTTAATAGGGAAAAGGGGTTTTGTGGACCTGTTTAGATGTAGGTCCTTGGACCAATTCCACTCTGCATTGGCAGGTTACCAGCAATCCATCCAGTACAATAGCCTACACAAACAGCACACGAATCCTTAGAGATGGCACGGTCCAACAGAAACAGCAAGGCTCTTCTGAATTGGCATGAGTCTGTGGACACAGCCAGAAGCAGCTAAGGTATCATGAGAAGTTCTCTGGAACATTTCTTTCTGCGAAACAAGGACCAGAGAAGTCTTGCACAGGGTAAAATGGCAAAAGCCTTGCCCCATTGTCTGTGGTTCTTTTTATACTCCTTCCGACCACCATGGGCCCCCTCACCCTCTCTCATGTCTGTTCCCAGCAGAACATCTCATGTCTGCCCTTCCAGAAAAAATCACATGACTCCTCACAAGATAATTTTTTCAGCAAAACATCATGTGACACAACTGAGCCTTCAAAAAAAAAAAAAAAAAACAGAAACCTACACTTCAATTTTTCTTTTGGGATCTAGGTTATTTCACTCAGATGATTTCTTTTCTAGTTCTTTCTATTTATCTTTAAATTTCATGATTTTATTTTGAAATATCTAAATAATATTCTGTTATATAAATCTACCACATTTCCCTAAATCATTCATCTATTGATCAACATCTAGGCTGTTTGCAATTCCTGGCTTCTATGAATGGAGGAACAATGAACAAATGTCTCTGTAGTAGGATGTAGAGGTTTTAGGGTATGATTCCAAGAATGGTAAAGCTATATCTTGAGGCCGATTAATGCCCAGCTTCCTGTGCATATACCATATACAATTTCCCATAGTGTCTATACAAGTTTGCAATTTCACCAACAATGAATGAGTATTCTCTTAAGCTATATACTTTTCAGCAGGAACTTTAATTTGTTTTATTATTCAAAGCCACTTTGATTGCTGTAAGATGAAATCTCAATTCAGTTTATTTGGCTTTTCTCTGATAACTAAGGATGGTAAACATTTCTTCAAAGTATTTCATACCCATTGTGTTTCATCTTTAGAAACTGTCTATTTCTCCCACTTTTTAGGGAGGTATTTGACTTTTTATTTTATTATAATTTATTTACATACCATCCTGACTGTAATCCCTTCACTCTTATCTTCCTTTTCCCACTCTTCCTCTCACTTCTGCCCTAATCCCCTCCCCTAGACTTCTGACAGGAAGGGTTATTGTCCCACACCTTCTGACCAGAGACTGTCAGTTCTCATCTGGATAGCTTTCATGCTCTTCCCAAAGTGCCTCTCCTTCAAGAAAAATGCCAGTGATGAAATCTGGGGCACCAGAATTCCGTTCATTTACAGTCCCCTCCTATCTTCTCCCATCCCTTCTCCATGTGGAGAATGAGCTGTCCATCAGCTACATTTGAACATGAGGTCTATGTTCTCTGATTGCAATGTCCTTGCTTGGTGCATCAGATGGTGCAGTCCCCCCCTGACAGGAGACTATAAAGGTTATTTTATTCTTGTGATGTCCCATTTTCTTGTAGCTCATTATATATTTTAGATACTAGCAGTCAACTGAATGTATAATTGGTGAAATCATTTTTCCATTCAATGACTTGGTACTTTGCCTGAATGATGTTGTCTTTTGCCATGTAAAAGCTTTTCAAATTCTTGAGGAGTTATTTATTAATTGTTGTTCTTATTGCTTGTGCTAAACATGTTCTATTCAGATTATCTGCCCTTCTGGCAATGAGTGTAAGATGATTCTCCACTTTCTCATTAGTTCTGCTAACCTGGCCTTAAGTTAATATATTTGAACCATTTAGAGTTCAGTTTTGGGAAGGGTGATAATTTTGGATCTATTTGTGTTTTCAATATGCAGCTATCTAGTTTGACAAGCACCATTTGTTGAAGACGCTGTCTTTTTTCTATTCTGTATTTCTAGTTTATATCCTAGTCATCCTTATGATTCATAGGTATTACAGCTACATAGGATTATTCATTGCTTCTACCCTTTGAAATCTTGCATAGCAGTTTCATGTACTCCAGCTCAGGTCCTTTGGGCCTTGTTTCCAAAGTTCACGGTGTCCAATGTAATATGGATCTTTCTTCTGTCTCTGGGACACACTCAAGTGCAACAGCACTAGACTTTATTATTTTGGAAGTCTTTTGGACTGATTAAATAAAACTTCAAAAAGTCATTAATTTTTTTGTTTTTCATTTATTTAGTAATGAGGTCTCTCTCTCTCTCTCTCTCTCTCTCTCTCTCTCTCTCTCTCTCTCT
>OU015371.1:28044822-28060308 GCA_907164505.1 Acomys kempi | reverse complement strand
TGTGTGTGTGTGTGTGTGTGTATGGTGGTTGTTTGTGCACAAGTGCACACCATTTGATGGGTCAGTTTACACTTCCAGGTTCAGGCACAGCAGCAAGCACCTATAACTCTGAGTCATATTGCCAGTCTTTGTAATTTCAAATATATAAACTGATTTAAGAGTATCAGCATTTATGTGAATAACATTTAATACTGTAGATAAAAGTGACCTTTTAAAGACTGTGAAATGTAATATTCTATTCATAGAAAATTGACCTAATTGAACTTGGAATGGAGCAAATTCTTATAAATGGTTAGATGAAATACTTTTGGTGTTCATAATGGTTACAAAATTAGATTATTAATGATTCTATGTCTTAATCCTTAAAAGGAGAAATAATCTTTCAATTTAGGCCACAATATCTAGAATAGTGTATAATGCTTGGGATCACACAGTAAGATAGTTTCAATACTAGCTTAATACTTATATAAAATAATTGATAATACGAGTAATAGATAATGTGTTTTGATTTGTATTTTTCAAAATCAATGTACATATTGTGTTAAATGTTAGCAGTGTATGCTGCCTTTACACCAGGACGTTTTCTCATAAATCCATTACCCAAAGTACTTTGTAGAGATTTGGCTGTATCATAAATTATGAGTTCATTAATAAAAACCATTAGATCACTGCATCTCCTATGTCATTGTCCAATATGCACAACATATTAATATATTTGCCATATGTATAGAAGATTATTATATTAGGAGGGAAGTAAAAGAACAAACAAAGAATATAAGAACGTAGAATGAGCCTGGTTGTCATGAGCTGATAATTTTTATGATATGATATTGTCAATTTTCACCAATGTTCAAGACATATAGTAGTAGAAATTTTTTATTAATTAAAAATATAATTTACTGTGCCATATAAATGAAAAGCTGTGAAACACCAAGATCAATAAGCACAACCATGCTACTGAAACCACCCTTAGGAAGCTCATATCTTAACACTAAGATTTCTCGAAAATAATCAAAGTTTATGCTAATCAGGGCACGACTAATAAACGAAGAGGCAGCTATAACTCCAATATGAATGCACGGTCGTGTATTTACTACTAGTCTTTCAGCTTGACATCTGGCTGAATAGGCATCTAAGGTTTTGGTGAAGTAATATAATATATTTAATATATTTTGTATAAATTTTATGTTATTCCAGTACTCTTATACTAGAGGAAAGTAGGCTATCATAAAACCCTTTAAAATTTTACTCCATTAACTTGGAATGTTAACGTTTATATAAAATATATCTTTATTAATTTTTGTAAATTTAATGTGTTTACAATGAATTTTGATAAAATTCATATCCCTGTGTCTTAGTGACTGATCTAATGCTGTGAAGAGACACTATGACCAAGGCAACTCTTGAAAAATAAAAGCACATAATTTGAGGCGTGCTCAGTCTCAGAGGGTTAGGCCATTCCCATAGTTTTGGTATATGTGGGCACAGTGAGGAAGGCATGGTGCTGAGGCAGTAGCTGGGAGCTTCACATCCAGATCCACAGGGAGCAGGCAAAGAGAAAAGCCATGACAAGATTCTGGTATGGGCTTTGTGAAACCATAAAGGCCACATCCAGTGTCAAAACTACTCCAACAAGGCCACAGCTCTTAATCATTCCTAGACTGTTAATCACCTAAGGACTAAGCATGGAAATATATGAGCCTATGGGACCACTTTTGTTCATACTGTCATACTCATTCACCTTTCCTCAACTAACTCTTGATTTCTCTCAGGAGACATCCCACTTTTTTTTTCTTCTTGCATTTTTTTAACCCACTGAGTCTAGTTAAATATTCATATATTTGCATGGTTATGGGACCATCCTGGGGACCTTCCTGGCCTTACCCAGGGCCACACATATAAGAAAAACTGATTCTTTTTTCTTTCAGAAGCTATCAACTTTCATTAGCCCCCTCAAGTAAGGTAGGGACTCCTGTGTCCCTCCCCATTCATTTCGGGATGCAATGGCTTACCTCAGTGTAGGTCTTGTACCAGAAACTAAGGATGTTGTGACTTCTATGTGCCCATAGCTTTCACTAGAGGGCATTAAGCTCTCTTTTCTGATTTTGGTGGGTAAACATATATGAGGAAATAAAATTTGAATTTTTGAAAATTTCCACAACTTGCTTTCAAATGTTTCAAAAAATGACACTGTATTATTATTTTATTTTATTTTATTTTTAAAACTATAATGTAATTGAAACATCTCTGCTTTTCTATTCCTCCCGTACAGCTATTCCTACTCTCTTTCAAATCTATGGTTTCTTTTTTAATTAAACATTATTTCGTGCATATATGTATCTACATATCTCACCAACATGAATTTCTACATGTGAGATGGTCAGAGATGACACAATGGACATTCCAAGTGGTCTTGAATAAACCCCCAAGGCCTCAACTCTACAGAAATAACTGTAGGCCATTGAGAAAACCCCAAAATGGGAGGGGTGGTCTTCCTCAGAAAGGGATACATGAAATAGTTGTCCAATATTGAAGAACAGCCCAGAAAACATACATACAAGTAACATTATATAAACAGAATGTATTAAACATAAAAATAATATCTTTGAAAAATAATTACCACACTGAAATTCCAAAGGAAAAGGACTCTAGTGTCACATCTAATGTCCTAATTGTATTACTTGTCCTTAAATTCTGATAGTGTATTTTAAATCATTTGTAATCATGACTACATCCCATGCAGACCAATAGTCTTAAGTAACAGTTAAATATTATAAATTTTTGAGTAATAAAAGTGTTATTCCCAAATGAAATTTGTATATTTTCCCTTTAAGCAATGACTGATTTTTCCTATTGAGTCAATGCTTAGGAAGAAGGGAGAGCCCCAAAAGATTGCAGAATTGTGCATTTTGGTTATGAATTATAAGAAATCGTTGCTTTCAGTGGTAACGTATGAATTAACTATTATTTTAATAATGCTTACCAAATGCAGCAGTCTTTTCTGCTCCATAAAACAGTTTTCTCTTGGGTTAACCCTACTGAAGTACAGTCAGGCACTTTAATCTCAGAGAAAAGCAGGTTGGATTTTAAGACATAGAAATCTTTAGCTTCTCATCTTAATCTAAGCATATCATTAAATCACACCACCACAACTCCAGCTCCATGGAATTAAACCTTTTTGGATTTCTGTGGGTAAATATACACGCAGATTTAGAAATTAAATTTTTGAAAAAATTCCATAAGTTTCTTGTAAATGTTTCAAAAATGACACTGTATTTAATTTAATAAAATTTAATGAGACTTGTGGCAGAATTACATTAACCAAAGAAAAATGAGAAACTTTTATGAAATATAAACTGCTACCAAAATATGACTAGTAAGTTAAAAAACAACAAGTTTATCAAAGTAATTTTGAAATTTACATTTTTTATCAAATTCACTGAATACTGGTCCTATTAAATTTATTAGATCTATTGTTTTCTATAATCTCTTAAAGATACACTTTACCCAAGCAATTTTAATGGAAGAGAAACATTGTTTTTGTTTGTTTCTGCAGCTGAATTATTCATTTCTCCATGATTAAATAATGAGTACAGTGCATAAAAGCACTACTTCATTTCACTAGTAGTACACTTTCGTTGAGAAGAAAAGTATTCTGTTTCTTAATGAAGTCTATGAATCATGTTTGTGGAAGCTATCTGGAGTGCACATAGCTTAATTTATCATTTGTTCAGTTAACAGTAACCACTGGATCATATTCCAAGTTTTGTTATATTCTTTAAAGTCATTGTAATTTATAACATACATGCTTTTTTTTTTAAAATTGCAAATAATTGAACATTGATTGATTTTTGAAGTCCATTTCAATTTTACAAACGTTCACATAAAAGAAATTTGGACTGATGTTAATTTGGTACTGAATAGAAAATGTTTTCTGAAATGTAAGAAATTAACCTTGGGAAAAGTAGCAAGCTCATAGGAATTTAGATCTCAACTTTATGAATTACAGTGAATTATGCTATTTAACAGCTACACATTGGTTAGGGTATGTGCATATAATACACATATCCATCCATGTCCACAGATTTTTCTAGGGTGTAAAAATACACCCTGCTTGACTTAACATATTAAATGAATCATTGAATTAGTTTTGGGGAATATATTCTAATGAATCACCCCAACCAAGGGGGATGTTAAGCACAATGAATTTTGACAAGTATGTATCTAAAAATTTATTGCCTGCAAATTGATAATGCATGGTAACATGAAGTTAATTATACTCTCTTCAAGTCCTATGACTCTAGGAAGTATAGATGGAAAACACCATCATTGATTTGTACGATGCCATATTGTAGGTAATTAATTTTACAAAGGAGAGAATTCTGCTAATTCATGAAAGCAAGATTACTGGAATCAGAGGGGATATAAGCTATTATCTCTTCACATTTTGTAATATCTATATCAATTTGGATGGGACCATAATAGATCAACACTGCTATTGCACCAAGTCATAGACCGTGACAATCTTCAAAAACAGATGTGCTTAGGGGCTCAGTATCACATTCTACACTACCTGAGTATGCAGTGCTATTATATTAAGTCAAGATCACAATTCTAGTAGTTGGGTGGATTTCAGTGGATAAAATGAGATACAGCAATAGTGTCATAGCATTTTAAATCTAAAATCTCATTATTTACGTACATTAACAGAACGAATTTAAATGAGTTGTCTCGGTGTCCCTATTGCTGTGACCAAACACAATGGCCAAAAGCAACTTGGGGAATAAAGAGAATATTTAACTTATCCTTTTTTTATTACAGTGAAGGAACTGAATAAGTTTAAGTTCAGGGCAAAACTTAAATAGGAAAAGAACCTGGAGGTAGGATCTTATGTAGAAACTATGAAAGATCCCTTCTTAGCCGATATAGAAATATTTTCCCAAGTAAGTAAAGTTCTTTCCTCTCAGATTAGTTTAGTTGGGTCAACTTGACATAAGAGTACCAAGAGCTATTTATCCCTTGACAACATGACAAGCAAATGCATTATTATTTAACAATAACCATTTTTGTTCATCCCCCAAGATCAGATATTAATATCAGAATATAACATATTACAAACTTGAAAGTCTCACATTCTTTACAAATACAAACATAATTTAGTCTATAAAAATGGATAGTCTTATTAAAGATGTAAAGTATCATTAAAAGTCTCTCAGTGGTGGGCTTCTGTAATATCAAAATAAGATAGGAACCTTTTTCATTCCACTTGGAAAAAAATTCAAGGAACAACAAAAAAGATCAAAGCAAAGCCAAAGTCCAACAATAGAGGGCTCAGTGTCAGACTTCTAGGATTCACTCATGATCTGAGCTACCGCAAAAGACTGGACACAGCACAGAGTTTGTCTCTTAGGTTCAGGCTGGCTCCATCATAAGGTTACCATTGCCTTTGGTGGTTACCCCATGGTGTCTCCAAAATGCTGTGGTCTCTCCTGCAGCATCTGCAGTAGAATTTACTCTTCTAGATATCCTCTTCTAGACTCTAGTGAAGTAAAGTTTTAACTTCTCCACATCACTCCTTTAACCCAGAGTCTTCACCTGCTATGAGGCTGCACCTTCATCAGTGTCCTCTTCTATTCTCTCACAGGGTCAAACCTTGCCGCGCCTCGCTTGACCGGCAAGAAAGACGGGACCACCGGTTCTTCTCCTAAGCAGCTTTATTCAGGCCTTTCTTCTTCTCTTCAGCGAAATCCCCCCAAACCACTCCCCTCACGCTCATTTATATCACTCAAACAGCCAATCACACTAAGACATGTCTCAGGCACTGATAGGCTCTCCAGCAGCGGCCCTTTTTCAAATAAGGGGTTGTTTAAATCGAGGCGGCTCCGGCTGCATGCCAGGCGCCATGTGGAGGCGGGGGTCCACAAAGGGCTCTGTGGCTCCCCTCAAAACCTCAGCTGATGCCTATGGCCTTTTAGGAATCTAAAACTAGTACCACTTGGAAGACTTTTATGCATGACCAAGGTTGACTGCCAACATGAGGTATATTCTTGACCATCTTGGCAAACACGTTTTTGTTTTGTTTTGTTTTGTTTTTTATTAATTTGGAGTAAATACTTCCCAGGAGTTTTCACTTAAAATATGATGGCCTTTTCTTAATAATTGTTAATATCTCAGCTCTAACTAACTGGCACTAGTTGTTCAAGTACAGAAACTGTTTCATTTCATTGGCGCTGATGCTTGGAAATTATAACTGTTTGTTCAGCCTCAACTGACCAGAACCACAGACTCTTAATTTAAAATAGCCAATAGTTTCCTGGCATACACAATGGACTCTCAGTCATTACTCAGAAGCCTCCCAAGGTAGACCTCTATCTTCTGTGTTGTTCTCCAGAGTTTTTATCTTTCAAGCCCCTACAAGAACAGTCTGTTGAGCTCACCACATGCAATGGCGTTGCTAACCAAAATTTCTAAAGTGCTACCGCTCTCAAAGTCATCATGTTCAAAGCTGCTTCTTCAATACACTATGTATGTTCATCCCTCTCTAGTCTTCTTAGTAATTTAGCCCACTCAATTTTACCATCTCTACCAATTAATTTTAAGATTACTTCTCTTATGGGTTGCTTTTTTTTTTTTTTAAACATCTCTTTTCCATGGAGTCCAGTGTGCATCGCACAGCTAATCTTTAGAAATTGGGCCTGAACTGCTTTATGGCCAGCCTGTCAGGGCTCATATCAACAAACAACAAACAAACAAACAAACAAACCTATAAGAACAACAAGACAACTGACTCTCCTTTTGCCAGCAGCCAATCTGGTTAGTTTAATTGTTTCGGACATTTAAAAATGGTATTTTCATATTGTTTTTCTAACTCCCTGGACTATGTTTGCCTTTCCTAAAACTGTGTTCAGATGAGTGTTGTATGTTGTAGGAATCAATCAAAACTCTGGATTTTATTTGTTTCATATCCTATATTATTTACATTTTTCAACATTTTCTCATGATGATCTAGTAATTGTGTAAGCAATATTAATTCAATATCAATAATCATATAAATATTTTCATTTCAGTTAGAAGTTCTCATTATAAATTTCTATAGGATTTTTGATACAGCATAGTCTCAAATCTAGAGGCTCTTCCGAAGAGTTTTAGCCATTTATTTTCTTTGTTACTGCCTTTCTGTTATTGCAGCCTAATCTCTCCATTACCTGCTACTTATTTTACTCAAAAATCTGATGAGCACTGGTTGTTTAGTTGTTTATTCAAATAATATGTATGTATATATATATATATATATATGTATGTGTATATACCACAATATAGTACATATATTGTAGTTTATATAGTACATATGTATAGCAGAATTTATATATTGTATATACTATATATATTTATAGCATGTAGTATATACCATATATAGTATACATATGTGCTATATAATTATACACCAATTCACACACACACACATATATGTTACACACATAAGTGAAATTTTCTTTATTTTATAATAATAGGCCAGTTTACCAAATCTAATGATAATACTTTTGCAATATCTATGTAATTTAAGTAGAACATAAGCATTAAATTATATACACAACAAAAGGTTGGCAGATATGTATAACCACTTGTAGTATTTACAATAATTACTCTTATTTAATAATTTTAGCACTTCCTAAATTTCTAAGAACTGGAGTAAAGGTAATTACTGAGGTATGATCAAAAATGGGTCTGGGTAGTAAAAAGAACTAAAGGAAACAAATCATCCAAAGGAAGTAATGATTTATCAACACCATCAAGGTTACTGAGAAACTAATGAGGTAAGAATTACAAACTGCTCATTCTTTCTGGCAAAAGTGAACTTGCCTAAAGAGTTTTAATAATACAACTGGAAAAATAAATTAGTAAATATAGTAGGTTTCTATGGCTTAATCTACAATAACCTCACATTTTATTAATATATATATATCTACAAAGCAAAAAATAATTTAAATATCTATTTGGTCCATGGTATTATTTTTTGATGCCACTTGAAAATATTAGGCATCATGTTGCAATTTGGCACACAGATAATTACTCTTGTCTTCATATTAATACAATAATTCTTTTAGATAGTTTGTTTAAAATAAATTTTTTTCTTTGACATTTTTGTCATTAACTGTTTCACATGGTGTACATTCATCTCTTAAGAAGACTGGATGAGAAGATTTTAAGATCTTAAATAATAGGCCATGATTAGGTGAAAGAATAAACAAAATTGCTATTCTACTTTTACAAATGGATTGACTTGGATGTGGATTTTTAAATCTGGTGACTGGGGAGAGCATATTTGTCTATGAGAATATTTTTTGTAAAGGAAAAATTGGAAAGAAATAAAAAAGCAATGCTGTCAAGGAGATGGTATGGATTCCAGGTATGGCAATTAACATTTTTATTTTACAAGATTGAAATGTCACTAATAAACGTTTCCAGCCAGATGTTTCTCAGAACAAATCGAAAGAAGGTTGATCTCAAATTATGCATGGCACACTGCAAAAGTATCATGATGAATGATGATTTTAATGAAATTGTTTTACTGAAGAGATATGTCCTTTAAATGGACCAAAAAAAAAAAAAAAAAAGAATGACTCCAGTGCATGCTATTGCGCAGACATGAATGTCCTTGTTGTGAACTGTCACCTTTCCAGGATGCAAGGGACTGTGGCTGCGTGTATCATAGCACCATGTTCCTGCACTCATCAATTTCACCCAATTGTGATCAGCTCACAGTCTGTATATACTTTTTTCATATCAGTGTTTTTTTTACTTACCTGTAATGAACTGTAAATACAGCTGTATGATAGTCTTATTTTAATTTCTTTTCAATCATCAGTTAAAATGTGTGAAAGGCCTTCAAAAAGCAGGTGTAGAGAGTAGCTGCCTTTTTTCCCCACCAGATACCATTTTCAAAGGAACTGGAGGAATATGGGTCATTGAATGAGTAATTCACCTAATGAAATGGCTGTCCATCTTTACCCAAGTAACCAGGAAAATATTGCGTTGCCTATTCATTATTTCACTGTTCAGTATAAGCATAGGAATATGCCAGTTACATAGACCTTGTCAGGAGTAAAGAGTGACCAGAGCTGAACCCTGAGGCCCCTCAGAGTTCTCTGACTGTGGTACCTTAATGGGTCTTCAGATTACAGTTTGATTAGGGCCATCATTATCTGACAATTTCTTTGGCCAAGTCTTTTTTATTCAAGTGTAGTAGTCCCCGTGCCTGATGAGTTTCTTTTCACCCTCATAAACATGTATGGTGGTATCCTTTCTATTCCCAAGAATAGTGTTATTTATTAGTCTGAGTTGCATGAGTGGTTTTCCCATCTTCACCCAGGACACAGTTGTCCTACCTCTTCACAATGGAGTCAAAGCCAGGTTTTTCCATGGACGGTGAGAGAACAAGGCAGAGTCTGAATAAGCCTGTTTGGCACAGTGGGGGAAGATATAGGGTAAGGAGCAGTATGACTTCAATGATTAAAAAACAAACTCTTCTGAATAAATATTTTATAATTATTTTTAAGATGGCTAATATTTTCTAATTCCTGAAGATATTAATATATTTTTTAAAAAAATCTTGTGACTGAATGTCAAAAATATTTGAGCAATTACTGAGGAAAGGGTTACTGTGTCAAACGACAGAGGTGAAAAGTTAAGTCCCACAAAGACAATAGAAAAGTGATGGATGTTTGGCTGTGAGTCCAAACATCTGTTTCAAAGTGCTGTTGGTTGGAGCCTCTCACAGAAGAACTCTACTATGCTCCCCTATGCAAGCACAGCAGAGGACCGTTAATAGTGTCCGGGGTTGGTTCTATCCTATGGGGTGGGTCTTGGGTTGGACCAGGTATTGGTTGGACAGTCTCTCAATCTCTGCCCTATCTGCTCTATCTTTATGCCTGCCCATCTTGTAGGCAGGGCAAATTTTTTAGTTTCTGTGGGTGGTTTGGTGTTCCCTTCCCTCTAGGATGAGACTTGTCTAGTTGAGGGGAGTCCTTGCTATTAGGAGTCTCTGCTAGAGTCCTCCTCATATCCTCCTAGGAGCCTAGCCTGACTTAGGTCTCCAGCTTGTGACAAAAATTTCTCACCCATAGTTTCTCTATTCTCTACAAGCCTTCTGTCCTCCTACTCCTGTTATCCCTGGTCTTATATCCACCCTCATATCTCTCTGCCCTCTCTCTCTTACCTTGTTCCCTCTTTTAAGCCTCTACCTCTGTCTATTCTATTTCCCCTTATGAGTTGGAAGATGCATAGGAGTCTTGTGAAAAAGTGGACAGAAAGAGAAAAGGACCTGGAAGTGACAGAAGCTCCACAATAAGCCCACAGAGGCAACTATCCAAGACCCAGAGTAGCTTACTGAGACTGAAGCACCAACCAAGTTCTATACATGGACTAAACCTAGGTCCCCAACACACATGTAGCCAATGGGCAACTCAGGCTTCATGTGGGTCTTCTAGTAAAGGGAGCAGGAGTTATTTCTAACATGGGCTTTGTTCCCAGCTTCTTTTAAGAATATTTTATGTATACATTTATGTTTTTACACATAAATACAATAAACTACATACAGCAAGAGGAATCAAAAAACAATCAGGAAATATATTAATGTCACATTCATAGTGCTTTGATTATTTGTATTTGGCAACCTCAAAGAAAACATCTTTCCTATGTTGGTGTGTCTAAAATTCAGAATGTAAATAAATATCTATCATATCTCATCTCTCACAACTTAAAACATCTGCCTAGACTTAAAAACATCTTAAAAACTAAGCTTAATTGTTAAACTAAACTATCTTCAACTCCATCAAAGACTTAAGAAGGAATAAAATTAATTACCTGAGGAAACAGGAAGTGCAAGTTGGCAGCTTCCAAAGTGAAAGCGAATGAGCTTGGGTGGATGGGAAGAGGGGTTCCCCTTTTCTGAGGAATAGGGTGTATGGAATGGGGCAGAGTGAGGGAGGCAGTACTGAGAGAGATGGAGAGATGGCTCTCCTACCAGAATGTAATGTGAATAAACAAATAAAGAAGAAGAAAGCAATGATGTATGTATGGAGAGGACAGATGAGATGGATGAATATTGGTAAGCCTGTGATACCTCCCTTAAACACATTTCTCCATCTCCTAAAGCCACTGACCTAATTATTTCTAATATTTTCTTGGTAGCATATATTATATAATATGTGAAACTTATTTTCATATGAATATAATTCATTTTATATTGTTCTTTTACTCTTTATAACTGTGCCCTTCCCTTTCCTGCCCTGTATCTGATTTTTGCCATCTCAGGATCCTCTTACTATTTATACTTATTTTCTATTCTTTGCGACATTGTGAAGAGCTTGTGTGCTACTTATTTCCCATGACCATTTGAGATGAAATTTGAGAAGAACGTCTTTCGAGGCAAATTTTAAGCTTTGATAGTGAGTGGGGAACAGAAAGTCATAGACTTCTATAACCCATTATTAGTGTTATTTCTGTAAAGTGTTTCTTTTTCAATTAATTACGTTTTGAGAATAGTTTCTTCCAGTCAATTCATATATATATGAATTGTGGGTGGTTTGGTATATATATATATACATATATATATGTATATATACATATATATATGTATATATATATATATATAAAGCTATAGTGAGAACTCAGCTTAAACATAGTCCTTAAAGTTTCTTGTTTTCAACCTACTGACTTCCTTATTCAAGTGATTCCTCTTCTGAGTCCAATGATTGCTGTTGTCTGGAGGCAGTTTGAAATGATAGCCTGAGGTGAAGAGGCCCCATCCTGAATCCTCCCTCTGCTAGCCTCTGCCTAATTTTATCAATCTTATCTCCTGCTGTGGAAGCTATTTCTGAGCTTCTTGGGCTAGCTGCAATTTGGGGTACATACGTTGTCTTTTCAAACCCAGCAGGCCTACAAATTATGAGATTCTAAATCACTTAGACTGCCGACTGCATGTGGAGAGAACGTCTCTTCACAAAGCATCATTTTCTCCCCTCTCTACTTTAGGCTGCGTTCAGAACTTTTGAGTTCATATCTCTTTTAGGAAAGCTTGCCTGAAGGAGCTCGAGGTAGCAACATTCTGTATTGATCCTATGTTTATTCCTAACAGTGCATGTTCTGTATCAATCTCAGTGTGCAGCAAGTTCTACCCTTTACTGCGGTGTTTTGCCTGCCACATATTCATTCCCTCAAATGACAACAATATCTGTGATCTTTGTATTTTGTATGTATTCATTATTGGAATAAATGGAGAAGGTGTATTTGCTGAAACAATAGTTCATATTGGACAGAAAAATGCCTTTCAATACCCAGCCAAGACACATCTGTTTATATCTATTTATCTGTGATCAATGCTTATGACTCAGCCATTGTCAGAAATAAGGAAGATTGAGATTATATTGAATATAATTCCAACCTTCTAAAGATGGGTAAACAAAAAAGTATACATATTTAATTAAGATATAAAGTCATTACTGTGTTCTAAATGTGCCGTTCCTTTTCTATTAGTGTTAGCAAAATGACTGGACATCTTAGACATTTTCAAGTATTTTTGAATGACTTTAATAATGTGGCAACTAAGGTCATCATATCTGTAATTTATAAGCCTTTCACATTACTGACTTACTCCTTTTTTTATAAATTTCTCATAAGAACAAGAGGCTTTGTGTTCAGACGTGGCTTAACTAATAGGCTCTCTTATTTCCTACTTTAGTAATTTTTGGGTATGTACTTTAATTTATAACACTATCTCAGGTACATTACTTGAAAACTCTTTGTTTTTAATAAGTAAAAATCCTCACAATATATGTAGCAAATATTTAAAAGATTTGAAATGCTCATATATATTTTCTAATGTCATGGCACCACTCTCACTGATGAATAGTGCTTATGGAAATATCTAAACAGAGAAGCTGCAGAATTAAATGGCATCATAAATCAATCATAAGATCAATGAATTTTGCTTAGTGACTCTGCAACTTAAAGGGATATATTTGCTAATAGATTGTTAAATATAAAACCTTTCTGTAGTTCAGTTAACATAATTTTATTGTGACACGTTTTCTTCTTTTTCAATGAATATAACATTATCATAGTTTATTTGAGTAAAAATGTTTTGTACAGTAATTATCATTATTTGATATTCTTTGAAAAGTTTCAATTTGGGCATTAAGCTAGAATCACCTTTCATAAAACTCCTCTGTCAAGTTCTTAATAATGTACTATTTTAATATATATGGCATTTTTTCAATTATTATATTATAGAATGTTTAGATTTATGGATAATAACTAATTTTAAGAATATTAATTGGTGATAATAAATTCTAATAAATTAGCAAATATGTTAAATGAGCTAATAAAAATATCTCTTAATTTCTATGCCTCAAAATATAAAGCATTTTGAGGAAGAGAAGACTGTGCTCAGATGGTCCTATTTCATAGTAGTACTAGAAAGAATTACTATAACAAAGTAGGGACTGAAGCAAGATGTCAGATTAAATATTATTTTTCCTCTTTATTTTATATACTATACAATTTTCAGGTACAATGCTGAATGCTTATTTTTAAGTAAGACATGATACTTAACATATTTTATAGTGGCTGACTCTAATAGTCTACCACTGATTAATAACTAATAAAAGTTAGTAATATACACGGTGGAAGTAAGCTAAAATGTATGGTTCAACCTGATGCAGCAACCAGACTTAATAGAAAGGAAATGCATTTTCCTTAAATGATGTCCAGGACTTGGAAGTTTGTTTTCCACCACAACAGTGGGAACAAATCCACAAAGGCATCGTTGGGTAGTAAACAATTTAATTTCATCATCACTCATAGAGTATTAGTATATCTCACATTTCTGCTTTTCTTCCAAGCTAAATTCCGAGGAAAATCTATGACTTTAGCAGTCCTTACATATACGTGAAGAGCTCTGGACATTGTTCAGGTGTGATAATGTTCGAAGTTTTTCTTCTAAAATTTTTCTTCTTTTGTTTTTTGTTTTTTTGCATTTTTTCTCCTTTATTAATTTATTCTTGTTGCATCTCAATGGTTATCCCATCCCTTGTATCCTCCCATTCTTCCCTCCCTCCCATTTTCCCCTTATTCCTGTCCTCTATGACTGTTCCTGAGGGGGATTACCTCCCCCTGTATATGCTCATAGGGTATCAAGTCTCTTCTTGGTAACCTGCTGTCCTTCCTCTGAGTGCCACCAGGTCTCCCCCTAAAATTTTTCTTCTTTTGTATTCACTGTCCTAATGAAAACTATAAGGACGGGGAGAGAGTGGTATTTGTGTTGGTATGCAAGAATGTGGCTAAAATAATTGACAAGGATCTAGAACAATACAGATCTCACGTTACCAAATAATTTACACAGGCATCAACACCACTCAACTTTGATTGTAATATTGGATCACTCCCTTACTAAAAGTTTAAAAATGTATTTTCATTATCAGAATCAATAAATACTATGTGCGTCTCTAATTTCTTATAGTTTGACTAATGGAAAAATAAACTACATAAGCGTATATTTTCCTACCTTCTTAGAGAAAAAAATGAAAAGAAAACCAAACCATTTATATGACTCAGTGATAACGTTTCCTTGGAACATAAGCTGACAAAATAATTCTGTTTGGGAAAAATATTTCTTTACAAATTTGGGGAACTATCAATGATGCCTCTTCTTTTAAATGGAAACCATATAAAATGAGCAGCCTGAATAAAATGATCACTTTTGATTTCTTACTTACTCATTAGCAGCCAAGTAATAGAATGCCATTTGTGAAAAATCAATGTGACCTAGAAAGTAATTGAATTAGTGCAGGCTCCCATTACAGTGGTAGAGTACCTTGACCAGAAGCTAAATGACAAAAAAACTTGCTGTTGGTTCGTTTTCAAACCAGTGCAAAGGGCTAACTGAGGTGCCTGTGGACATAGCAAAGTGGACTCTGAACAGTATGTTCTTCCATAATCTTCCAGTCCTTACCTGTTACAGAGTCCTGGGAGGCATAGCCTACACCCTACTTCTCCCACCAAGGGACTGAGCTGAGCAGCCCTGCCCCCTCTTTTCTTCCTTTTTATTTATTTATTTATTTATTTATTTATTTATTTATTTATTTATTTATTCATATTACATCTCGATTGTTAGCCCTTCCCCTGTTTCCTCCCATTCTTCCCTCCCTCCCACTTCCCCCCTTCTCCCCTCCCCTATGTCTGTGATTGAGGGAGACCTCCTCCCCCTATTTATGCTCTTAGGATATAGAGTCTCTTCTTGATAACTTGCTATCCCTCCTCTGAGTGCCATCAGGCCTCCCCATCCAGGGGACATGGTCAGAAAAGGGCTATCCTGGCTCTTTTGACCACTTTTCCTCTTGGAGGAACCTCACTGTTTCCCATTTCTCTCCTCTCTACAGCTCTCTCTCTCTCTCTCTCTCTCTCTCTCTCTCTCTCTCTCTCTCTCTC
>OU015371.1:28018163-28044812 GCA_907164505.1 Acomys kempi | reverse complement strand
CTCTCTCTCTCTCTCTCTCTCTCTCTCTCTCTCTCTCTCTCTCTCTCCCTCTCTCTCTCTCCCCTCTCACATAACCCAGCTCAGGTTGCTGGGCAAACTCACTCTGGAGTCTCCGGGATGCCTCTGTTTCTGCCAGTTTTCTTCCTTATATCTATAATTAAAAACTTCAACCTCTTAGGACCAGACTTGAGTTCCGTTTATTACTTTTTTTTTTTTCATTCGATTCTTAGTTTTGAAGGTTTTCCTCTAACCATGTAGCATTGTTTCTGGGCCTTCGATAAAGCAGGAAATCATAACATAAACAATGGGTTAAAGCACTGGAAATCTGCTCACCTCCTGGGGACAAGGAAAGAGAAAATTAGGGAAGGGAGAGGTGTACTCCACAGTGATCAAATCTCCCAATTAGACCTCATAGTTGCCATAGTACTGCATAGTAATATAACTAAGTATTAATCTCATAAATTGAAAAGATTGCAACCTTCATGAGCCAATCAAGTCTGAATATTTGTACCTGCACTGTGGACGATCTCTGCGATTTATGTCTCTTAATAACAGACTGCATATCTATACAGCAATAGAAATTTGGCAAAAGTGCAGTGGAACATTCTTACATATGCTGTAACCTCCAACTACCTTTAACCTGTAACAAGGTCTTCCGAGATAAATGATAGTATTCCTCTCTCAGCATTAGAGCCTAGTGATTAGAGAGCACTACAATGGAAGGACTGCATGACGGTTCAGATTTACCCTGCTCTAATGTTTAATTTCTTACTGTTAGCAGCCTGCGCCCAGGTTGCTTAGTGTCCTCGGATGTCATCACCTGCTGCCACCAGGGGCATGAGATAAAAAGGGAAAACCCGCCACTCTGCCCTCTGCCTCCTACACTGTCTCTCTGTGCCCCCTTTCTCTTCTCCCCTACGTTTCTACAATGAATCTTATACCATGTGTGTTGCGTGACATATTTAACACTCTGGCTTGAAAGTAAACAATACTTTTTTTTTTTGTAGCAATGTTGGACATTGATGTAAATGGAAAATAAGGAAAGTAACATTTAAATACAGATAGGCTTTAGCAATATTTTTAATTTTTGAAGAATATTGAAAGTTTTATCTGTTAATAATTCTTCCTGTAAAACCTCTAAGTTTCAGTTACTCCTTAACTGTTAAGACATTTTTGTTGAGCCAAAATTTTAAGCATAGCTTAATTTAATTAAAACAGTTAGAGCCTAGATTTGCCTTCGTGTATTTAAAAAACAAATTTACTAAACCAGAACTACCAATACGGGGAATAATTAATAGAGTGGCGATGAGATATTCTCTGAGTATTATTTTTATTTATCACCCATTTGAACAACAGTAAGAAAATATGTGTGATGGATTTCATAGTTTACCAATATCCTCTTAAAGTGAACGCCACTGCTGAGACCATGTATGGCAAAACCTTCTTGTTTCAGTTCTTTGTTTTCTTTTCATTCTAACACGCCTATTCTGTCATTTTTATTGAGTCCTTCCTCCAGTCTATTTTTGAAATGGTAGTTTCATGGTCAGTTTTTCATCTCCCTCACATTCTCTGCTTGGGAAATTACAGTTCTTTCTATTCCTCCATAGTATCCAAGAGGGTATAACTTCAAAAGATGACTTTGCGACTCCTCTTTCCTGAGTACTAAACCAATAGTTTCAAGTTTCACTTTGTCATTTCTTATGACAAGATAAACATGTTGACAGGCACATTACTTTTCCCATTTCCTGAAAAATATCTCCTTTTAAATTCTGCCCAACCCTGTATGGTTTCTCTCTGATACATGTTAACATTCCATGCTCAGAAATACAACCGTCTGGGTTTACAGTATTTTTTAGACAATATCTTCTCAGGTGTATAGTTTGTTTGCTTTTTGCTAAGTTCATATGACAATACATTTTATATAAGATATGAATATGTCCCTGTAAAATACCCATTTCTTGTAATTTGATTTGCATTGCTCAAGGTTAATTCTAAACCAGTCCTGGATACAGCTTTCATACTGACAATTCATATGTAAATTGTTCTCTTCCCACTATATTTTTATAGTCCAAGTCACCTAAGCTTCCTTTAACTGGAAACTTTTATAAAAGTAAAAAAAATCTTCTGATCAAAGTAAGTGTTTTTATGAATATATCTGTTAAGCATGCCATTGAAATTTAAAGTATTATTTTAGACAGTTTGTATGCATTGATTATGTGGTTGATATTCTAACGGGGTTATAGTTCAAAAAGTGGCAAAATATTTAATGTACAGACATAATAAATACTTTCCAGGAAATAAAATATGCACACAGTTAGGATAGGTTTCCAGTAATTAAACAATCAACTAAATTGTCAGTACTTCCTGATAAGTGATGAATTAAAATTGACTATTCTAACTACATATTTCTCTGAGTTGACAATAATACAATGTGCATTAACGCACAAAGAAAAAAAAAAGAACATATATTGTGACCTTCTTTATTCTGTATGCCACACCTACTAGCATAAAGTTCAGAGTTGTATTCTCAGCAAAAAATACAGTGGGACTCTCAACAAAGCAATGTAACATTCCAGTGTGCCACTACAGTAAATACAAATATACTCCTATACCCTTATTTTTGAATGCTTATGTCCAAACTAAATAGTAAAATACAGTGCCCGACGTCATAGAGTTGAAATGTGGGATCTTAGGGACTTATTGGGCTATGAGTAATTAGTGTCTCACGTGCATCTATCCTCTTTTCTGTTTCATCTGCCTATTCTGTCATGGGGCCATCAGTATTCAAACCCTCCGGCAGACACAGGCCTCTAGGAGCCTTCTAGAAAGTGAAAACTTGGCCTTAAACAAAAGCTGCAGATAGCCTATAATTTTCAACCTCCTGACTATAAGAATATAAATAAATTTCACCTGTTTATAAATCACTCAGCTTGTCATACACTGTTGTATCACACAGAGTAAGACAATTTCCTAGAAATGCATTCTTTGGTCCTACTTGATATTTTGTATGAATCTGGGAAATGAAAAAAAATATTGTAAAGCTTCTGAATTATAGTCAAAAGGAATATTTTTTAACAGAGTAGGGTAAGTTATGTGAATTGCAAATCTATTTACTTAGTAAAATTCATGCTCTCTACATGATGAAAATCTCTGAAATAGTCTCCCATCAGGACATGTCTGGATGTGGCTCCTGCTTTTGCTTGTATTGGCAGTAGATAGCCCATTTTGTGCTAAATAATGGAAGTTCATGTTACTGAGCCAATTTTAGGTCTCCATTCCTGCTACCATGGAGAGATTTAAATAAGCCTATCTAGCAAGCAGCAGGATGGCTGGGGAATTAGACTAAGACCTGCAAGAAAATTATCTTTTCTACCTGATTATTGAATTCTTACTTCCCTTGAATTTCACTCTTATGGGTATTTACATGAGGTACAAGTATCTCACTGTTATCTTTTTTTCTGAAGGGCACACATAAATAGTTCCACAGATTACCTGGAAGCAATTCTTAAACTGCATCCCTTTAAAGTTCTGACAAGCCAAGAACTTCTTTTGGTCCATGTTCATAAATAAGTACCAATCCGTTTCTGAGTATACATCCTATTCCACTTGAAGATGACAGCTAATGCAAAGTTACAAGTTTCAACTTCTGGCATTTATAGCTATTAAATTTCAGAGTTGTTTCTGAAATAGAAGTGTTGTGTCTACTGTCTTCCAAGTGACAGCATGCAGATACTATTATGAAAAACAAACATCTAAAAGTGTTTCTTATTTAATTGATTGACTAAAAAAATCTTTTTCTTCAAAATTCTCAGTGTTACATCAATAGAGGGAAACTGTTAAAACAAAATAACCAACAGACAAATGATTTACCTATACTCTGAATATACATGAATTCTTCACTTTCTATAATGTATCATTTCTATCTACACCGGACAACTGCTATGTGGACCATATCTTGGTTCCTTGGGTCAGGTTATGATCATATTTCCATTCATGTGATATTAAACAGGTGGGATTTCCTTAACCACAGAGCCATGATAGCAAACTATAGACATCCCTTCAAAGAAATTCATAAAAATATTCAGCATCTGCTTATAATCATCGTACTGGACATTTCTATGTGTTTCTTACTTTTCTATTCATACATAAGGATTTTATTTTGTGTTTCAAATACACATCCAATCATTTCAATTTTATGTACTACTTGAACATAAATAGCACTTGAGTATAAGTAAGTAGAATTATATTACACTTATCTTGTTTTGTTTTATATTTTTGATACAGAGTTACTATATCTGTGGCCTAAAACTTACTACATTAACCAGCCTGGACTGGAATTCATATCGATATCCTTGCCTCTGCTTCTTAAGTAGGAAGAAGAAAAATATGCATGTTATATTATTTGAATAAAGTTCCTTCTTAGTTCAAGGAAGTTTTTTACTATTTGTTTCTGGTTTATTATAGCATATTTGCATTGTAAGTGAAATTTTATTTTTTCTCTCTATTCACATGATTTATTTTCTTTTTACATAGCCTTGGTTATTTTGTCTAGTGCTGTGTTGAATTTAGTGATGAGAGGAGCCATCTTACTTTGTCTCTTACCTCAGACTGAGAATTTCAGGATTCTCGGTATTATGTGTGATGTTTACTGTAGTATTTTTGTCAGATTTCTTAGGTTGACATAGTTGTTTTCCATGCTTGGTTTTCACAGAGGATCTTTTAAATAATAGATATTGGACTCATTAACTGTTTTTCTATGGTGATAGGATGGACAATTTTATTCCTAACTTATATATGCTGTGGATGTCTGAATGTGAGTCACTGAATATTAAGATATTTAATCAACATAGTTATGGTGTATAGTTCTTAAACATCATTATGTTTGTCTTCCCACAATATTTTTTGTGAAATCTTATATCAGTTATGTTTATGAGATGTACTCCCCTTCCAAGACTTGTTTACAGTTTTATTTGTTGGTGTGGTGGTGATGTGTGTGTGTGTATGTAAACTCGTATTTCTCTTTGTATTATATTTGCTTTAGGTACTAAAGTAAAATTCCCCTACCTCTGTGCTCAAATTATATGATAGAAAATATACACAATTTGTTTCCATAGGTTAGAACTTTCTAACCTCACACTTTTTAGGAGGAGATAGTTAATAATTGAGTTAACATACTTAATATATTTATGAATATTCATGTTGTTAGAATTAAAAATGAAACTGATCATAACAGATATGAATACGGAGAGATTTATTGTAAAAGCCTGAAAGAGGAGTCAGTGAGGGAGAGAGGTTCACCCCAGGGGAACAGAGACAGAATGACAGGCAGGCAGAGAAAGAGAGGGAGAGAGAGAGAGAGAAAGAGAGAATAAGAGACAATAAGAGAGATGAATAACAGATTTATCAGATTTAACCTTTCATATCCTGGGCCTGGACCCACACCCGGTGGTGGGCTGGCAATGGTATAAGAGGTTGCTAAGCAACCTAGAGCCAGGCCTCATATGCCAACATTCCCCCTTTTTCCTATAAATGAAAAAAAATGTGGACATTGGATTGTCTTTCATGCAAGGGAAGTTAATATATATATATATATATATTACATATATACATATATATTAACATATTATATATGTACACATATATGTATATATATAAAATATTAATTGAAAGCAAAACAGGTCTTGGATGTTATGCAAGGGGGGGGTGAGAGAGGAAAAAAAAAACAAGAGTAATAAAAATCTGGATTATATGGTGAAGGGAAAAGAAGAGCCCCTGCCCTGGAAGTTCATGGTAGAGGGCAGAGGGTACCAACCATGTCCTGAGGCACATAGGGAACGATGAGTGTTGGGACAATCTGCAGCTCTTTGTCTCATGTCTGAAGCACATGATTCAAACCTTTTGTTGATAATAAATGGACAAGGGGTGAAGAAATCAATCGTCTCTGGCAGCTTCCTGCTGATGCCAACACTAGGACGCTCGTAGTAGGTCAAAAGGGTGAAATGTTGGCCATGTGTTGGAAGAACAGACTGTTGCATTTGCTCTCCGGGGTCTGAGAACACCTGTGGCCAGGAGGGACAAAGCAGGGCAAGCTGGCCTGATCTGTGAGGTTTGACTGGAGCAGCTGTGGGTAGCTGCTTTGGTTCTATCCTGGATGCAGGAAATCTGGCAGGATAATGGAGCATATATGTGGGCAGAAAACAAGTTAAGTAGATTAGGAAGAAAATTTCTTTTAGGTGTATATTTAAAACTTTTGGGAGAGCGAGCAAAGGTGGAGGTTTTGGAAGGAAGAAGAGAAAAAGCTTGAGTACAGAGAACCTCCTTCCATTTTACCCTATTGCTGGCAGTAATTAAGGACTTATTTTAGATCCATCTAGTTTGGTGGCGTAGGTGTGTAAGCTTCACAGTTCTTAATGAGGGCCTAAGGATTTACAGTTCTCCAGAAGGCATCCCAGAGGAGCATGGAGGGACAGCAAATGGCCTATTCCCATTGGTATGTGGATCCAGTGACCTGCTGGGGCATCCCCCAGAGCAAGGTTTAACTCAAAAGTTGGTGAAATCTGTTCCATCAACTAACGCTTCAGTGCTGGGCAGAGACCAAGAGCACAGCCCAACAAGGACAATCTGATCCTGGAGAGCCCGCCAGGATTTTAGCAGCAGAAAACAAACAAACAAACAAAACTGTGCTGGCTAAGAAGCTCACCTAAAGGGAAAGTCCTAACTGAAGGTCAGCAAGAAAGACTAGTTGCAGTCATGCAGAACGTGGTTGGAACAACTCTGCTCCCCAGTGAACTAGACAAGTGCTGACAGTCTCTTGGGCAAAGGGAAGTATTTACGCTGAGTAGAAACTCACTAATTGAGTGGGTCTTGGGTGCAGAAAGGTGGCAATCCGGTAGTTAGTTGGGGGGTGGGAAGTCAGAAAACCAGAAAAAGGGGGAGGAATCCTACCCTGCAAAATAGGTGATAGATGAGAAATATCGACTGTTGATTGGCAATGCTTATCTGGACTCCATCTGAACTGAAAGGTGGATTTCCTGTAGCTTACAAGAATCCTTTTAAGTTTACAAAGGGGGATACATTTTAGACATGTTAGCAACACCATTGCTTGTAATCTGTGGTAAAATATACGTTGTAGAAAAGGTAGCAGACATATATTTTGTGATATAGCATAGCAGAGGCTTGGGGAAAACATTTAAGTTAAAAGGATGAACTCATTTTGAGCTGAGCTTAAGAAAGGCAGAAGCCTTATAGATCACTCTGTCATCTGGTAATTGGTACCATGAGGAAGACAGGACCCTCCTGTAGAGCAGAAAGGCAAAAGCTCACTTGATCTTAATTTGCAGCATCAGTACACATTATGAAAGAGGAGCTTTTCCTTCTGTCCAGAAGACTGGATATACATAATTCCAACATAATGGCCAACATTTTAAGTCTGTATTTAAAAGATAAATGAAAAGAAATTTAAAATCTTAAAATTGGGAATATGAAGGTAGATCATATAGTTGAATGTTTTACCAGAGTTAGATTAATAAGCTCCATTGATTAATTTCAAATATTTGAACCGTTACTACAGCAATAGCATAGCAACAGGAAGAAATACAACATCCGTTTAGACCCTCTGACCTGCATGACTTGCATTTAGCAACCTTAAAACTCCTTCTTAGACACCCCCAATACTTTCTCAGAAGCTTTAGTTTTTAACTTAAACTTCTGTATCCTTATCTAGTTATGTACCACGAGACACAGGTGAAATTGCCGTGAGCAGTCACTGTCCTTTAGTTAAAAGTATGGTAAAAGGTTGTATCTGAGAACTGATTTTTGAGTCTGTTTACAAGGATGCCCATATCTAGACCTGACAGTAGGTATCCTTAGGAGTGACGCTTAAGACCTGGTCTCCTGCATATGAAATGGACTAAGAAATCATCTGAAGCTTATTTATCGTTGACATGAGGTCTGTAAGACAAACCTTTTTGCCCTTTAAATAAAAGGAGAATTAGTACCTAGTAGTCTTAATTAGCTAATGAATTGACTAATAAAGTAACATGATGGATTACTTCAGTCCAAGGAGCTAATTGCCTGTTCTCTAGTTATCAAGCTAACATTATCTTAGCCATCGATGTGATCAGAGACCCGAAAAAGAAAAAAAAAAAGCAACGTAAATGAATTAATTCATGTATGAGCTAAAATTACAGAGATGATAGTCATATCTCACTACCTAGACAGTTGTCACAGGCTCCTGTGGCACACACTCTTATCATCAGTTATAGAAGCTCTGTGGGTCCCTGGCTCCTGTGGAAGAAGAACATTGAGAGGTTGACCTCACCTTGTTTTCAGCAATGAGAGACAATAACTCTCCAGGTATCCAATTTGTCCACAGTCCATCCTAGGCCTTAGTAGAAGGTAAGGTGTTGGCGACAGTCTAGACAAGTTGTTAGCATACCACAAGCCAGAGTCGAATCATCTGCTGTTGTGCCCACATATTCTTGGAGACCTTGGGGGAACCACTGGTAGGATTTGGAGACTATTTATTATAATAAGTTTACTTAAATTCAATGCCATATTCAGTAGATCTCTGACAAGCTCGAAGGTTAGCATATTTGAGTCAAGTAACCTTTAAGTCTTTAGTTATCAGCTCTAAATTACATCTTGAAAACATAAAGCAGGATGTTATGAACTTATTCCATTTGACCCTGAAAATATGTCATATTAATCCTTAGCACGACTGAAAATATATTCTAGACTATGTTAAAGGATTTTTATCATTTAGAAGATATTTATAATTAAAGGCTAGGATTTTCGATTTCATTTCTGTTAAGACGGTCTCTTAAGAAACATAAACATAGTTCATAAAAAGATTGAAGAACAGTGTCCTGTATGATATAGCTTAAACAAATTTTATAGCTTATAAAAGTCAAAGTTGTATTACATATTGGCAAAAACAAGACTAAGCATATTTAAAGCAGTGATTTTTAACTTTTTGAGAGTGGATGCAGGGCATGGTAAACAAATGAATGTTTTTAAAATTAATATATATTAATGTAAAAGCATTTTTGGAATTACCCGTTTTAGAGTCAGCAATATATCAGAATATTGTAGAATAATTTTAAAACTATATTTGAATTTATGATACCAAACCTATTAGCCATGAAGTCTGAAGGTGAACCTAGAGCAACTGGTGACAGGAGAAACAGCATTTTTCAATTCAAAAGCTAAAGAAGACATAAGTAGTTAGGCATATATTTTAAATTAATTTGTTCATTGAAACAGACCTTTATAACTTTGAAATAAAACATTATAAAAGAACATCTGAATCAGGGTTGAATCATATATATATATAATATACATTTGAATTTATAAAAAAACTATATCAGTTTAAAATGTGACTTGTTTTGTAATTACCCATCCCAAAGCATAACCTTGAAAACATAAGACAGGAGACTAAATTAAGGTTTATCCTGTAATTAGCTGCACCATTGTAGACTGAGTAGCACAGTCTTAAAGACAGAAGTGCTATTTGGGGTTTAGCAAGCAGTTGCATAGGGCTAGAAGCTCTCAAAAAAGATGACAGGTGGAGCCATGATTTTCCAAAGCGAAGATGACGGCTTGTCATGTGATTGCCCTCAGTCAAGAAAGAGAGAAAGAGTAAGAGATTTCAAAAATAAGAGAGGGTCCGTTGTTGTGTTTTTCTTTGTATATCCTGTGTCCACATACTGTGGCTGGTAGGTGATGATGTTAGAAGTTGCTAAGCAACCTGGAGGCAGCTGCTTATACACCAACATATGTCTTCATATTTTGTGAATTATGTTACATTTCATCTTTGAAGTAATTTATCATTTTATCAATTTATGATTATAAAGTTACTCATAATATCATTTTGCTATATTTTAATTCTCATAGTTTTTAGGGAGTTCTCTCTCTCTCTCTCTCCCTATCTCTCTCTCTGTCTCTCTGTCTCTCTCTGTCTCTCTCTCTCTCTGTCTCTTTCTCTCTCTCTCCTCCCCCACCTCCCGCCTTTTGACCAGATATTAGCAATTCATCTCTCTCTCTCCTTGAGTATTCCTGGAGGCTTACTGATTTTGGCTTCAAGAGAATTTATTGTTTTTAGTCTATTGACTTTCACCTTTATTTTCCAATTTGATTCGAATCTTTTGTTATTTTGTTATTTTATTTCATCTGAACCATATTTTGAATACAACCCATTATATGGATAAATAATTATCCATTATTTTCATGTATTTTTATCTTATGATATTGATAGGATATCAACTGCATTTTATTTAAATATAGTTAAAATATTATACATTTCCCCAGTTTAATTTTTTGTGACCAAGGAGAATAGATTGTACAATTTATATTATTTTTAAAACTGTTTCATTACCCACAGTATGGTTCTTAATGAGAAATATTCCATGTTAGCTCAGAATAATAATGTCTTTCTATGGGTGACAGACATATGTGATTCTCCATGTATCTGCCTTAGATATGTGTTCATATTTTGTGTGCATATTTATGTTTAAGATGGTTATTTGTAGGAGATGTATAGCTGAATGTTCAGAGCAACCAATTCTGATAATATCTTTATTTATTTGGTGGATTTTGCTAATTTTCATTAAGTATTTATGCCAGCTATTCCTTTACATTACCATTAGTCCTTCTTCCCAATGGTCTTTTGTGCCTTCTCTTTTCCAGTGGTTCCTTTAAGAGTTTTAATATACATTTACAACAAATCTCTATCCCCTTTTTTGACCATTATAATTATAACATTTCTCCTTCTCTCTTCTCCTCCACCCACACAAACTCCCATATATGCTAACTTTATCACTTTATAAATTTATGTCTCTTTCATTTTTGTTAATGCATACATATATGTATATGTAGATACACACACACACACATATATGTATTCCAAAATATATCCTTAACAATCCTTACAATATTACATGTATATGTATTTATAAGGCTGATGATTTGCTAATGGAGAACCAATTAAAGTTAGTAGTATCAGCCGACATGAGAATATTTCATATATATTTTATTATATTTATATATTGAATTTTGTGTTTTATAAATTTTAGGAGAGTAGTTTATAGTAACATTTTTGTGACTTTTTATGATATCTTTGTTTTGATTTTAACCTCATCTCTCTTTCTATATTTACTTCCTCCCCTTCCCTAAAGAATCTCTTCCTAAATGATAATATGAGAAAAAAAAAGAATCTCTTCATTTCTTGGTTCCCAGATGAGATAACTTGTACATGGACCCTTGACCCTTCCCCAACCTTCCTCTGTATTTACTTCCCTCCTTCTTCTTAAAGAATCTGCTTCCACTTTTTTATGGTTAGATTACTGGTATACTGCTATTCCCCTCCTTGTTGCATCCCAAACCCCTATCATGGCATTTTTATCACTGCCTTTTGCAGCTACTCCAAGCTCATAGCTGAGAATTTGGAGTTAGGACTCTTTAGTGAAAGAGAACATGGGATATTAGTCTTTCTGGTTTCGGGGTTGTGTCACAGAATATAATCTTTTCTAGTTACAACTACTTTTCTGAAAATGGATTTTGTTTTTCTTAGAGCTGAACAGAATTCCATAGTGAATATGAAACAAATTTTAATTACCCATTCATTGGTTAAAGGACATTTAAGTCATTTCCATTTTATTTCTGTTGTGAAAGGACAGCAATGAATAGAGCTGAGAAAATGTCTGTAGGATAGGAGGTGGGTGTCAAGTTCTTTGATTTTATGCCAAAGAGCGGTCATTTCCACTGAAAGTCCCCATAAAAATCAGGAGCTGGAGAACCATAGAAGGGAAACAGATGGGATTGAGAAAACCAGGAATAAAAGAATTATATTAAATGCCAGGTAGATGAACCAGAAGGGACTATTTTCCCAGAGGGGTTTAAGAATAGGTTTACTTAGCAGGGACTTCAAGGCTGTTATGTAGCTTTAGCAGGTATGCTGATCCTATTGGTGAGGTAACATCTTTATAATGCAAGAAAGTCTTTGGCAGATATCAATGACTTAAGCCATCATGTAAAGGGTCAATAAAATGAGTGAAAAATCTGGAGTAAATAAGTAAGCAAAACAGAGTTATGCCTGGATTACTCATAGGTGTGTTAAGTAGTGTGTTGAGCTGCTATTCCTAAGAAAGGTATGATAGAGAAATTATGTACTGCGGAGCTTATGGAAGGCTTTGAACTTTAAGAAGGTTCTCAACCTGCATTTGGTGGGGTCACATATCAGATACCCTGCATATCCAAGTTATAGATATGAAGTAACAATGCAATAATTTTATGGTTGCCTTCACCACCACATGAGGAACTATATTAAAGGAGTACAGGATTAAGAAGGTTGAGAAACAGCTGCTTTAAAATGTAAGGAGTTGAAAATACCATAGAAAGACATTGATAAATTAATCAGCAACTTAACTGTAAACTCCCACCCTGATTGCTGGCTTTCATAGTGCCAGAGTTACTTCACTATCGACTTTGCATGTAAAATGGCAGCATAGAGGGTAGGATGTTCCTACTTGTGTAATTGTGTTTCATGTATCATTGTTAAGATCGAAAGTCTTCCAATTATATATTTAAGGTCCAATCTGCAAAATAGAGTTCATATCTGGTACTATAAGCCAGAACAAAACCTGTGTCTGAGGAAGTCATAAGTCTCAGTGGAGAGGCAAATTTTATTGCTTACTATATGGATGTAATATGCCTGTGAAACTGTCCTCTAGACATTTATGATTATGCCCTATACATTGTGATTATGTCAATTTATTGCCACTGTTGTCAGCTCCAACCCATAAGCAGAGGGGAAGCTCTTCAGAAGTGACTACTGGTGCGACATGTGTCCCTAATTCTTATTCATTTCTTGGTATCTACTGTTACCTCTTCATAGGCTCATTGAGGAAAAGAGGTGGCTTGGGTAGAGACAGTGTAAGAACCAGAGAAAAGGGGTGGAGTGTTGTGTAGCACATTTCTCAGTGGTTGAAAGATTCCCCTGTAGGAAAGCCCTTAAAGGAAGAAGGTAAAGAACTCAATATCACTTCTGGAGGTCCCTGAAGTCTACCAGATTCACTATACCCCACCCTCCCAATAGTAAACATTAAAGAGTGCTGAGATTCACACTCAGACAATCAAGCTGCCAAAAATACAAGCTGTTGGGAAGAAATAAGCCAAGGTGTCTGGGAGAGGTTAAGATCAACTCAGGGACGTGGAAAGAAAACTCTCAAGTCATATTGAGTCGACTGTAGGCTCTAGACTCCCAAGTTTTGAGAGCTGCCACTGGGTTGGGCTTTGGTGATATAGCTCTCTCCATTACTTCCATTTTTTAAGTAGTTTGGCCCATATTCCATAAGTAATCAAATTTAGCTCATGAATTTGCAACATCCATCCATATGTAACACCAAACTGAAAGAGATGCTTGACGGTGGACACCTCAGTTTCTTGCTTGCATGTATAATTTTATGAGAACTCTGAGGCAGAGTTTATGTAGATGATGGTACATTTGTATCCCTCATTGACAGGTTTCTTCATGGGTCATACTAAGGTACTGAATGAGGTTTTAGTGAATAATCTCTATCATTTCGACATATTTGTGGATTTCTGTAATTTGCTCACAGCCCCTAAGCAAATATCATCTATTTGATATCCCTTGCCATACTGGAGGGTAGGCAACTTTATAGGCTGCTTAGTATTTAATGTGAAGCATATGTGCGCGCCAGAAATATGTCTTCTCAGGGGAATGTTCTCCTGCAATGGAAAATTATGCACTTTCTACTCTTGGATGGAGAGTGGAGTGGGGAATTTTTCACAACCTTGTGATGACCTTGTTGTTCTAAACAAGCACTGTCCTATCCCCCCATTCCTCTACTGTTACTATAGTTCCTGAGGCTTTGGGGGTGACTATTAGTGAAGTTTCATTAGGCTCTAGTATTGTAATTTAATATGAGACCACTGGTGGCCATGCATGACCCATAGTTGTAGGTCACCTGGTCCACTCCACCCGAGGAAGAGGTGGTATAGAGCTTCCCTGACCAGCCTAACTGCCTGGAGGAGAGTTTGACCAAATTCATGCAGAGAAGCCTAGGTTTGCAAATTTCCTGAGTCTTTTCCCATCTTGGGTGGCATCCTTGAGTCTTTCTGCCTCTCATACATAAAACCCTATTACAAATAACTCTAAGAAACTGGTTGGTATGCAAAGTTGGAATTCAGGAAAATTGCCACTTTTGACTGATACTGGTTTCCTGTCTGGAATGAGTAAACATTTATTCACACCTCTCCAGGAAAAGTCTCATACAACAGATGTCAACTGTGAAGATTCTCTAAAGCCATTGGAAATATAATTCACAAATATGTAAGGACTGCCCTATAAACAATTACCCTTAAAGATTTATATCTCACAACTTGTGCCTTCAATTTTCTGAGAGATCAAAAATGAGCTATTAATTTTTCAGTGTGCTCAACTTTTTGTTCTTTGTGAGGTTTCATGATTTCTAACGTCCTGATATGCAACAACTAGGAATTAGTTCATGTATGTACTTTATCTCTTAAATAAGTACAAAATATCAGTTGATGTTGGACCAATCAGTTTTAGCACATTAATAGTAAGTAACACGTCTACCACTCATGTGGGTCTGGGATTATTCATATTCACCCTTCTGGTTTGAATTTTTGTTTTAGTAAATTAAAGGCTTTCTATATAAAAGCCGACCATGACCGAACAAAGGAGAGTACTCTAGGTAAGGCCCTGGCTATTGTCAGTCCAATGATTATAAAGGCAAAAACCACAGGTATAATTTTGGGGTGCCACATTAATTCATATTCTGTCAGTGTGTGGGCAAAGCTAGATGTCAAAACAGACATCCAGCAGATGCCTCAGCCATCCTAACAAGCAAGAGTTTCATACAAAAGTGGAACATAGCAGTTAGCCTGTTTAATGCTGTAACCCATTTCTTTGTAAGAATTGCTGAGGCAGTGAAAGATTTTACACCAACCAACATTTTTTTTTAAAGGATGGCCTAACAGCACGATGAAGTTTCTATCTTGGGCTAGCCGACCAGGTGCCGTCAATGTAGGAGCAACTTCCTCATGGTTTAAATCATCCTCTAAACATAGTGTTCACCATCATAATCTCAAGTCTTGAATATAGCATTTAATTCAAAATAAACATAGTATTTTCTTCTTGGATGTCTACTTTGGTGTCTCATAAGTGCCTTTTAATTGGCCTTTCCAGACCAAATTATCCTAAACTTTATGTATAAGTGAACTACACTGGATTAATATCTATCAAATGACTTAAGGTAGAACAGAATTAGTCAGTATACAGCATGATTTTCTTCTCTAAATTAATAGTATGCTTCACAATTCTCAAAGGTCTTCATTTATTTTTCTTCACTACTTAAACTCTATTAGCAATGTCAGTGGTGTAGTCTCGGTGTTCTTTATATTTAATTTTCTTGGACTTTTTATTTGCTCAATGATTCATAAAAGCCCAGATAATATGTGACTAAATATTAACAGTACACATTTAATTAAATATAAATACCTAAACTGTTTTGTCATTTATTTGTGTTTCTTTTTCAGTAATGTTTACTCATTTAAGTAATGTCAAAATAACCATAATTCTGCTGTTTAATATTACAAAATAATTGGAAACTTAACTTAAAAGAAAAAGCCCTAAATTAATTACCATCCTTGTACATTTTTAAACTTTTATACAGTTTTAATATAGAGTATATGCTTAGCCATTGTTCTCATAAAAAAGTATAACGATAAAGAATTTAATTTTGCATATTGTTTTGCCTACTTGCATACTTTAAACGGAAGTCAGTGATGAACATGCAGCTACAGACATGCCAAGACTATTCATGTTTTAGGTGTGTGTCTTGTTTAGCCATCATCAAAGAAGCTTCTTCCTGCAGCAGATAGGGGAAAAAATACAGAGACCCACAGCCAAACCATGTGCCGAGAATGGAAGATCCATGAACAGTCAATTATAAAAGGCATGTCTCTATCAAATCCATCCCGTCAAGGCTCAGGGAACTCTGTGGAAGAGGAAATGGAAAGAGTGTGGCTGTAAGAGCCAGAGGGTATGGGGGAACACCAAGAAATCAAATCTTTCTAGTCATAATAGTGCTGGTGCACAAAGAACTCAGAGCTGCTGGAATCGTGCACAGGGCCTGCACAGAATTGCACCTGCAGGGTCCTAGAGTTGAACAAAGTGGACACGTGCCTCTTTTGTTAATCCAGAAGCTATCTCCAATTCACAGACACTGGGAAATTGAAACAAATTTTTCTCCAAGGCAGTCTCACTGGAAAAAGAAACTATTCTTATGAGTAGGTCCCATGCCCAGCCATCAGAAAAGGCCAACAGAAAAGATACTCAATGGTATGTTTCCTTGTTCTTTGAGTCACAGTGTTAAGTTGGGGCTTTGTTTTTTATATTTGTACTTTTACCTTACAGATCCTTTGCATACGTTATAACTTCACATTAAGTTTTCACAGGAATTACTGCCTAACTGTATGAACATGTGTCACTTCACCTATATGAATTTGTTGTAATTTTTATTGGGCTATTTCCTTATTTGGTTGTTTTGTTATGTTCTGATTTGTTCGTGATCTGTCCTATTGTATTTTATTTTGTCTAATATTCCTTAATTACATGTTTATGTCTAAGAAGAAGCAGAAACGGTGTGAATCCACTTGGAGAGGAAAGTGGGGAGGCACTGGGAGGAGTACAAAGAAGGCAAACCATAATCAAAACATACTGTTTGAAAAAAATCTATTTTTAATAAAAGAGAAAAATTGAAATTGAAAGAAAAAGATTATTCATGTTTGTGAGCTCACATTATCAATACAATCTGAATAGTTGTCACTGGCACAGGATTATTGATGCATGGGAAGATGATAGAATTAATAAAGAGCTGTACGTTTTACTCAGTAAACTTGATGACATATTCACACATGAATAAAACATAACACACAGGCTTTCCATAAATTATAAGCTCAAATAAGTCTATTTGTATTAAGATCTGAAGAAATCCGTTCAGGTTATCTTGAGAATGCTCCGTGAAATGTAATTTGAGTTTCTCACGTGCTACTTGACTTTATTTCACATAATCTTTCTTCTCCAATAATCTTCATTCAATAACCACAGCGGCTGTTTGTCCATTCCTGTCACTGTGGTCATTTTCTGAAATTGTGAAGGTTGTCTTTTTTTTTCTGTTTTTCAAGACAGGATCTCTCTGTGTAGTCTTGACTGTCCTGAACTCACTTTGTAGACCAGGCCGGCCTCGAACTCACAGCGATCTGCCTGCCTCTGCCTCCCAAGTGCTGGCACTTAAAGTGTGCACCACCACTGCCCAGCGAAGGTTGTCTTATTTTGTCCTACAAGGTTTCTGTCTTTTGGATTCTACTAAAGAAACCAGAAATTATTATAACATCATATATATTATAAACATATAAATAATGCGACTATTTAGTAGAATCTATAAGGTTGTGCAGTTTAGAATGGATGGTTCACCATAGCAGCTCTGTAGTACAGTCCTGCCACTCCTTTTAAAATGCTTGCTTCAATGCCATTCTTTTAGCCCTAATTTTACTTTTCTGTTTTGCTTTCGTATCCTGACTAATTTATCTCAGAACACGTACTACGTTGGGCATCAGTTTGAAACTTAAACCTTGCAAAGGCAACACCAGGCTAAACATGCATCTCCAGTTGCAACCTCGCCCCTGAAAAAGCTTCTGTCTCCCACGTTTCTGCACTAAACCAGTTTATATCTGTTAGATACATCACACTTTTTCTGGGACATTCCAGTTTTAATAATAAAACATTTACAGGCACGTTACTCGCTTTGAATCAGAGCCAGGTTTCAGTCTGTAGCCCATCTCCTTTTTGCTTTGGGTACACAATCATATCCAACACATTCAAGTAGGAATTTGCTTTTAATTATTTAAAATTGTTCTGCCGACTTTATATTTTTGGGAACATCTTGCATTGGCCCTTTCTCCCTCTTTTCAACAGTGGCCTCCTGGTGCTTTCATACAACCTTTCTGTTCCTACAATCTTTCTCTTACTCCACAAATGCCGGCTCGTTTCTCATGTAGAAAAATAAAGCAGTTCTTTTATAGACTTGCTACCCACTGGCTGCCCCTGGGCTCTCACCTTTCCCCACAAGACAGATATAAATGCATTTACTAAGCAAAACTCATTTCTCTTCGAGAAGGAGCCGTGATGGTGTTTGTGTTTCCAACTATATTTGTTCTGCTGCACAAATCCAGACAAACATCAGAAAACCCATTTTTTTTTTAAATTTCAGTACCTCCACAGAACCTTCATTATTTTTTGTTGTTGTTCTTGTAGATGAACAAAACTCTATGAAGGTATAAGCTATTTTGATTACACTTTAGTGTTATTGTCAAATCAAATAACTGTTTTCACATGTGCTGCAATTGTTATTAATCCACTTCATATACTTTTTAAGTTTATTTACTAGTTTAACAAACACAGGCCTTTGTGTTTACCAAAGTGGATATGCTTTCTTACACACATTTCAAACAGGACACGTGTCTAAAATAGAACTAATTACATTATCTAAATAACCGAAAACATGTTCTGATCATATAAATTAAAATTGATAATCTTTTTGAAAAGATCACACACACACACACACACACATGCACACACACATGTACATGCAGGCATGTTTATGTGAGACCACACGGGGACATGGAACGTTCTTCCTCAGGAGAACTCTTCTTACTAGGGAGGCACTATTAACCTTGCTCCCAATGCAATGCTTTCTGGTGTTTGGAGTAGAGCCATGCAAACCACATCTCCGCTGTTGCAGCTGACTTCCTTGTAGGTTCTGAATATAGATGATACAACATGTTGGCTATTTCTGTGTCAAAGTGAATAATATACAGAAACAAGCATAGGAAAGGATTTATTTTAGTAAATAGTTTCACTCTACACATATTTGTCAGTATGTCTGAGAACAGAACAGTACATTAACAGGGGCATGTAGAGAAAGTCATTTTTCCTTTCTTCACACACAGAACAAAGAGAAGGGGAATAAAGCAGGAAGCACAGCAAAACATAGCTCTCTGTGGTACATCCACAGTGATATACATCTACATATACCTATCTCTAATTAAAAAAAAATAACTACAAATAATACTATGATGCTATCATTTGAACAAGGGACTAATAAATTCATTATCTAAGTGTCTTTATAAATGCCATAAAAAAATAGATATGTGTTTTTCCAGTCCCTAACATGTCCTTTTCCAGGCAAACTGACAATAGATAGCAACATATACCAGAAAAGAATTCCAAATGTGGAGAAATGACTTATTCATTCTTGAGCATTCTTGTGAGCTTCTCCTGTTTTTTTACAATGTTTTTTGGTAGTAGCCAAGCCTCTACCGGCAGCCGCAAGTGTGTGTAGTGCAGAAGGCTCTTCTTACGACAAGCCCTGAGGACCTGGGTTCCCACATGGCAAGGATCTATGGGGATACTCATCCAGAATCTCCTGTCCTTTCCTCTGAGAATGTTTGGACTGCTTATGCCTTGGGTTTGTGCTACTTGGCTTTTGCTAATGGCAGTTTTTACTTTTTTTTTGTTTGTGAAGGATTTTTCCCCAGAATCAGAAAAGAAAGCTCTGGCCATGGTTCCTTCTTGTTTGTCCCTGAGGATCCTGAGAATGGAACCAATCACTATTCTGAGTTTTTTGTTTGTTTGTTTTCTGTTTTGTTTTTGATTTTTAATGATGATGCAGCTGAGTTAACACGAGGGCCTGCCTGATATGAGTACATCAGCTAATGTCCTTATGTTCTCTCCTGATGGAAACTTTGCTCTGACAACAATTTGCCTACCGACCTGTTCAAAACAGCAGATAGATGATTATCAAAGGGTTAGGAAAGTCTTGCTGGATCATTTGTTCCAAGACTTAATGGGAGCATTCAGAGGTGAGCAAAGGAAGGACGAGGAACAGACTCAGGTTACTAATTTGCCGAAAGCCGGGGCCTTTAGAGGAATTAAATCTACTGATTGGGATGTTGGGAGATGCTAGTGCCAGCAATTAAATCAGAATTTCCTGGGTGTGTAGTTTATCACCTCTCTATAACGTAACCATAATTTCTGCCATCATTGTCACTTGATTATTTAGCAATATGCTGTGATATTGAAGCTATGTCTCCTCTTTCTTTAGGTAGTTGCTGGGTTAACAGGAAACAGTGGAGATTGAGGACATGGAGTGTGCATATTGTGTGTGATAATCTTCCTGTCTGTGCCTCCTCTGTTAGAAATTAGAAATATGAGTGACCTAGTTCCTTGCTTACATTTTAAGAGAAGCATGAACATGCTGTATAAGAAACTTAATAATCTGAATTTCTATTACGAAATTCTATTACAATTGTTACTAGAATTCATACAGTGAGAATATTAACTTGCTTCATAGTGACGATATTTTATATAAGAATCTTATGATGAGACAGGTGTGGTGGCACATATGTTTAATCCCAGCATTTGGGAAGCAGAGGCAGGTGGATCGCTGTGACTCCTAGGCAAGTCTGGTCTACAAAGCGACTCCAGGACAGTCAAGGCTAACAGAAAGAAGCCCTGTCTCGAAAAACAAAACAAAACAAAAAATCTTATGATGAACAGAGTTTTGTTCATAAATTATAGTATATATCATAGAAGAGAAAAGAAAATAATGTCTTAAAAGATAAAGCAAGTGAATGTAAGACAGCAAAGCAATCAACAAAGTGAAAATTAGAGGAACAGTCATAGGGGAGGGGAATAAGGGGAAAATGTGAGGGAGGGAAGAATGGGAGGATACAAGGGATGGGATAACCATTGAGATGTAGCAGGAATAAATTAATAAAAAAGTGAAAATTAGAAGCCCCTACATCTTAAATTTACATATTTCCTTACTCTCACAAGCACATCCCTTGATGGAAAGTCTGGTATTTGCAGTAGGTGGTGATTAACACTGTGACACATAACTTGTCAGGGTACATAGGATAAAAGATTGCTGAATGCTTGAAATTAAAGAAAACATGTTTTCTATATCTCCCTCAAGACTAGGAGTACCTCAGCAGAAGAAGCAGAAAGAGTGTGCCTGACAGATGTGGCTTTATGACTATAGGGAAACATCTTCTAGATACAGCAGAGCTGTGAACTCACAACATTCAAAAAAACAAGCAACAAAGAACAAACAAACAAAAGCCATACATGCCCAAGTCAGAGGGAATCCCAGAATGGAAGAAAACTGGTCACATAGTCACATCCCAAGCGGTTGAGTGCATGGAAAGTACTACCTCCTGGGAGAGGAAAGGACAGTGTTCTCAATGAGTAGGTATTCCTGATGAACTGAATATGCTGTAGTTGAAGAACAATATAAAATAATAGTTTCGCACTACTATTTGGTCTTGAGTGGTTTAAAACAAAAACAAAAACAAGACAAAGTTGGGTGGGAGTACAAGAAAGGGTAGATATGGGAAAAATTCAAGAATTGGGTGAAGATGGTCAAACTATACTGTAGGAAACTCACAAATAACTAATAAATAAAGATTACCAAGTATATCTTACCACAAAATGTAGAGTAAAATTGAAACTTGAAAAACATCCTTTCCTCTACAATACATATAAAGCAAGCATGGAATGAGGTGGTTTTCGAAATTCTTCCTGGAAATAGATTTTTGTGAACTTTAAATAATTATGTGTAAACATTTGCTATTAATTCAAAATTTAAAATAGTGCCACTACTATTTTAATCTATATTTATTAAAAATCATTATCATATGACAGTTTATTATAAGCAGAATTAATAGCTAATTTGCTTTTGTCTTCTACCTATAGATATTAGTAGTTAAATTTTTTAATTCCATGTAGAGAAATCTTAATCAGGCCACATGCTTGCTTTGGCAACAATTCACACCCAAAGACTTTCTAGGTCTAGGTTATGTGACCGGAATGCAGACACACTCTGGATAACAGCAAGATCTCCTTAGTTACACATCTTTAATCGCAAACAATGACATCTATTTAATGATCCGACAAAGTATCAAATCAGAGAAATCTGACAGAACGAGTCAGAGATAGGATATGCCCAAGCCTTGTGAGAACAGACTGGAAGAAGTTATCTAAGAACAGTGAAGGGAGAGAGTTTTTTTTTTTTTTTTTTTTTTTTTTAACTAGGACACTCATATAGAGAAGACAGAACAAGGCAGAGAACTAGAAGGAGCCAGAAGACTGAAAGGCATTGCCAAAATTAGTTTGAGGCAAGGCAGAGCAATTCAGTCAAAAGCCAAGAGAAGCCTGTTGGAATCAGTAGGTTCGTAGAGGAGTTTGGGCCAGAACAGCTGCATTGAATCAGCCAATGAGAGTTCAGAGAGACCTAGAAAGGCTTGTGAATGTCTCTGATCTCATCTGAGGAAAGTAAAAACACTTTACAATGACACATATTTATATTATAAAAGTAAATGATTAAAGAGATGAGAAATTTGATACTATTTACACTGTAGTATAACTAATGTAGCTTCTTTTTTAAACCTAGTTTGCTCTCAGCATTTATATTAATTAATTAATATGTTTATTTGAGAACTTCATAAATGACTAGAGTATCATGTCTATCACTTCTTCTCCCCTCTCATCTCTTCCTGTACCATGCTACTGGCTCTCAAGTTCATGATCTTTTCTACTAGTTATTATTATCTACAAATGTATTTGCATATTTTTATGTGTGTACATCTCTCACAAAATGTGTCCAGGAAATGTCACTCATATGAATAAGTATTTAGGGTTGATAACTCAGCAGCTTCTAATTTTTAAATTACTAATCTATCATTTATAAACATTTTATTGAATTTATGAGATTGGCTTACATGATATAGGTTGGGGTAATCCACATTATCGTACGTTCATTTGAGAAGCTGAGAACCAGTTGTCTCCTCTGTACGACCTAATCATACTATTCTGGGGATGAATTCACAGAAGATTCCTGGAGAGATGCTGATCTTCAGCCCACATTTGAAGGCCAAAGAGGCTGAGCTGCTATCAGCAAAGCTTAACAGCCGCAATGGCGCCTGCAGCATAGATGCACTAACGACGAGCTTCTTGCGATGGCTGGGAAACAAAAGCCGCACTGATTTTCTATCAGACACCTTTATATTTAGGTCTCGCCCAGGGATTGCTGGGTGTTCTGGAGGAAAGTATTCTTCCCTCAGTCTGTCCTCACAGTCCCACCTAGTGTGAATCTCTCAGTCGAGATAGAATTGAGCTGAAAAACAAACTTAACCAAGACTAGTTTGACTCCCCCTTTTCAACGTGACATCTCCTTAAGTCATCATAGTTAACTGACTATTGCAATCATAATGAACATCTCAATGGGGCAGAGCATCTATATATCTTTGACCATTTGAAGAGATGCGCATGCAAACAACCCCAAGTGTCTTTCTCACCAGTTTCTAGTAATGTTTCTTTCAAACCTAATACTGTCATTATACAATTAATCAGTATAGAAATACATACCTGGTTCTTTTATCCTCCCAAACAAAATGCGAAACCATGTGTCCATTTGAAATTTCTGGCCACTATAAAGGCATGACTCATAGCACATCTGACCTACATCATTGCTTTTTGCTTTGCAAAAAAGAATCCCTCCTTTGAAATCTGTATGGGCCTTTGTTTTTAAATTATTTGACTAAAGATCCATAACTTTGAAGCAACTGACTCGGGTCTTAACCTCTGACAATGCTACTGATTGGTGTTTCAAGAATCATGGAACCCCTTTAGTGGCATTTGCAAACCAGATGCTCTTCTTTCAAGTGAATTTATATTTTTAAATGACGTAACTTCCGCTGGAGGGAGGAGTCCGACAGGCATTTGCAATCAGGAAGCAGAGGTTAATGTGTATTGGGATTCACTTGACTTCTTCTTCTTTTGTATAAGTTGAGATCTCATCCCCCTGAAATGGCACTGCCTACACTTAATGTGGTCTTCCCACCTCATTTAACTGATGAAATAAAATCCCTCACAGACACACCAGAGCGTGATCTCCTATAAATCTTATGAAGCTTACAATCAAGTTTAATCATCACCAAAGGGGAAAATTAAGCAATTTAAATATACCCTACTTCCTAGTGTACTTCCATTGAAATCTCTACTTTCTCACTTAGATTTTAAAAAATATTTTATAGAACTTTGACCTTTTTTTTTTAACTGTTCAGTTCTTCCATTTATTTTAAGTATTCTGTTCCATAGTGTTTATATTGCCTATTATTAAGTATGTTAGATCAAAGCTTTAGAAATATCTTGAATTTTTATATAAAAGTTTGTCTACAATGGTTTTTCCAGTTTGATTCACACAGTCTGTTAAGTCAGTATAAAGGGTCTTCTTCTGTTTTAGACCTGGGTTAATATTAAGCCACAGTTTGGGGTTTGTCAATTCTCAAATCCCAGGAAATTGTTGAGCGTGGACCTTGGTGCTCTGAGTGAAAGGTTTTGTTACCTCTAGGAAAATTTTCACCATCAAAGACCTTGAATTCCAAGCTGTGTTCAGTTCATTCACTCACTCATGGATACCATGTGAAGCCAGCTCACCTCAGTTCTATGGCTTCCTACTTTCAGAAAACGTGCCAAGTACGCTGGTCTTTGTTTCTATTCCTTCTTGACTACAAAATACTTATTAATGCTCCAATTTATGCTACTGGATGTTAAGTACATTTTCAGTTTTTTTCAGTAAGGTCAAATATCTCGCCCCTCTACAAATCATAATTATGAACTGTAGCGTATTGTGTTTTCTGATGTAAATATGTTTCTGTGTATTGCGGAAGGTTTATGTCTGGGACCCAGGTGAAAGCAATCTTGGCAGGCTTTGCCCCTTTGAGAAACCACCGACACCCCACTGAGATAAACATTGTGATGGGCTGAGAGGGGCCATCCTGGGTCAGGAATTAAGGAAATGTACGGGGGATTGCAAATCAGCAATCTATAGGAGGAGGGAACCAGAGGAGAGACCAGGGGTTCCAGACAGACTGGGAGGCATGGCAGGCGGAGAGATGAGAGAGAAGGTTTCAGGGTCAGATCACAAGCTGCGAGGATTGCTTCCATCTGGGAGAGGATCTGCTTGCAGGCCTGGAGACCCTAAGGCATTTGCCCCGCAGAACTGATACCCAGAGGTTTTATTGTCAATTCTCCTTAACCTCCTTTCCTCCTGCTTAGGAAAGTCGGGTTGTAAGGAAGATACTTTGGTTTATTAAATTCATAATAAAATCTAATTGTCAAGGAACCAGAGGCAACAGTATATTTTTTCTAATGTGCTTGGTGACACACTATTTTTTTTTCCTAAATGTATCATGATCTTACTTCTGAAGTATAACTTTTGAGCCTCATGATATGAGCTCATGTATATTTTTATTATTTTGTATCTTATAAGGTAAGTGGTGATATACACTTTTGAGTATAGTTATAACCAAATATATTTAAATATATTAGTAAGTGAGGTGATCTATTTATTGATTGGGAATTGTCTCAGTTCAGGCTCATTGAACACTCACATGTAGCCGAGTTTAGCTTTGAATTTATAAATCTCTTGTTTCATTCTTTTAGGTGTGAGGACTTTAGGCATTATTGTGAAGACCACCATGCCTGACTTAATTTGGATATTATTGAGAAAATTATAATGCAAAAATGTTAATCAGCAATTGGGTTTCAGCACCAGAGGAAAGAACTCATAGCTGTTTGGGAGAACTAAAATATTGTCATTTTATTACTCATGGTTAAACACCCAATGGCATTTTCTATGAATACTGTTTAGGATAGTGCAGGCAGTGATTATTTTACCAAGGAGGTATACACTACAGGGTGCTTCCTATGCTGAAAGTGTTTAAATAATATTTTAATCCCTTTAATCTTCTGTCAATCTTTTAAAATAACTTTTATGACTTTTGAGAAATATTCTGAAATGTTATTTTCAACCAGACAGAAACAAAATGTGTTGAGGCATAAGAGGGAAGGAAATTATATTTTGATGTTTATCTACAAATCAGTGCAAAACAAAAAAGGACAATGAAAAAGATAACATGCGAAGATTATATCTTGACAAATAATTGGTTTTCTAAAGTAGACTAGAATTATGCATATATTTTTTATTAAAAAATAATTGCTTTGTCACTTTTGAGAAATTAATACGTTATTGTTATCAGTGAAAATTGAAAATACAACTTTAGAGAAATCACATAGCAATTCAATACTGTAAGTTCTGTGTCACTATAGGATATAGCTGTCTGTAAAAAAAAACAAAAGAGAGAGGGGGCGAGGAAGAGAGAATCAGCTAGCAAAGTAAGGCTGAAAGCAAATTGGAAATAAATGAGGTGCCTTCTAAAGCTGCAGATATCATACAAGTATAATCAATATGTTATAAAGAGATAAGCATTTCCATGCTAGTAGGATAGCTTAATGTAAGAGGGACTTTAATCACAAAGCCTGATGACCAGAATTTGAACACTAGGGCCCACATGGTAGGAGGGGAGAACTGATTCCAAGAAGTTGGTCTTTAACCTCCACATGTGTGTTTTATTGTACATGTTCCTTCCCCCCAAATAAGGAAATAAATATGTACATTATCAGAGCTGAGCCAACACTTTTAG
>OU015371.1:27989155-28011650 GCA_907164505.1 Acomys kempi | reverse complement strand
GTGTGTGTGTGTGTGTGTGTGTGTGTGTGTGTGTGTGTGTGTGTGTGTGCCAATTTCTCCCAAACAGTTTTACAGAGAGAGAAGTGGGGACTAAGTCTGACATGAACTCTGGTGCTGGGATGTGATCACTTCTCCTTGGCAAGGAGGCTTTCCGGGCACACTGAGGAAGGGGATGCAGGCCATCCAGATGAGATCGAGAAGGCAGGGGAGGAGGGTCTCCTGCCCTTTGAGAGGTCTAGGGGCAGAGATTGGGAGGAAGAGTGGGAACAAGAAGATGTAAGCAAGGGATAACAATCAGTATGGAATATGAATAAGCTGTAATAAATTTAAAAATGAAAACAAAATGAGTTCTTCTTACCAGCTAAAAGTTCAGAATTCCTCTGTACAGAAGTCTGACCAAGGCATTCTGCCCAAGAATGTTTTAAAATACAGCATATTGGTTTCAGACTTTCAAATATGATCCACACAGTGGGTTGATATAGTTGTACCTACATATGTAAAGAATAAATATGTTTATTTAATGAAATATTATGTAGGTAAGCAAGAGTATTCTAATTTTTTCCTTTCCTAAGTTTTTAAAATTAACATAATTCAAAAATTATTATGTTGCATCTTATTCTGAGATTATAAAGGTTTTCATGCTATGTGTCTTAGACTTTACATAATACAATAAAAAGTAATTACTCAATATTTAAAATTTCCATAATACTTAAAATAAATATACCTGAGTATTAATATGCTAAATTTTAATTTATTTCTTATGTTTCTATTTTTAAAATAAAATTTATTATGTATAATATAGTGCATCTTTCATTATAATTAATATGTATATTTACAATATACAAAATCAAAACACAAATATAGAAATTGCTGTGACAGGAAATTACTAGATAAAAGTCTCTGGCAATGGTTAAGTTTGGTATTTCTAATCTGAACCCTTAAATCAGCAAAGAAATTAATTAAACCACACATATTTAAATGTAAAATATGTCTATTCTTTAGGGAATGATGTTAGAGGCACTGTTGGCAGAATTACTGACTTCAAAATATGTAAATAATGCCTGTTCTGACTGAAATGATGATGTGTTCAGAAGATAATTACAACATGGAAATTATTGTTAGTGAGTCTACTTCCTCAAATGTGATGTCATATACAAAATAATTAACATAAGCTAATTACTTTTTCAATTTACCCAATTTTATTACAATTATCTTTGAGTGCCATCTTCAAAAATGTATAATTCTAGTATAATTCCTGATTAGTAGACTCTAGAGACTATGTTTTCCACAGAATATAAATTAAAACTTTATAGAATATTGAAACTTTAAACATATAAATTACCACAATAAATATAACTTTATATGCCATGAGGTCTTTTCTGTGACCTTTGAAATTTGTCTTTTATTCCTACATAATTTTTCTCTGTGTAGCTATTTCTTTCATTGTTACATTATTTTTAACCTGGAAATTATCAGGTTCACACATAGCAAGCTATATGTTTATGCTCTATATTTTTTCCAAAATAAGAGTAGAGACAATGATTATGTAGTATGAAAGCAAAAAGATTTTCCCTGTTACACTGAGTATATTAAACATGTATATATATATATTGAGTAAGCCTCTGATGTACTTGAATATCAGACATGAGCCAGTAGGCACAGCTTTGGGATAGCATTTCAGTATGCCTAGAGACTTGGAGCCAGCCAACACAGTGGAGACAGTTAGCATACTGTATCAAAACTCCAGAATAAGATTTACACTACTGGAAAGTATTACAGACAGCAAGCATTCAGACATAGACTAGAAAGAGATATGCCAGAAATGCTAGGGCTTAACTGATGGATTATCCTTGGGTCTTAGACTTCAAATAGAGGTAATGCAGGTGCCAATTATGATGCCATTTATTTTCCTTCGGTTTAAAAAATAAAATATTTTATAAGAAAATATTTTCACACAAATTCCAAATAAGCAAAAGATGATCCAATATATGTAAAATGAACTATTTATTTTTCAAGTATTTCAACCAAAACAATGAATATGCTGAACTCTCCATGCCTTTTGCAATATATGTATATGAATTATAATTTTTCCATAGAGATTTAAACAAAAAGATAGGGCATGTGAGAGGTTTCCTATTTACCATTTTTATATGCAAATCTTTTAACTAAGTGGATGACAGAAATATATCCTATTTATATCCTATTTAGTTCTAATTTTCAACTTGTCACTTTCAGAGTACTAGAAAGACGGAAGGTGAATTTAAAATTTTACTAGATCAGATTGCCATGAAAAAAAAATGTCCTTTGGACTTGATCATGATTGTTAATTAATCTAGAAAGTCCCAGCCCACAGTGAATGGTACCATCCATAAGCAGTTGGCTTTGGACTGCATTTTTAAAAAGCTAGCTACACACACCCAAGTGAGTGAACGTGCAAGCAGCCGTTAACAAACCTCTGTAGTTTCTATTTGAGTTTCTCAGCCTGCTTTCTTCAGTGATGAGCAGTAAACTCATAAGATGAATTGGTCCAGCAATGTGTGAACGGTAGCATGAATTACAACATTTTCACAGCTGTGAGCAGCAGTGTGCACTTGTAGTCATAGCTATTTGAGAGACTGAAAAGTGGGAAGTCACTTGATCCTAGGAGTTCCAGACAAGATTTTAGAAAATAAACTCAGGTCATCTTAAAGAAAGAGTGCCGGCAGCAGCATGCCCAGGGACCCAGGAGTGGAGACCACACAACTCACTTGACAGGTGTCTGAGCTTGAGGTCTCCTCCAGATGAGCTTGCATGGACAGGGGTCGAGTCACCTGATAAAGATCCGATCCCTCCTGACTCCCGAGTTCATCAGTTATTGAGACGCCACCTATTACTTTCATGAGGGTGCCTTCCATTCTGCTCTCCCCTCTCCTTATCTTGATGTGCTCCCCTTCCCCTGTTATTGGTTCTCCAAAATTAACTGAGCATAGAAAGCTAGATGTGCTGACAAAATCATGTCATAATACCCGACTAGCAATTCATGCTTAAGGACAAAAATGTCTCTGACGAGGAAGCAACATCAATTTGAGAAAAATGAAAAAAAAATGTTCGCTACTAAATTTTCTTCAATGGTTTATGATTTACAAATGGCATATGAAAACTATGAGGCATTGAGAAAAGACATTCCCAAGGCTGAACTTTTGATTAAGCATAAAAACAAAAAAGCAAAACCAAAAACACCTATGAGTTGAAACTTTAAAGAGAAGGTGGCTTGGGTGCATTTTGAGGAAGGATTTGACTTTTATGGAAAGATTAGCTGCCATAGATAGCAGACCTTGGAATTGTCATACTAAGGAAGAAAAGATTAGGGTTCTTAAAGAACATATTAGAACTGAAGCACTTAAGGTGTAGCTACACTTTGCTGTACTCAAGGATTCTATGAAAGATGCCTACCTAGGCATCAAACTGAGCTTGAAAACTTAATCACAAGTTGGAGTGACGTCTAGTACTTGTATACACAAATTCCCTAAGAGCGCTAACGTCTAGTTGAAACACAAAGGTTGTGCCATTCAGCCAAATGCAAAACTGGCTGAAGAGTTCAAACATTAAAGGTAATAAGAAATATAATGGTGTGCTTGCTTTTGGGGTTAGTGTGGCATAGACATGGGACTTGCTCTGTTTCCTGAATTTTAGATGAGGCTGAAATTCTGTAGAATTTTATGCACTACCATGTGAAACAACTGAATTTCCTTCCTTAAAAAATTTTTGACTTCCTTAAATAACTAAATGAAGAACTGAGGTTTGTGTTCTGTGTTGTGCTTGCTTTCTTGCTTGTATGACTGCCTGCTAGCAGCTACGGAGAACACTGCCTAGCAGCTTGCATCAACTGTTTCACTTGAGAGTTGATTTTGCCCTGCCCTCATTTGTCCCTCCTGCAAGGACCCTCACAACATCTGGCAGAGCTAGGGCTGGTCCTGTGCAAAGGAAAGGATGACTAGGAACTATAAAAAAAAAAAAAAAGTGGTAATAGAGCTAGCCTACTGGAAGTCTGTTGAGTCCATGTACAAAATTGGCAAAAAAAGATAAATAAATCCTTCATTGTATATACATATGACATTGTCAAAATAAAATTTGAAAATATTTTAGAAAGTATAGAAACAAATTCACAATGTAGATTAGATATATTTATAAGTGAAATGAAATGTGCTACCATGCCTGACTTATGGACTAAGAAAGACTGTTAATATTATCCTTATTTTTATTCTTTTTTTTTCTGTATGTATACCTATTTCTATGAGAGACTGTTTTATATCGGACTTTCTGGTACTGTGGACAATAAAATACTTCTGAGCTCTTTTTGGCAAGGTTACTTGAGCCATAGATGTAGGATCTGTGGTACAGGTCTGCATAACCTGCTGATCTAGACCTTGTGTCCAGTTGTGGTTTAATGTAATCTTCTACTTTCTACTGGGAAGAGAGGCTTTTTTTTTTAATAAGAGGGGACAGCTACAGTTATCTGTGGGTATAAGGATAAGACTTAGATTATAACAGGGAGTTAGGCTTGTCTAGCAATGTGTCAGTAACAGATCCATTTCAATGAATAAGTTAACACAATAGGGGAAATAATCATTGTCTCACATTTGGAAAAGAACTGCATGGAAGTAATGACTGTAGGGAAAGAATAACCCTCGCTCATAGGTGAGCCCCCTTATTGGCTGTCAAATGTAGATTCATCAGCCTTGAAGTTATGTCCATACCAAGGACAAACATGGAATCAGCAGGATACGTTTATTGATATATGTGTACACACACATTTTCAGAACAATAATATCCAAAGTTAAACGTGACCATCTACATGAGTGTGGTGAGGACATGATAGGGGTTGAGCAAAAGTAACTAGGGTGCCTGAAGGGAGAAAGCGATGTAGCTTTATTTCATAAAAATGAATGGTCCTTTGTGTATATATTATGGCTTATGGTTTTGGATATCTATGGGAGTTTTGTGTATGCAAACATGTATTTCAGTATTTATATGGAGTTTCTGTGCTATTGACTTTAGCTCATTTTCTTATTTGGTCATTAGAATCTGGTTTGGGATTTTTGCGATATATTTTATTATATCTTCATTCCTTAGATGTCTGTTCTCTTTTTTTAATTAATTTAATTTGCATCTCAATTGCTGATTCTCCTCCTTCCTCTCCTCCCAGTCCCTCCCCTCCTTCCTTCCCCTCTTTCTATTCCTTCAGCCCCCGCCCAACTCCACTCCCTTTTTCCTTAGAGTAAGTGAGGCTTTCCATAGATATCACACCTTCTTGGCATATAAAGATGGAATAGGACTGGCCATATTTACTCCTATTGTGGCTAGGCTCAGCATCCCAGTTAAGGGCAAGGGTACTAAAGGGATGCAACAAAGTCAGGGATGGCCTCTGCTCCAGTTTTTAGGGGACCCACATGAAGACCAAGCTACACATCTGTTACGTATGTGTAGGGGGCCTATGTCTGTCCCACGCTGTTCATTAGTTGGTGGTTCGGTCTCTGTGAGCCCCTCTGGCCCAAGTTAGTGGATAGTGTAGATTTTCTTGTGATGTCCTTGATCTTGTTGGCTTCTTCAATCCTTTGCCCCCTTCACCTCCTCATGCACAGCATAGGACAGTTATGCAAGGCTCCTATTTTCAAGTACAGCAGAATATGGAAATAGTGTCACAGATTGACTCTCATTATAGGTTGAATCTCGGGTTGGGCCAGTCATTGGTCCATCATTCCCTCAATCTTTGCTCTTGGAGGCAGAGCAAATTTTGGGTCAAAGATATTGTGGTTGGTTGTTGTCCCATCCCTCCAAGTCTTGCCTGGTTATAGGAGATGGCCTTTCCAGGTTCTATATGCACTGTTGCTAGGAGCCTTAGCTAGGGTCATAATAGATTTCTGGGAGTTTCCCTTATCCTAGGTTTCTGGCTTGTTCCAGAACTGATCCCCACCACCACCAATTTCAGTTCTCTGTCCCAGTTTGATCTCTCTCAGTCCTCCCAACACTTGATCCCTCCAGTACCCCCAAACCCATATCCCACACACTTATCTCCCTTCATCCACCTCTGATATCTATTTTATTTCCCATTCTAAAATGAGATTCAAGTATCTTCCTTGAATCCTCCTTGTTACTAAGCTTCTTTGGGTGTATGGATCATAGCATGGCTATCCTTTATTTATAGCTAATATCTACTTAAAAGTGAGTAAATGCTAAATGTGTCTTTCTGGGCCTGGGTTAGCCCACTGAGTATGATATTCTCTAGTTCATCCATTTGCCTTCAGTTTCTTTTTAAGAGCAGAGTAGTATGCCATTGTGTAAATGTACTGCATTTTCTTTTTCCATTCTTCAGTTGAGGGGCATTTAGGCTATTTATGGTTTCTATCTATGGCAAATAAAGCTGCTATGAACATAATTGAGCAAGTGTCCATGTACTGTGGTGGAGTATATGCCCAGTAGTGGTATAGCTGGGTCATGAGTTTCACCTAATCACAGTTTTCTGAAAAACAGACACATTGATTTCCAAAATGGTTGTACAAGTTTGCACTCCCACAAGCAATGGAGCAGTATTCCACTTTCTCCAAAATCTTGCCAGCATTTGCTGTCACTTGAGTTTTTGATCTTAGCTATTCTGAAAGGTATAAGATGGAATCTCGGAGTCTTTTTGAGTTTCATTTCTCTGATAACTAGGTATGCTGAACATTTCATTTCTCAGTCATTCAATATTCCTCTATTGAGAATTCTCTGTTTAATTCTGCACCCCATTATTAATTGGGTTTTTTAGTTTGGTGGAATCTATTTTCTTGAGTTCTTTGTGTATTTTGGATATTAATTCTCTGTCAGATGTAGGTTGGTGAAGAACTTTTCCCATTCTCTAGGCTGCTGTTTGACATATAGTACCTTGCCTTAGAGAAGGGTTTCAGTTTTATGAAGTCCTTGTTAATTATTTATTTTAGTGCTTAAATTGTAGCTGTTCTGTTCAAGAAGTTGTCTTCTATGTCAATGTGTCCAAGACTGGTCCCCATTCCCTTTTCTATTAGATTTAGTGTGTCTGGTTTTATGTTTTGATCCATTTGAACTTTAGTTTTGGGTGTAATAAATATACATCTATTTGAATAATTTTTGCATGCAAATATCCAATTAGACAACCACCATATAGTGAAGATGTTTTCTTTTCTCCATAGTATGGTTTTGTCTACTTTGTCAAAAATCAAGTGCCATAGGTATATGAGTATACTTTTGGGTCTTTAATTTGATTCCATTAATAAATCTATCTGCTTTTAAGCCTATATAATATTGGTTTTATGAATATCACCCTGTAATACTGCTTAAAATTAGGGATGCTGATACAACCAATCTTTTGTTGTATAATATTGGTTTACCTATCCTGGACATTCTATTTTTCCATATGAACATGAGGATTGCTCTTTCAAGGTCTATAAAGAATTCTGTAGGAATTTTAATAGGAATTGCAATGAATTTGTAGATTTCTTTTGGAAAGATGGCCATTTTTACTATGTTTATCCTAATCCTAATCATCCATGAGCATGAGAGATCTTTCCAACTTGTGCTATCTTCTTCAATTTCTTTTTCCAAAGATGTAAAGTTCTTGTCACAAAAGTTTTTGCTTTCTTGGTAAGAGTTACACCAAGATATTTTTGTATTATTTGTGGCTATTGCAAAGGGGGTTGATTCCCTAACTTCTTTCTCATCTCAGTTATCATTTGTATACAGGATGGTTGCTAATTGTAAGAGGAGATTGATACCCTATGAGCATATAAAGGGGGAGGAAGTCCCCCTCAGTCACAGGCATAGGGGAGGGGAGTAAGGGGAAAATGGGAGGGAGGGAGGAATGGGAGGATACAAGGGATGGGATAACCATTGAGTTGTAATAAGAATAAATGTGAAATGTCCTTCAGCATCCATTTTAATTAATGTTGCTTAGAAGTCTATTTTACTAGACTGGCTACTCTGGGTTGTTTCTTGAGTCTTTTTGCTGGAAAAAATTTTCTAGCCCTTTAATACTCGGAGGTAACATCTATCTTTGTTGGTAAGGTTTATTTCTTGTATTCAGCAGAATGATGGGTCCTGTTTTCACATTCCTTTTTATATTCTGTTAGTCTGTATTTTTTTCAATTGGGAAATGGAGTCCATTGATGTTGACAGATATTAATGACCAACGACTGTTAATTCTAGTTAGTTTGATGTTATTATGTTATTGGTTGTAGTGTGTGTGTGTGTGTGTGTGTGTGTGTGTGTGTGTGTGTATGTATGTGTGTACGTGTGTATGTTTGTTTCTATTCTTTTGGTTTTGCTGGTATGGGATTATTTCTTTCATGTGTTTTCTTTGGTTTAACTAGCCTCCTTAGTTGGAGTTTCCCTTCTAGTATATTCTGCAGGGCTGTTTGTGAATGTATATTGTTTAATTTGGTTTTGTCTGGAATATTTTGTTTTCCCCATCTATTGTACTTGAGTGCTTGGCTGGATATGGCTAACATCTGTGGTCTCTTAGGGTCTGCAAGACATCTGTCTAGCATTTCTGCCTTTTAGTGTCTTTCTTGAGAAGTCAGGAGTAATTCTACATTTATAGGTTATTTGTTCTCTTTTTCCTTGCAGCTTTAAGTATTATCTCTTTGTTCCATACATTTAATACTTGATTATTATGTGGCAGGAGGATTTTCTTTTCTGGTCTAACCTATTTGGTGTTGTATTAAGTTTCTTGCATTATTATAGGCATATCTTTGTTTAGGTTGGGGAAATTTTCTTCCATGATTTTGTTGAAAACATCTTCCTTTCTTTGGAGTTGAGATTATTCTCCTTATTCTATTCCTGTGAGCCTTAGATTTGATCTTTACATAATGTCCCAGATTTCTTGGATGTTTTGTATCAGGAATTTTTTAGAGTTAATATTTTCTTTGACTTACATATTGATTTATTCATTGAGTCTTCTGTTAGAATTCTGCTTCAGTCCACCTACCTATGATGTCATTGCTTACCTGCCACAGAGGCGTGACCCTGCCAAGTGCCATATAAAAGGATAAATCATCCATGTGGCCCTCTCTCTACTCTCTCGCTCTCTCTACTCTTCCTCTATCCTACTCTCTCTCTACTTTCTCTTCCTCTCTCTCTCTCTCTCTCTCTCTCTCTCTCTCTCTCTCTCTCTCACCTCTCTTCTTCTGTCTTTGTCTCTGTCTTCTGGTGTACCCCTCCCCCTTTCTTTCTCCCTCCATGCTCATTTAATAAACTCTTCTACAACATAATATCTGCTGCTTGGTACTCAGTAGCTATCATTACCTATCCATCATTATCATATATATAAAATTGGTGCCCCATGTGAGGAAGGCTTTTCCATGACTAACAAGTCTAGAATCCTTTATATCGAACTCCTTTCTTCCAAATTTCACTCCAAATCTCCATTCATTCTGGTCCTAAGCCATTACTGCCCTGTTTTCAGAAGACGATTCTAAACTGAGACCAATTTCTGCTGCTTCACTCTCTCCCAGGACCCAGAAAGGAATGCAGGTAATTCACTCTGCCATATGGTTGCACCCACCCCCAGTGGGTGGTTCATAGTAAACTCAGGTGTAGACCAATGGACTACCTCTGGATCAAGTAACCTATCCTTTCCCCCACCCTGACCCAACCCCATCCCCCTACTCCTTCACTCCTGCACTGCCTGCCTATCTGCTATACTTTTGGTAAGCTCTCTATTGGCCATGAACTTCTCTGAGGTTACGTGCACAGCTTTCCTCTGATTGGGCTGGGTATTCAAGTCTCCTGAATGTGCTTGTAGTGCCACAGATGATCTACTTTGATTCTAGAGGGAGGCCAATATTGGCACATACCCCTGGAGTTAACTGCTGGGCCCCTCATGGCTCCCTGTCCCATGGCAGTGTTCTTCCAGCTGCATGTATTCTCCTGCACTCTCTGCAGCTGTCCCCACTACTCCCATCCTACCTCGGATTTGTCTCTATTTAGTTTGTTGCTGTTGTGCAGGCCACATAAAAGCCACAGCTCCACAGCTCTGCTTTCTTGTCAGTAGTGCACTTAGCCATCCGGAGTATTTACAACCTTTTGGTGGTTTAAATCTGCCACTATGCAGTAAAGGACACGTTGCCCCTCCCCAACAACCACATGACCTCTAGCTTCCTGCCGTTCCTTGGGGCCCTCCCCTTTTCGCATCACATGCCAGCCTGAAGTCCCCCATGCCTACAGGCTGGCCAGGAAAAGACAAAGGCAGAGTCAAAGACCTCTGACCAGCTCCAGCAGAACTGAGAACTTCCTTTCTCTAAAACTATTTTCCAACTCTAAAAATAAAAATTGTCTCTAATTTCTTTTTCTGCTCAAAAAGAAAAATCTTAAGATTGTTTACTAGATGTACAATTATTTATTGGCTATGTTGTATCCTGATCCAAAATGTTTCATTACTAATTTATCCTTTTTCTAGTTCTTAGACAAGTAAATAAATGCTGTTTTTCCTGGCATCAGCTAACCTTGATTCAACCATTCCTGGCTAATGGGTTTGATGTGGTTTTTATAATGTTCTACTTTATTAACATTCATTTGTTTTCAATGTTAAATTTTAAATCACTGCCTTAAAACCATGTTTAGCCCAAAATTTTAAATGTGATGTTATTGAAGACACAAAAACTGTTCTGTTCTTTTATGGACTGTCTTTATGTTTTTAATGTTCCAACGTAACAGAGATAAAAATCTAAAGTCGTAGTCTTTAAGTATTAAGATAAACTATGATTCTTAAGATAAACAAGACTGTGGTCTCTGCCATCTTAATTAAATGGCTAAGAATGTTTCCTAGATCCCCATATAGAAACCGGTAAAATCTTAAAAACCAGAGAGGAGCCTTCCTGACTGGCTCACTTACAACAAACTACACTCCAAGCCTTAGCCACTACACCTGAGGAAAAAATAGAGGCCTGCATTACCCTTTCCTGCTGGGGACCAGGCTGAGCCATCTGTGCCAGGGACCTGTTTCAGAGGGAGCCAAAGGGCAAAACTGACCTCACAGCTACTACAGCAAGAATGGGACAATGGTCCTATTGGCAATGTTGGCAAACTTGGCCTAGGGATGTCAGTACCCACATGGAAGATTGTTCTCTGTGGAAGCCACTGAGGTTCAAGCAGCACAAGAGCTTTGGACATTTCCAGTCTTCACGCTCCTTGACCTGGCAGAGTACAGATGGGTCCTAGATTCATTAGCCTCACCAAATCCGCGGTAATTCTGTAAGTCTGTTTTAAACTCATATCCTAGTTACATAGTCCCACAACCAGCTTCTATCATGGGAGAATTCAGGTACCTTCCCAGCTCTCTTCATATGCAAGAGATCAAACTTTTAGCTGTCAGGTCTAGATACAGTCTACCTTGCTACCATTCTTTTAGCTAAAAGTCAGTAACTACTTACAATTTCACCTATTGCATAAAGCTTCCAAAAATGTGTCTTAAGAACATGTTTTAAGTTGGTAAATGGAAGTTATAAAGGTTTAAATGTCTAAAAAAAGATGTTTTATCCATCCTGTTTCTATGCTACTGTTGTACTAACTGTTCAAAGTATTGAGCCTGATCAATGGAGCTCTAGTTTATTAATATAACTATAAAAAACATTGTCTTTTTGTTACAACGTTTCTCATTGTACTGTTCATGCTTTTTCCCTAAGCCTCTACTTTGCTATATGTCTACTGCCTTTTTCTGCAATGTGTTCATGTCTAACAATGTGTATTTCATTGCAGATTTCAAACAGTGATGATGCTAAATTTATCTCCCTTTAGGAATTTAAATGGATTCTTGTCCCTTACGAAAATCCATCTCTCAGGACCAATGGAGTCCAGATAAGTACTGTCAACCAACAACCTAAGTTTCTCACCTGCTGCCTATCTCTGAGGGTGAGATTGTTTCCCCTTTTCACTTGGTTTGGGACTCCCCTCTCCCTAACTACCCAATTGTCACCTTTCTGCACCCAACAACAGCCAACAACCCCAGACTTCATGACTGGCTGTTTCTTCTTGCTAAGCTACAACTAGGACTTTTTTTCACTGGGTGAAACCACTGCTTCTGCTACTGCTGTTTCTGCTTTTGCTTCTGCTGCCGCCACTGCCACTGCCTATGAAAAACAGTCCATTCGGCATTTCCCAAGGCTCTTCCGGCATGCCTTCTGAGAATCTTAAATCCTTACGCCCATATTAAGGGCTTCTGTGCTTACATGCCACTGTAACTAAACTTAGATCCAAAACTAAACTGTGTTAATTATTGCCAGCAATCGGGCAAAATGGAAGGATGCTCCCTATATCGAGACCTTTTCTTTGGTCTCCCAAATTTTTCACACCATTTTCAACATTGTCACAAGCCTTTTCTCTTTGCTCTCCCAAGAGTTTCAAATGTATACCTAAAGGTAATTTTCTCCCTAACCTACCAACATTGTCTTCTGCCTACATATATGTCCTAGTATCTTGCCAGACTTACTACATCTGGGACATCATCAAAGCAGCTATCCACAAGTGCTCCCGTCCAACCTTAAGAGATCACGCCATCTGGACCTGCTCTGTTCTTCCTAGCTACAGATGTTCTCAGACCATGGGCAGCAAATGCAACAGCCTGTTCTTCCAGAACCTGGCCAACGTTTCAGCCTTTTCAATCCCCTATCGCCACCCTACTGTCAGCGGGAAGTAGGTAAGACTATTACTTCGCCCCTTATCCATTTGCAAATGGCTGAAACGGTGTGTTCCAGGCCCAGGACAAACAGCTCCAGGTTTCCCCAGCACTCCTTGGTCCCTATCTGCTGCAGGACTTGGCTGATATAGCCTGCCCACTACCTTAAACTCTCAGGGCAAAACTTCTCCTTCCCCTTCACTATATAGTTTGTACATTTTGTTGTTACTGCGTTTTTTCTATCTAATTTCTTTTCTCTCATACCTACATTTATATACTTTAACTTACCTTGTATAAAAACAACCCAAAGTTCTTCATTTTTTAATTATAGGAAAAGGTGGGAATGTTAGTATTATGCTTCAGTCGGCCTACTTGTGATGTCATTGCTTACCTGCCACAGGGGTGTGGCCCTGGCCAGGGCCATATAAAAGGACTAACCCTCCACATGGACCTCTCTTTTACCCCTCTTACTCCTCCTTTCTTTTCTTCTTCCTCTCTCTCTCTCTCTCTCTCTCTCTCTCTCTCTCTCTCTCTGTCTCTCTGGGGTACCTTTCCCCCATTTCCTTCTCCTCCATGCTCATTTAATAAACTCCTCTATCACATAATATCTGTTGCCTGGCATTGTATTATCTTATCATCTCATTTTCTTTTTATTAATCATAACATCTTCTACACTTGAGATTCTCTCTACCATCCCTTCTTGGTCTTGCTTGCATCTGTGGTTCCTGTTATTTTCTACAGGTTTTCCATCTCCAAGATTCCCTCTGTTTGCATTTATGTTATTGCTTCTATATCCATTTTCAGGTCTGGAGCAGTTTTATTCATTTCCTTCATCTGTTTAATTGTATTTATCTATAATTCTTTAAGGGATTCATTAATTTCCTCTTTAAATACTTTTATCTTCTTTTTAAGTTTGGATTTAAAGTCACCCTCATATTATTTGGCTGTGTTTGAATATCCAGGGCTTAATGTAGTAGGGTAGCTCACCTCTGATGGTATCATACTGTCCTGGCTTTTGCTGATTGTATCCTTATGCTGGCCTTTAGCCCTCTAGTTGCCCCTCATGCTGGCTTGCCATGTGGATATCCCTGATACTGGCTAGTCACCTGAGTGTTCTGGAGCTTTCAGGCTTCCTCTGTAATCGAGGAATATCTGAGTCCTGGACTATGGAGCTCAGTGGACAGAGGGATTATTTGTTTTTAAATAAAAAAAAAAAAAAACAGGGAGGTTGTGAATTGCACAGAAGGGGAAGTGGGGAGGAACTGGAAGTAGTAGAGGAAAGGGAAAACATAATCAGATTAGATTATATGCAAAATATAGTTTCAATTTTAAAATGAAAATAAAATATAGAAAGAAACAAAGACCAATAATACATATAAAGTCAACCACATAACTAGTGTATAATTAATGTTTTGACTTTGAAGTGCTAGGAATCAATGTAACTTAAAGAAATAAGATTTCAGAGAAAAGAAAACATGCTACAGTATTTATTGTCTCTTAAGATATTGATTTGTAGTGTTGTCACAGTCTTGGGCCATTGGTCTTTAAGACTTCTAAAGAAACTTGTTGGTATTTAGGAGCCTGATGTAGCCTGATATCATTTCTGATATAGCCAGACTTCTCAGAAAAATTGCTAACTGCTGTTTTTGATGAGAATTCTAGAGAAATTTTATTGTTGAAGTAAGTATTTATCTTGGAGAAACATTAAACACACACACACACACACATACACACACAACCCAAAAAGCAAAACAAAAAGAAACAAACAGTTCCAGCAAACCTATTTTCAGGTGTTTGATGCCAGGCAGAGAGTGTTGTCTTCCTTGTCTTTTCTTTTTAAATAGTTGACTTGATAGGATAATGAAAAGAGGGCACAATGGCATTCAGAAAAATCAAGTGAAGGAGGAAAAAAACCATTGAATTTTACTTACTGGAAAATATAAAGCTAAAATGTTATATTTTTCTAGCTCTAGTATAGGAGTAGAATGTTTTATTTCTCTGCCTTATAAGGGTAAGGAACACAAATAAAAAGAGTTTGTTATTTGAGAAAAAACATCAATTAATATGACTAAAAATTGTAATGTTAAATTTATTTCAGTATCTATATGGGGACAAAATTCCAGATAAAAAGCAACCTTAATGGAAAAGAATGCTATTGGCCTGATGTCATCAGAAAGATTCCCATAGTTTCTGCCAGGGATGTGTGAATCCTTCACTCTTACCCTGGTGCAACCTGAAGAAACCCAGTCTCAACTTCCTGACAGTCAGCAGTTTACACCATTTGAGGCCACCTAATGCAGCACTAAATATTTGTTATATTTGCTAAGAATAAAGCATCAAAAAGAACGTGCCTTTGATCCCAGCAATTGGGAGTCAGAGGCAGGAGTATCTCTGTGAGTTCAAGGTTAGTCTCGTCTACAAAGTTAATCCAGGACAGCCAAGACTAACACAAAGAGACCCTGTCTCAAAAAAACAGAAAAAAAATGTGCTGGTCTTTCAATAGCACCCTCATATACATATAAGAAATAGGTAATGAAAAATTTTCTTACACTAAATACCAGATAGTATTGTTAGTTATCATTGAGATTTTTTTTGTCATATAAACAAAATACCTAATCATGACCCTGAAGTTGAGGAGTAAAATCACTTTAGGCAGTTGCTCTTGCCCTTACTCTACCCACATTTATATTTTTCACATGCTCCCTCTATAAATTTTAAAAGCAAAGCCAATTTTCTTCAAAACCCAAAAATACTTTCTTAGGAGAAGAAATCTTTTGGTTTCATCTCTGTGGTATTTAATGAGCTTCTTTGTTAATTCTGAATCATAAATGCCATTTATAGCAGGGGTGGCAACAGCTGGCGATCTCCCTGCTTTTGTCTCTGCTGCTGAAATAGGTTCTCTGGCTCTGCTTGCCCCTGCTCTAATCACGCAGAACTCTGGGTGAATGTTAATTAACAGATTGATGAATATATCAAAAGAGGTTAAACCTGGGGTCACAGGAGGCAATGTTTACTCCCACATTAGTTCATTTTCTCCTGAAATGAAACTCAGAGTGTAAAATAAATTTAGCAAAAAAATTACAGTTCTATGTTATTTCTCTACTTCAGTATGATAAACTCAATTTTTTAAAGGTTATAATAAATGCATTGGTAAGGTTTGGTATTTTAAAAGGTCAATATTATAGCTTTAGTTATGTTTCACAGCATCAAATAAGATATGATTATTTATTACTTGTATTTAGCAAGATGGAACCTTTAAGAGGGACAAAACACACAGTAATGAGAATTGCTTTCAGAATTGTACATGCACAATACTAAAACTTTTCATCATTATTCTGAAAATGATATATAAAGTTATGCTGGCTGTGAACCATGACACCTTGACTAGCACAGCCAGTATTTATATAATATTTTCTTAAAAATTCCAACAGTTAGCAACCTAATCCATTGCCTCATACTGCTTCTTGTTTAAATTTTTGTATGGCAGAATAAATTTAATTCATTATCATTTATGAAGACAGGACATTTGATTGAGAGAAAATTCAGAAATCCATGTTAAATTCATAAGAATCATAAAACTCAAGAAAATGCTGTGATTGATAACATTCCACATTACTCAATGATATAAAATGATTACAAATAACAAAAATAAAAACCACATATTTTCAACTCTTTACTTAGCTATTTACTATTTTCTTCCTATGGAGAAATTATGAATACTATAAGATTAGTTGTTAATAAAAACAAATATAAAATGTTCTGTAAAAATGTCTGTTTAACAAAACTTATAAATATTTTTTCACTCTAAAGCTGCCCATAACTATTTTGAGGTGTTAGTCCAGTAAATTATATCTCTTGTAAATCCTACCTATTTTTAAAAATTGTATAAAATGCATATTTTTATAAGAATGAAAATGTAAAAATAAATAGTTTCATGTGAAATTTAGTTATATTCACAACTTTGGAAATTTCCATTTCATATTAAATATAGGGTGTTGCAAAGCCTTCTTTTTATCCAACAGAACTTGGATAGAAACAAATGCCCACTATTATTAAAAAGCAATTTAGAAAATAAAATTATTTTTTTAGATACGATGAAAGTATGTACTTAACCTCAATAATTTCTTTCAAAACTCACTTTTTATACTTATAACTCTTTCCAAGCATTTCCAGCATCAATTATGCAAAGCTCTACCTTTAGTTCCAACTTAACCTCACGGCTCAGAGAGGAAATAAAGAGAAGCCGAGTGAGGACTTCGAAAGTTTACTGATCGTTCTACTGCATTCACATATTTGAGAATATATTTTTGAAAACTGAACATACTTTTAGTTACAGCATGTATATATATACACTACTGTCAAATTATATACATATACATATACACTAATGTCAAATTATAGTTTAAGGGTATTACAGATATATAAATAGTCCATTACCAAAAATAAATTTAAATAAATAAATAAATAAATACTCCACTACCTGGAAACATTTGTCATATTTGTAACTTCAAGTTTCCCATAATATAGAAATATATTGCTAAAACTAAAACTTAGTATCCCATTTCTGTTCTTTCTGTATAATTATTGTGTTTCTCATTGTGTGTTCTATTTCATTTATTACTTGAATTAAAAAAGAATATAAAATATAATATGAACACATCTATACCAAAGAATTTTTGTTCCTCTCCACCTATTACTTTATTCATCTGTATTTAATAAGTGGCAGAAATATTGTATATGTCAGAATACAAGACAGTCTGCTCTTAGTTTATACTTTCTAGCTATGATATGCATGTCACATGTATGGAACATCAACAAAATGGCTGTCAAAACAAGACCTGAGGAATTCCAAAAAATGTTGACATTCCCATGTAAATGGCAGATTTTCACAGGTCCCATGCCTGGATGAAGAGTTACAGTCATCAACAACTGTGGAGCTTAGAGGAATTAATCTTCACTAAAGTGATCCCCTGATGGTTATCCAATAGGAAATGTGAGGAGTATATGTGCTCACAGCTTTAGAGATTTGCATTTCCTATTTAATAAAGACATGTTAGAGGTTGGTCTGATGTGTTTTGATACTAAAGTGTTGCCTGCTGTCTCTGAGACCCACCTGTAAGTTGCCAGAGCACAGACTATTTGACCAATAAAACGCCATCACACCTGGGAAGGGCAAATGGGAAAGGAGAGGCTAAGGTTCCCGGGCATGGGGAGAGAGTGAATCTTGGGAAGATGAGAGACTGGAGGAGAAGGGAGAAGAAGGAGGCTGCGCAATCATGGGTGGCACACGGCTGGCGTGGATGGAGGATTTGGCGCAGAGGAAGAACACTAGCAAGTATTTGGGATTATAGATGGGAGGTAGCTTGGTAGAAATTATTATAACCAGATGGCATGGGATTGGAGCAGGTATCCCATATCTGCCTCACTATGGAAATCAGTTTAGAGGATTAATATCTGACTTGCCCCAGGTTAGCTAATACCATTTTAAAATATAACCCGTGTCTATGTCTTGATTAATTGCTAGTGGGTTAGAAAATATTTCCGTAATAATAATCATAGCCCTGATAATAAACATTATTAGGCCTCACTGGTAATTTAACAGCAATAGAGACATTATAATACCTTCTACTTGTCCAAAAAGTTTGGTTATAAGCATTTTCTAAAAAGATATAAATTTCAGTAAGATACATCATGAAAAAGATATATATGTATATATATATTCTACCTACAAAATGTATTTTGTGAAAGATGGTGCAGACATTGTAAGAATGTGCAACACACACATATATTGTTGTATGTATATATATGTATTGTATGTATGTATACATATATGTATACATATATTACTTGAAGTACAAAGGATGGAGGAATATAAAATATACTACCTACATGCTGTTTCAAACAATTTCTGTTCCTCTGTACTTATCATATATTAAATAACACACATACACACACACACACACATATATATACGACTCTGTATGTGTGTCATGGGTCCCCAAGTAATTTAATTTTTTTTTCCAGACAGGGTTTCTCTGTGTAGCCTTGGCTGTCCTGGACTCACTTTGTAGACCAGGCTGGCCTTGAACTCACAGTGATCCACCTGCCTCTGCCTCCCGAGTGCTGGGATTAAAGGCGTGCGCCACCACGCCCAGCCCCAAGTAATTTAAAAAGTGAGGGAAGAGATAGTTCAGACATCGGGGATATAGAAATTAAATAAAAATAATAATTAATAGCAGTCTTTTTTCTCTAGTAATAGGAGATCCTAAGCCTGAATTGTCCATCTCTGAACAGTCACGACTTCCAGTGGAAGTTTTGAAACATCAACCATGCCACAAGACCTTTGACTGACAGTTTTTCCTAACTACAAGATGTGCCATGGGTGGTACAGAAATTGTAAGAATGAACAAACAATGTTTGTTTATCTTGGGAACCATGCCACAAGAGCCCACCAATTACACTGCCTACAGGGCCAACAATAGAGGCAGTAAAGCCCAGAGACCAGAGACCAGATAGCTCAGTGACCTAGGATAGGACCAAACACTACCAGCAAAAAGAGAAAAGTCAATGAAATGATTCCTAATAATACTCTGCTATACTCTTAGACAAGAGTCTAGTATAATTTTCATCAGTGAGGCGTCATCCAGAAACTGATGGGAACAGGTGTAGAGACCCACAGGCAAATACTAGGTGAAACAGAGGGAATCCTGAGGAAGAGGGGAAGGATTGTAGGAACCAGAGAGGTCAAGGACACCGTAAGAAAACTCATAGAATCAACTAAGTTGGACTCATAAGGGTTCACAGAGAGTAACAATGAGAGAGCTTGCATGAGTTTGACCAAGGCCCTCTGCATATTTGTTACAGTTGTGTAGCTTGCTTGTCTTCTGGGACTCCTAACTGTGGGAGCAGGAGCTGCCTTTGACTCTTTCGCCTGCCTTTTGGATTCTTTTCCATTCACTAGGTTGCCTTGTCCAGCCTTAATATAAGAGCAGGTGCCTAGAATTTTTATTTTTTGAGAACGAGTTTCTCTGTGTAGCCTTGCCTGTCCTTGATTTTTAGAGCAGGCTGGTCTTGAACACAGCGATCCACTTGCCTCTACCTTCTTGAGTGCTGGGATAAAAGGGAGTGTGCCACCACACCCAGCGGCAGTGCCAAGTCTTATTGCAACTTCTAATGCCATGTATGGTTGTTATCCATGGGAGGCCTGCTCTTTTCTGAGGAGAAATGGAGGAGTAATTGAATGAGGAAGGAGGGAGATAGAAGGTGGGGAGAGAAACTGAGAAGAAATGAGAGAAGGGAAATTGCGATCAGGATGTATGAAATCCCAGCATTCACAGAGTCAGAGGCAGGCAGAACACTGTGTTTGAGGCAGGCACAGTCTACAAAGCAAGCATAGGACAAGCAAGGCTACCAGAGAAACCCTGTCAAGAAAATAAATAAATAAAGAGATAGGAGAGAAGAATAAATAAAAATATTTTTAAAAGTGTCTCTACTCTGAAATTTTGAAAAAGTAAGGTATGTTTTCAATTTATTCTGAATGCATGTGTGTGTATGTGTATAAGTGTGTAAAATGTTTCTGATATTACTCAATAGTAACACTACAGTTATATATTAGATGACTTGATTTTAAATTGTAAAAGAAATTGTATACTATGATTAAACATTCAAAAATACGTAAATGTGATTGATTGTCTCTAAAATGATGATTTCTATATAAAATTAATACCTGTATATAATTCAAATTAATACAAGCTGAAAAACATACCCTGTTAATTCTCTTTGCTATGGAAATGTAGGATTAAGACTTATTTTACCCTAATCTATTACTTTCCATTTGAGACTTTCAGAGAAAGGTTTGTATATCGCAGGACAAAGCTTATTATTTAATATCGATATTTTATAAAAAGTAAAGGCAGTTTACTTTCTTACTTGTATTTACTATGAATTTGACATTTGGATGTGATTAAATATTCGCACCCGGTGTCAGCAAATCTTGTAGGAAAAGTGGCAAGCATAATCAGCAAGTATTTTAATAGATAAAGGTATACATTTTTTTGGATTAAATAGCTTCATAGTTTTGAAAGATTGTCATTGAATTAAAAAATTCAAGAGTTGTAATGGTTGAGTGTTCTATTTTACTTCAGATATCACTTACATATACAAAGATATATAGATGTGCCGATCATATATATATACAAAAGTACCTACAATAATAGAAATAATCAAACTAAGGCACCAGCCAAAGACAATACAGGCGGTAAACCTTAAACCCCTACCCAGATCTAGCCAATGGAAAGAACACTCTCCACAGTAGAGTGGAGAGTGGGATATGACTTTCTCACGTACTCTGGTGCCTCATATTTGATCATGTCCCCTGGAGGGGGAGACCTGGTGGCACTCAGAGGAAGGACAGCAGGTTACCAAGAAGAGACTTGGTACCCTATGAGCATATACAGGGGGAGGTAATCCCCCTCAGGAACAGTCATAGGGGAGGGGAATAAGGGGAAAATGGGAGGGAGGGAAGAATGGGAGGATACAAGGGATGGGATAACCATTGAGGTGTAACAAGAATAAATTAATAAAGGAAAAAAATAATAGAAATAATAGAAATAGGACATATGTTTTATAAGAAAGTTTAAAACATTTTATTCCCTGTCTACTACTTTCTTAGACATTATTATATTTCTAGGATAAGTCCACAGATTAAGGCAGATGTAAACAAAGTAAATGTTTAAATAAGTATTTATGGAAATATATGAATGACAATAGCATTTCATTATTTCAGTATTGATAGTGTTTTCCATTTCAAATATATTTTAATATTAATATATTTTAATTATAAGTGGAAGCTGGCTAGCAAAAAAAAAACCTATCACATTTCATTGACTAAATTCATTATATTTTACCAAACTTAGGTAGAAAAAAATTTAACCCAAGGAAATGTATACTTTTTATATTCTTATTTTACATTAAGTCCTGTTATGTTTACTCTATATGGGGAAATATTTCCTAAGAAGTTTATGCATGGATTATTTATATAAGCCTTTGTGAAAAAATGAATATAGATGAGGAATGATTTGATTTTACCACCCTGTTTCTAGCCTTTCAGGAAAGTCTTACATGAAATATATTTAAAACCTATGAAGTAAATATGACTATTTATTCTGGTTCAGTAATTTTTGCTTCTATTGTTCCCATCAAGTAAGAAATAGGAATGGCTCTGCTTGATTACAAATATTTTAGTGGATTATATAAGAACTAAGAAGAAGGTGTGAGTATATATGACAATAAGTAGTAATTTCAGCTCCACTATTAAATATATTGTTCCTGTCAATAAATTTCAATAGCCTGATGGCCCGAATCTTGTCAAGTTAATATAAAACTACATTTCCTCAAACATTTTATGAATTTATCAGAAGTAAAACATAGAACATTATGTCTAAATAAATTTTAACTTACATGTAGATGATCATATTTTCAGAAGTTGTTCTTTATAGTTGAAGTCTGTAAAGATAACTTTTCCTCAAGCTCATCTGTTTTATTCAGTATAGAAGAGTTATGTGAAAATTTTCAATATAATTCATACTGAAATACTCGCCGAGTAAAACTTGACTTATTGAGAAAGAAGACAAAGAAACCAATCACACACAGAGAGATAAAAGTGTACAGAACACGGTAAAAAACAAACATTTTGAAAAAGGAATGTGTAGCTAAATCCTTTAAACTTTGACATAGAAATCATTGTGCAAAATCTGTTTATGCAATTTTGTGCCGTACTTTTGTCATTAGCCTTAAGAGAAAAGTTAATTATTCTTTAATTCCACTTAGTAAAAT
>OU015371.1:27976655-27986655 GCA_907164505.1 Acomys kempi | reverse complement strand
AGAGAGACAGAGAGAGAGACAGAGAGACAGAGAGAGAGACAGAGAGAGAGAGAGAGAGACAGAGACAGAGAGAGAGAGACAGAGAGAGAGAGAGAGAGTAGAAAGAAGAGAGAGAGTAGAGAGGGAGTAGATTAGAGAGATACCACAAGGAAGGTTTATTCTTTTGTATGGCATTGGGCAGGACCACACCCCCATGGCAGGTAAGCAGTGACATCATAGTTAGGCAGACTGAAAAACTCTAATATTGCTACCTTTTCCAATAATTAAAAAAATGAGAAACATTGAATTGTTTTTATATAAGGTAAATTAAAATATATAAATGTAGGTTTATTGGAAGCAGCGTTTGGCTGCCATGTAAGGAGGAAAGAGAGAGAAAAGAAATAACAACAAAATGTCCAGATTATATAGTGAAGGGGAAGAACAAGTTCTGCCCTGAAAGTTCAAGATAGAAGCAGACTATGTCAGCCACGTCCTGCAGCAGATAGGGACCGAGAAGTGCTGGGGGAACCTGGAGCTGTTTGTCCCGGGCCTGGAGCACACCATTTCAACCTTTTGCAAATGGATAAGGGAAGAAGTAATTATCTTAACTACTTCCTGCTGACATTAGGACAGCAATAGGGGTTGAAAAGGCTGAAATATAGGCCAGGTTCTGGAAGAAAAGGCTGTTGCATTTTCTGTCCAGTGTCTGAGAACATCTGCAGCTTGGAAGAGCAATGCAGGTCCAGCTGGCACGATTACTGAGGTTGGACTGGAGCACTTGTGGGTAGCTGCTTTGACGATGTCCCAGATGGAGGCAGTCTGGCAGGATACTGGAATATATATGTGGGCAGAAGAAAAACAGTAGATTAGGGAGAAAATTCCTTTTAGGTGTACATTTGAAACTCTGTGTGAGCAAAGAGAAAAGGCTTGAGACAATGCTGACAATTTGTGAAAGTTTTGGGAGAATAAAGAAAAGGTCTGGGTATGGGAAACTTCCTCCCATTTTACTCAATTGCTGGCAATAATTAACACAGTTTAGCTTTGGATCTGTCTAGGTTTGGTTACAGAGGCATGTAAGCTTAGCAGCCCTTAATGTGGGCATAGGTATCTGAGACTCTCTAAAAGACATCCCAAAGGCGTGGTAGAAGGAACATGTGTCTGGACATTTCAAATAGGGAGGGGAGGTTAGCAACCCACTATGGCATCCCCCAAAACAGACAGTGACCCAAAGATCAGGTGTGCAGATTGTTCCAGCTACTAGTCAGTACTGGACAGTGACCAAAGAGCACAGCTCTGCGGCTGGCTGATTGAGCTGGCCCAGAGACGTAGCGACCCAGTGCACTGGAATTTGGACAGGAGCAGCGGACTGGGAGGGCAGTGGCTGCAGATGGCAAGCACGGCAGCTGAAGATGGTGAGTACAGCTGTGGAAATGAAGCTACGTCTGAAAGCTCACCCAGTGGGAACGAACCTAATTGTAGGTCAGCGAAAAGGTTTGTGGTTGGGTACCTCCACTCCCAGTGAACCAGAGATCATTCTCTCAGACAAAAGGAAGCATGTACATGAATAGGAAGAGGGGGGGGGGGAGTTTAGCTGGTGTTGGGTGCAGAAAGGTGGAATCAGGTAGTTAGGTGAAGGGAGTCCCAAAACCAGAGAAGACAGGGAGGAATCCCACCTTCAGAGATAGTAGATAGGTGAGAAACTTAGGCTTCAGATTGATAGTACTTACCTGGATTTCATTTGACCTGAGAGATGGATTTCCTGTAGGTTTTAGGTCCATAAAGGCAGATGAATTTAGCATTATCACTGTAATCTGTAGTGAAACATGCATTGTTAGACATATACACGTTGTAGGAAAAGGCAGTAGACTTACAGGATAGCAGAGGCTTGGGAAAAGAACTTGTGTGTTAAAAACATAAATACTCTTAGGTCATCTTAGGGAAGGCAGAAGCCTTTTTGGCATCTTTGGAACATGGGGAGAACAGGAATCTCCTGTAGAGCAGAAGACAAGAGCTCAATTTAGCATCACTACACATCATGAAAGAGAGGCTTCTTCCCTCTGTTTAGAAGACTGGATAATTTAAGCACAATGAAAGGCATTTCAAGAGAAAGGCAAACAAAAGTTAATTTAAAATCTAGAGCTTGGAAGTATGATAGGATCATATAGTGGAGTGGTTTTTTATAGTTAGATTAATAAACTGGAGCTCCATTGATCAGTGTCAATACTTTAAACAGTTAATACAACAATAGCAGAGCAACAGGAAGAAATAAATCATTCTTTAGACATGCTGACCTTCATAACTTGCCTTTACCAACTTAAAACACTTTCCTAGACCTTTAGGCATTTTTCAACCTTAAAACACCTTCTTGGAAATTTCAAGACATAAGTGAAAGGGCTGTAACTAGTCACTGTCCTTTAGTTAAAAGAATTGTAACCAAGTAGATTGTATCTAGACCTGACAGTTAAAGTTTGGCCTCCTGCCTATGAAGAGGGCTGGGAAGGCATCTGAAGCCTCCCATGATAGAAAGGTGGCAATGTGATTCTGTAGCTTGTGCATGAGTTTAAAACAGACCTGTAGCGTTACTGTGTTTCGCAAGGCTTCTGAATTTAAGAGCCACCTGTACTCTACCAGGTCAAGGAACTTGAAGGCTGGACATTTCCAAAGCTCTTGTGCTTCTTGAACCTCCAGTGGCTGGGCACAGAGAACAAGCCTGCCTGTGAGCATTGTGACATCCATAGGCTAAATTTGCCAACAGAGTAGGCTCTGAGACCGGTGTCCCATTCCAATAGTAGCAGCTGTGAGACTGGTGGGTCGTCTTGGCTGCATCTGAAACAGGTGTCTGGCAGAGCTGGCTCAGGCTGGACCCCAGCAGGAAGAGCCATTGCAGACCTCTATTTTTTCCTCAGTGGCTATGGCCTGGAGAAGAGTTTGCTGTGACTGAGCCTGTTGAGAAGGTTCCTCTCTGGTTTTAAAGATTTTACCAGTTCCTAGATGGGGGCTCAGGACACATCACCTTAGCCTTTTAATTAAGATGGCAGAGACCACAGTCGTGTCTATCTTAAGAGTATTTAAATAGGCAACTTTGTTCATAGTTTATGTTAATACTTAAAGATTAAGATGTTAGGTTTTATCTCTGTTAATTTGGAACATTAAAAACCCAAGTACAGTCCAAAGCCACAGTTCGTAAAAGAGAACAGAATATTTTTGAGTGATAATAACATCACATTTATAGTTTTAGGCTAAACAAGTTAAGTCAGTGATTTAATATTTAGCATTGTATACAAATGAATGTTAATACAGCAGAACATTACCTCTGGCAGGCCTGTGATGGCAAGGAGGAGGTGCCAGAGCAGAGGCAGGAAGCTGGTGGTCAAGCGGTTGTCCTTAAAGATAGTAGCTAGCTACCGGTAGTCCTTAAAGACAAAGACTAGCCAGGTGACTGCCCCCAACAAAGATGGCTGCTAGTCACCTAGTTGTTCTTAAAGACAGAAGCTAGCCACGTGTTTGCCCCTAACAAAGATGGCTGCCAATCACGTGGCTGGCATGGAGCGCAGACACCTCAGCAACTGTAATGGTGGGCAGATTTGAAATTCTAGCAGGCTGCCAGTTCAGGGGCAGGATTGCACAGCAGGCTAGCAGTGGCTTTGTCAAGAGGGAAGCTCAGCTCTGCTGAGGCAGCAGCCGGGGGTTCTCTGCTGACCTCATTCGTTTCTGTCCTGTCTCCGCTCTGTGGCTCTGTGGTTCTGTGCAGCGCTCTTGAAACCACCAGAGCCTGGAGCTAGTGTCCAGCAACAGCGGGTAGCCTTGGTGACTGCTGTGCTGAGACTGATCTCAGTCAGTACTTCAGGAGGCTGGCTCTAGCTAAAGTCCCAAAATTGGTCACACACTGTGGTAGGCATTTGCTTACCAAAAACAAGTCTGGCAGGGCCAACGGTGGCTGTGCATTAGGACAGCAGATGTGGTTACGGTTCAGATGGGGTTCACAAGAACAGCGCTGTTGGGGTAGTTTCAGCCATGAGGCACACTGAACTACCTGTATTCTGCATTGGGCCAGGGAGAGATCAGAGCAGTGGAAATTTACCTCAGCTTAGAATCGTCGTCCGAAGGCAGGGTGGTGTTGGGTTCAGACGGGAATGAATGGAGGCATACAGTGAAGTTTGGCCCACAAGGAGATTATTGTGGGAAGTGTGTTACATAGAGTGAGTTCAGTAGGAAGGATTCTAGATTTCAGACAGTTCTGGAAAAGCCTTCCCTGTACAGGCCACCAATTTTATATTAAGTAATTATGGCAGTCAGATATGAGGTAAGGTACAAGGTATAACAAGGTACCAGGCAGCAGATATTATGTTATACGACATTTATTAAATGAACATGCATGGGGAGAAGGAAAAAGGGAAGAGGTACCCAGAGAAAGACAGAGACAGAGACAGGAAGATGAGAAAGAGTAGAGAGCAAGTAGAGTAGAGAGAGATCAAGAAGAGGCTTTATTCTTTTATATGGTCCTGGGCAGAGCCATGCCCCCGTGACAGGTAAGCAGTGACATCACAGGTAGGCCGACTGAAGAACTCTAATAAGAAGTGCATTTCTCTACATAACAGTCCCAAGTGCCAGGTCCCTGTTGCCTACTTGGCAGCTTAGATAATATCTTTTTTTTTTTTTTAAGACTGATTTATTATTATGTATACAGTTCTCTGCATACAGGCCAGAAGAGGGCATCAGATCATATTATAGGTGGTTAGAAGCCACCATGTAGTTGCTGGGAATTGAACTCAGGACCTTTGGAAGAACAGTCAGTGCTCTTAACCTCTGAGCCATCTCTCCAGCCCCATTAGATAACATCTTATGTGTTTTCCTTCCTGCTAGAGGAACCAAAGTTTCCTTTACTACTGCCATAGCACACCCTTCCAAGTATCTTTTCTGAGATCCATGTTTTATTCACTCTTGGCCATACATTTTAAAACTGAATGTCTTTCCACAGCCATAATTCTTAGAGAAGACATGATGATTATTCTTTACAGACCAGTTTGTTTTTCTCTCCTTACAAGGAAAGGAGAAGTGAGAAGTGCTTTTCTTCTGAGTAACTACTGAATAAATGCAAAGCAGTAGTATTTCTCTCCTCTGCACTTAGGCTTTACTTAATATTGTACTTCTCCATGGGTACACTGCAAGCAGTTATGTTGTTTTTCTCCTACTGACACTCTAACATTGTTCCCTCGGCATCTCCATTTGCCTTCCCCTACCTCCATGTGGTCTGGTAAATTCCACTCCTGTCTCCAAGCCCTCCCCTGGCAGGACAGCTTTGACATTCCTGGCATTCCTGAGGACTGCCCCAACCCATCACCTAGAGCCACCAGCTCCCCAAGTCCAGCAGGTGGCAGACACATCATCTTCTTCGAGGGCAATCCTTAAAAACCCCCGCCCAAAATAACCAAGGTGTGACTTCCTCTGTCCTCTGCAATGGATGTAAATGTGTTTTGTTTTGATCCCAAGTGACTTGTGTAAGGGTGTGCCACATTTTTCTGCCGATAACAGGCTTATGAGAGAACAGGTGATATTTGTCTACTGGAAAAGAAATTTCCTCTTGCAGGAGCATGGTGTTTGCCAACTGATAACCTAGTACAGACTCTGAAAAGATATGTATGTATATATATATATATATATATATATATATATCTTTTTGTTCTTGGCTGTTTTCATTCTACTTCGAGACCTTCCTAGGAAGAACTGTTCCAGACAATGCTTTGAGGTTCCAGGTTCCAGCTCCTGCTCCAGGTATTGGTGGCTGCTGTTGCAGTAACTTCTGCTGAATTGCTAGTTTGCTGTTTAAGGGGTCTGCTGGTATGGTGCTGACTATGGTAGTGGAAGTGCTCCCAGGAACTGAGTCTAAAAAAGGTCTACTTCTTCTGTTCTCATTAACCTTTTTTTCTCTCTTATTTAGGGTAGGTGGGTTGGAAGGGATATATATACATAAGCATTAACGAGCATGAAATAAAGTAGATTTGAGAAAGTTCAAAGCCCACAGGCCTCCCCTTCTGAGGCTGCTGAATTCACCCAGCAGTCTCAGATCCCAACTAAACCTGCCCTTTTGATACTTTAAGGCTGGTTTCAACTGGCTTATTTTGAATGCAGACATAACCAATCATCTGGTGCTGAAATGGGGAGAAACTGAGACACCAAGCCCCATGGTCAGGGGATTCCCTGGCTATGTGGGGACCATCCCCCACCCCTGTCTGAAGCAACTTTTGATTTGGTAAGTGCCCTGTCCCACACCTCTTGTCAGGAAGCATCAAGTGTCTCTTCTGAGGGTCTGGGACCTCCCTAGATGTGGCTCTGTGAAGACATTGTGGCCATGCAAAAACAAGTCTATCCAGATCAAAGCCAGGCCTTTGTTCTGAGTTAATCTCAAGTTTCAGAGATGTCTGTTAGTGTATTAACCTCACCAAAACCTACCAATCCCAGAATATAGAATTGGATGCCACTTCCCTATACTTGGGATTTCGCAACAGCTGGGAAGAAGGGTGCTTCTGGGTATAAAATTTGTCTGCAGACACCTGTAGTGTGCCTTTTTCAAAATCTATCTAAACTGGTATCCTCTCAGAACTTGAGCCCTAAATGTGTAGTCTTACTACTCATCTCTGTTGCCTGGCCACAATACATTTGAGACAATAAACTAAGTGGCCACCAGAGGGCTGTCTAGAGTTTAACATTCTCCATGACCTTGAAATTTTCTGCAGCCCTATGGGATGAAGGGAGCACAGTTCCTGCTCTTCCCTCTCTAGCCAATACTCAATGACCCAGGTCTTGTCTGCCTGGGTTACCTCCCTCCCAAATTATCTTTTATCTAGGGACCTGGATCCTGAGTCATCCACAATGACTCAGTCACCTGAGTCACTGGCTCCCCCACCTCTCTTGTGATCTCAACCTGGTCCTCCCCCATCCTTTCCTCCATCCCACCTACTTAACCCCACTCTTGGATATAGGCCAAGGAGCAGCCCCTCCCCCATTACCCATCTCCCCCCTTCTCTGTCTCTCCTCCCACAGCCTGTTCTACTTCTGAACAACCCACAACCTTGTCCCCATCCTCACACTGGCCTACTGTGCATGGATTCTCAGTCCAATCAGTGAAAGCAGCACAGACATGTTCAGCTTTTCAAATTCTCAGCCTGGTGGAGAACTGACAGATTCCAGACTGTGAGACCCTTGCAGAGCCCAGGGTAGCAAAGAAGGTCGTGGGTATGTCCATGTTGTTTCTGATGGACATAGAAGCTACCTTCTTTGTTCAAATCTCCTAATTTGGCCCCATGATTTGTCTGCCAACTTCTGTCACAGCAATGGACAGACTCCTTCCTTTCCATCCAAGACTGCACTACTCCCATGTATTCTTGCAAGACAATTTTTTTTCTTTTTTACACTGTTTTCCGGCAAGTCCTGAATGCCTGCTTCCTCTACTTGGCCCCAATATGCTCAACCATTTTAGAGCTGCCCTAAACTTCTCCTTACTCTCTTTATCTCCTTTTCCTAGTAGCCTCACAAATCCCAACTCCAGACTGCTCTATTCCTACTCTACCAGAGCCTGGATATCAGCCCCAAGGCCAATTTCTAGAGCCTCTTTTCAATCCTACTGATCTCTGAGTTCACATTTCACAGGCCCATGCTTCCTGAAAGATGTGTGCTAACACCAGCCCCTAAGGGACTTTCCAGATATGTCAGTCTCTGCACCAGCTCCGAGGACACCAACTGGGCAAGAACTGGCATGTTCACCCACATGCCCACTCATAAAAAGCTCTGCTATCTCCTAACCTTTGTTGACACTTTTACAGGTTGGATCAAGGCATTCCCCACCTCCAGGAAAACAACAGGCATGGTGGCTCAGGTGTTCCTTGAACACATAATTCCTCAATTTGGCATGCCACAGGCCATCCAATCAGACAGCGGTCCAGCCTTCACCTCCAGGGTTCTTGAGCTCGTCTGTAAAACTCTCAACATCTCCTGGAAGCTTCATATCCTGTACTGCCCATAGTCCTCGAGAAAGGTTGAAAGAGCCAATGGACTGATTAAACAACAACTTACCAAACTCTCTCTGGAACTCATGTTGTCTTGCCCATTTTTCTCTTTCCTCTCTCCTTGGCCCACCTCTGAGCTCTCCCATGTTCCCCTACTGGCTTACGTACTTCAGAAATCCTATATTGGAGGCCAGTCTTCCTCAGTCATCACTTCCTAACTCAGACTCCTCTGGCTGGCTACCTATCCTATCTATCCCTCCTACAGTCCCTTCTTGACTTGCATGCTGACAGCTTTCTGCCTGCCCCCACCCCAGGGGACCCAACTATTCCTGAGTCCACCCAACACTTATCTGCCCATTCCAATGGACCAATGGCTAGCCCCAATAATAGGAGTCTTCATTATCATTTGCCTGTTTTTTTTGTTGTTGTTGTTTTGTTTTTGTTTTGTTTTGTTTTGTTTTTTTATTCCCTGTCACCTCCTCTTTCTTGACAGACAATGCACAATGTCTACAGGGTAACTGTCACTCAGATGTTTCTTTACCCAAATCACCCACTGGGCACAGAGCAACTGACTCCTCACTCAAACACACCCTGCTTCTCCTTTTCAGTTAGAAGTATTCAGATCTGAACTCAATGCCCATATACACAAAGAGGTTGAGATAGTCATCTGGTTGGCATCTCCAGTGCCCTCCCCTCCCCTATGTGGTCCGGTAAATGCCACTCCTTCCTTCAACCCTGGCCCCTCCAAGGAAAGCCTCCACATTCCTGGCATTTCAGAGGACTGCCCCAACCTCCTCACCTGGAGCCAACAGCTCTCCAAGTACAGCAGGTGGCAGGCAGGTCATCTTCCTTCAACTGCAATCCTTGAAAACTCTGCCCACCATAGTTGGGGTGTGACTTCCTCTGCCCTCCTCCTCTGAGGCTGCTGAATGCACCCAGAAGCCTCAGTTCGCAAATAAACATGCATTTTTGTATTTTTAACCTGGCTTTGCTTGGCTTATTTTGTCAGCAGAGATAACCCGTAAAACATTCTTTTACTTCCTTTTTCTAATCTCTGAAACTTCATGAAAATCAGCTAAGTAACTGTCCAATTTATATAAAAATGTTTCATGTAACATATGTGTTTAACAAATTAGTTTCTTTAATTAACCAAAAGTATTAATATGCCATCAAATATTACTAAAATCAATATATTTTGTTAGTGTCTTAAAGAGTTCTTTGAGTATTCAATACCGTCAATATCAAAATATAATAACTTTTAAAAGCAATATTTTCACCAAGAGATCAATTTAAAAACATGATGTTTTATTCTGTATTTGAAACAAAATTTCAATCTGATACCAATGTTACTCTTTTGACCATGCCGATGATTGACAGGCATGATGAATATAAACTAACATTGCTAATTGTATTGAGTTGAAATTTGAGACACTATTAAACACATATGAGTATGAATAACATTTATCGCACTCAACAATGATGGAATAAAGAATCACAAATCATCTGAAATGCAAAATAATTATTTTATATATGGTAATTTCAACGATTAAAGCAGTGAGTTACAAAGCAACTAATCTATTTGAAGTATGCATTATCTGTATTCCTTCTAGTTCTTAAACCTGCGTCTATTAATTTTTCTTCCATTTCAGTCCTGTTTTCCACATTAGCTTGCATTTCATTTGAACATCACAGTTAATTTCATTCTGAATTTATGGGTTAGATTTGATAATGAAGGGAAAGATATAATTAGTCCTGGTAGAAACACTACCATGAGGGTATTTCAGGGAAATGGAGTTAGGCTGCTTGGACCAAGGCACCACCACATTTTATAAGAAAGATATAAGGTATAGACCAGAATAGCTTGAAAAGAAAAGGAGAAAGAGATAAAGAGTAGTAAAGGAAAAGCAGGCCAAATAAGAACTTGGAAGGTATGTATTACTCTAATAAATACCTAATAAGACAAAGCAGTAGTAGTAGTAGTAGTAGTAGTAGTAGTAGTAGTAGTAGTAGTAGTAGTA
>OU015371.1:27941356-27976645 GCA_907164505.1 Acomys kempi | reverse complement strand
TAGTAGTAGTAGTAGTAGTAGTAGTAGTAGTAGTAGTAGTAGTAGTAATACCCTAACTCAATTATTTTACATTACCAACAATATCAAGAATTCTTTTTCTTCTACATTTTCACCAGCATTTATAGGTGCTAATTCTACCTGAGATGAAAATGAATGCAAAAACAATCCTAACCCTGAAGTTTATTTTTGCATTCATTTCCATCTCAGGTAATGTAAAATAATTCAGTTACTATGAAGATCAGCATGTAGATTCCTTGCAAAAGGCAAACCGTAAAGCTGCTGCAAAACTCAGCTATGCTATTCTGACTATATAAAAAGGTTCTTATGCCACAGTGCTATGGAGACACCTGTATACCCACCCCATGCTTGCTGAAGCACAATACAAAGTAGCCAAGTAAGAGAAGAAATATCAATTATTCAGCCATAACGATCAACAAAATCTGGGGGTTCTATTGCCCTTCCCATAGTATTTTATTTTATTGATATAAATGCACATAGAAATGTATTGGCACATAATCCTCAGGACTTCATTCTAATAAATAAAACTCAGCATTTTTGTTCTTTATTTATCCTTCTTTCATACAACACATCCTTAGCCACATTTTTCTCTCCCTTCACTCCTCCAAAGTTTCCCCTCAAGCTTCCCCTTTCCACCAGACCCACCACTCCTTCATTTCCCTTGAGACAGGAACAGGCTTCCAAGGGATATCAACCAAACAAGGCATAACAAGACGTGATAAGAGTCATAGTTAGGACCACTATTGCTATGATGAAACACTATGACCAAAAAGCAAACTGAAAAAGAATGGGTTTATTTGGCTTACACTTCCATAGCACTGTTCAGTGAAGGGATTCAGGACAGAATCTCAAACAAGGCATGATCCTTGAGACAGGACCTGATGCAGAGGCCATGGAGGGACACTAAATTATAGGCTTGCTTTCCCTGACTTGCTCACCTGGCTTTCTTCTGGAACCCAGGGACAACCTGCTTAAGGATGACACCACCTACACTGGCCTGGGCCCACCCCCATTGATCAATAGTTGAGAAAATGACTTATAGCTATATCTTATTGAGGTTTTTTTTCCCCTCAATTGAAGCTTCTTCCTCTCTAAGGACTCAAGCTTGTGTCAAGTTGACAAAAATCAGATAGTACAATAAAGCTATGCACACACCCTCATGTCAATGCTGAATTTGGCAACCTAGGAAAAGAAAAAGAGGTCTGAAGAGTAGGCAAAAGAGTCAGAGACACCCCATTCAGACTGTTAGGAAGCTGGGATGGGAATAGGAGAGATCAGGTAGGAGAGGCAGATACTGAGGGAAAGAGTGCAAAGAGACACTGGGATTAGGAACCATTTGGGTGCAATGTGGAAAGCCAGTGGTGAAAACTTCCTCGATTATGAGGATGACTCCAGCAAAGACTCCTAGTAATGGAGGATACATCTCCCGAACAACTCTTCTTCTGTAACCAGAAAAGACTACATTGGTAGGAATGGGACAACAACCCAGTCACAAAACCTTCCCTCAACACACAACCTGCTCAGCCTATATAATGTTACTTGTTGGTCTATATTTTTTTACAGTATTTATGGTTTATTTTTGATTTTGTTTCTTTAAATATATTTTATTAATTTATTCATATTACATCTCAATTGTTATCCCCTCCCTTGTATCCTCCCCTTCCTCCCTCCCTCCCATTTTCCCCTTATTCCCCTCCACTATGACTGTGACTGAGGGGGACCTCCTCCCCCTGTCTATGCTCATAGGGTATCAAGTCTCTTCTTAGGGCTGAGCATTTGGCTTTAGATAAACAAATGGTTTACTCTTCCCTGGAGACCGTTCCTCCTGCTTTTTATCACTCGCTAGTTGAATGTAAATCTTTGTGTAGGCTTTAGGCCTTTTAGACTTTATCGCAATCTGCTTTAGCATGCTTATTGCTCATATTCTTGTTCAACTCATGTTTAGGCAGTTATTTAGTTACACTTTATATCTGTAGTTTCTGATATTCTTAGGGAACATGTGTCAGAGCAAATTCCCTATTCCCTTTTCCTCTGGCTCTTACAATGTTTTTAATTTTTCTTCCATGATCTTTCCTGGATCTTAGGTCCAGGAGTTATGTTGGGGATGCATCATCTGGGATTGGATTTCGATTTCATGTCTTCACTTTGAATATTTGTGTTTTTCTATAGTGGGAATTTTCATTTATGATGGGAGAAGACTGCACTTACCTTTGGGTATAAGGGTAAATATTTAGAACATAGTTAGGAAGTATGCAGATTTAATAAATAGGAATGTATAGGTTCTCCTCCAAGACCCATTAGATCATCATTAGCATTAAATAGTTATTTAGATGTCCAGTACCAAACATGATTACCCTCTTGTACATGATTTAAGTCCAATAAGAGAATTGTTTACTGCTAAGGTAAATGTGCCACAACTTTACCCTTAGGGTTACTGTTCCATCCTGATCATTGTTCTGGTTCATAGACAGTAGACTTGGGTATGATAGTTGGTTGTTTTCCTTCTTTGGAAGTTTGCCTGGCATTTTCTGATACTATGAAAGCTATCACTCAGGAAAGAGTCTCTCAGATCAGTTCCAACTCAGGGGCTTCTGATCCCTGTCTTTATGATGTATGATGAAAAAGAAAATATTTGTATGAAAAGCTTACTAATTTTCTACTCCATTATAGCTTTGTTAGAAAAAGACAATAGAATACAAAATACGTATATCAATAAAAAATAAACAGATACTCTTTCTTAACATGGATACAAATACTTCCATGTTTATAGCAAATATAGATTACTGCAGACAAAATGTTGACATCTGGGACATGGTACGATCAAGAATATTATTTTTTATATAATTTATTCCCAATAAATTGAGAAACAAACATTTTAGTTATTCTGTTTTATGTTTTATTGTAAGGACATGCCACATGCTTGTACAATATGCTTTCATCATGCACTTTTTTCTCCCCCAACGCCTCACAGACTCTTTTCTCCTCCCTACTCACACAACTTTATATTTTTTTCATTCACAAAGCATCCAAAATATGGAAAAAAACAAAAATGAAAGCAAATAAAGATCAAACCAAATATACAAAATTAGCTCAGTAAGTCAACATTCTTAAAACAAGATGAAATGAAACAAAAAGAGTACTAAAACACAAAACATAAATATGAAAAACAGAGTTTATTTTGAATTGGCCAACTACTCGTGGGAAGAAGGATATCCATACGTTATGGTTCATATAGCTGGTAACATTCTATTGCAGAAAACTTGTTTTTACTTTTCAGCTGATATCCATTGCAAATAGCTTGTTAAGACTGATATCCTGTGTCCACTTTCTCTTCTTAGTTTTGGGATCCCCATCTGTCTTGAACTTGTGGAGGTCTTGTGAGGCCATAGCCTATGTAAGTTCTTATGTGAATCAGATATTTTGTGTCTGAAAGACAGATTCCTTGGTGTCATCCATCACCTTTTTCTCTGACCATATTCCTTCTTTCTCCTTCTGACTAGAACTCTGACCTTTGGCATAGGGAACTGGTTGAAAACAATACCTCTTTTAGGACTTACTGCTCCAAAATTGTTTACTCTACACATTGTCCAGCTGTGACTCAGTGTAAAATCACCATCTACTGTAAGAAGATGCTTTTCTGGTGAAAGTGGGGGTTGAATTATATTCTTTATGTGTAGGCATAGCAGTGTGTCAATTTATTGTTAGGTCTTTTTAGCAGAATAATAGTATTAGGATTATCCCCAGGCCTAGACATATCTACTCAAGTTCTTAGTCATTTTTAGTATGGATTACAGCTCAAGAAATGGGTATTAAATATAATAAAAATAATGGTTGGTTACTCTCATAATGTCTGTGCCACTATTGTAGCAATATATCTCACAGGCAAAATGTTGTGCATCATGGAGCCTGCAGCTAGGTGATATTGATACTTATCTTTCTCCTTTGGTGATATTCAGAGTACTTTATAGTATAGTAAACACTATTCAGTAGAACTAAAGCTTTTTCATGAGCACCAACTCAATGTCTCCATGTTCAGTGGAATGAGTAAGTAAAATCTTTAGCAACAGGAACTTAACATCAGGTCTGTAGTCAGTGATGTTTGTGGAATTCAATAGCACCCCTTTTGGCTAATGGCTAAGGAAGACATAATTCACTGCAAGTGCTAGGTAATTTACTTGGTGGCATAATATGTCTATTTAAGGAATTATCTCCCCTATTATGATGACTTCAGTTACATTTGTTTTATATATGAACATATTTAAGAAGATTCTATAGCAATAAGTTTGCACGTAGATTTTGAAGAGGATTTTAGTGTTAGTTACCTTTCCTCATATTCTGTCTTTTATCCTACTCTCAAATGTCACTCCCCACTTAATCTGCCTATTTTAGTTTCACCTTTAACTCTCTATATATCCTTTCTTTTGGAGACTCTTGCTCCTTGGCTCATTACTAGGTTCTTAATCTCTGTGGTTATTAGGATTGTAGCACTGATAGGAAAGAGCATAACCAGAATGCTTGTGGTCATTAAAATATATAAAATATAAAATAAAACACCAAAAACCTTAGGAAAAACAAAAGTGATAAATACTATTTTAAAATATTCTATCCAATGTTTCTAAATAACCTCTTCATTCAGTCCAAGTCACAAGAGTTTCTAGTTTGAATCTGTCCTAAGAAAATAAGAAGAGAAATATGTATCTGAGTGGTCTTATTAGGACAGTGAAGGAACAGTTATGCTGTTCAAATAATAAACAGATAAATAATTTCCAAAATGAAATATTATTCAGCTTGTGAGAAAAAAATAGATGGAGCTAAGGAATAGAGTAATTCTGAGTGAGACATCACAGACCCCAAAAGACAAATATTAATTTTCTCTTATATATAGATGTTAACTTTTGTGTTTTTTCCTTTTCTTTTTTTTTCTCCTTTATTAATTTATTCTTGTTACATCTTAATGGTTATCCCATCCCTTGTATCCTCCCATTCTTCTCTCCCTCCCATTTTCCCCTTCTTCCCCTCCCCTATGACTGTTCCTGAGGGGGATTACCTCCCCCTGTATATGTTCATAGGGTATCAAGTCTCTTCTTGGTAACCTGCTGTCCTTCCTCTGAGTGCCACCAGGTCTCCCCCTCCAGGGGACATGGTCAAAGGTAGCCAGAACACGGAAACATCCATCCATCAGTAGAAGAATGGATAAAGAAACTGTGGTACATATACACTATGGAATACTACTCAGCTATTAAAAACAAGGAATTCCCAAAATTTGTGGATAAATGGATTGAGCTAGAAATGATCATAATGAGTGAGTTAACCCAGAAGCAGAAAGACTCAAATGGTATATACTCACTTATATCTGCATATTAGCCCAAGGGGCATGTCCCACCAAAGCCTTCACTTACCAGGAAACTGAGACAGAGGGGAGGACATTCTATTGGGACTCTAGATGAGAGAATCATGGGAGAATGGCAAAGTAGAAGGATCCAGAGGGTCCTAGAAGCCTACAAGTAGAACATTATGATAAGCAGATTTGGGCTCAGGGGTCCCGCTCAAACTAAGGCACCAGCCAAGGACAATACAGGTGGTAAACCTTAAACCCCTACTCAGATCTAGCCCATGGACAGAACACTTTCCACAGTAGAGTGGAGAGTGGGATAGTACTTTCCTTTTCATTTGTATTTTTAAAATATTTTATTATAATTTATTCAGATTATATCTCAATTGTTATCCCCTCATTGTTTGTTTCCATTCCCCCTCCCTCTCTCTTTCACCCTATTCCTCTCCTTAGACAAACTAACTATCCTCTGTATCTCAAAGATTATTTCATAATATTTGTAATAGTTAGGTTCAGCAATATATGTAAATAGTAAAAAATAGAGTAATTACATGAAATATCTAAACATAACAATTATATATATACATATGAGTATATGTGAATGTATTTAATATGTAGAATGACCATATTTTTAGGAAGATAATTCATCAATTATCATACTAAACAGTTTAAGTTATACTTTTTAATTAAGATTCAAATGTTTGAAGCTATGCATTTCTTAGTTTTTATCTACAACTGTTTTTTCTTCTCTTTTTTAAATTTTATTAATTTATTCATATTACATTTCAATGGTTATCCCATCCCTTGTGTCCTCCCCTTCCTCCCTGCCTCCCATTTTCCCCTTATTCCCCTCCCCTATGACTGTGACTGAGGGGGACTTCTTCCCCCTTTATATGCTCATAGGGTAAACTATGTTTTTTCAAGCATGTAATTTTTTTGAGTGTTGGTGATTTTAATTAAAAAAAGACATCTGTTTAAAAAATAACAAATAGATAATCAATTCTAAACTATTTTGTATATGGTTATATTTTGCTTTGTTATTTAAGTAATCTGAAATGAAAAAGTAAGAAATTTGAGTAAAGTGAAAAGAAATTGTGTTATGTAATTAGCCTTAATTTGAAACTTTAAGAGACAATTCAAATGAAGCAATTGTGTGTTGTAATTGCCAGTGAATACCATTTGCAGCTATTGTTAAAGGTGATATGCTATCATTTGGGGTAGTTGACCCAAAAGTTAACATCCAAATTGCTTAAAGTTGACACTTAAAGCATCTCTTTCATTTTTACAGCAGTTATATGTGAAATATTTCTGCTTCAAAAGTTGGAAATTGTATGACTCTGAATATAACCTCTAGTTTTATATGTGCTCATTATATAAGATAGTTTCAATCACTGTGAGTCCAGCAAGTAAATGTTCTGTAAAGATTTTTTAAAATACTGAATATAGGAGTTGGATGCTGGCCACAACCCACATTAAATGCCATTCCTGAAGGAATGTGGGACACCCCAGTAGCTTTGGGCTTGGATCTCTCTCCACCCACCTCGTCCATCTGGGTCACAGAAAGTTAACCAGCAGAGGTGAGTCAGGTGCTGGTGACAACCCATATTGTCCGCTGTGCTGAGGAGGCCTGAGCAACACTCAAGAAGCTTTTGGTTTGGTGGTCCCTCAGCCTCCCTCTCTTGCCTGACCCAACTGGGACACAGACTGGGAAACCAGTAGATCTGAGCAAGGCACAGCTTAAACACCCATTGTCCATCATCCTGAGGAGGCCTCTAGGGAGTCTTAGCAAACAGCCTTAGGCTTGGAGATCTTTTTATCTCCTCCCAACCTTTCTGGAAAACATGGGACACAGGCAGTGACCCAGTTTGAGAAACTAGCATGCCTGCTAACACCAGAGACAATCAGATGTCCAGCTCAAGAACATGAGCAACAAAGATCAGATCCATATGACACCAACAGAAACCAGTAGCCCTACCACAGCAAGCCCTGGAGATACTAGCACACTTGATGCTCAAGAAGAATATTTGAATCTGAGGTGATGAAAATGATAATATGTCTTGAAGGAGGAAAATCTATATCTCAAAGAATCACAGGAAAATACATTTAAACAGATGAAGTAATTGAAAAAATCCTAGAAAGAATTACAGAAAAATTCACTAACACTGTTTAATACCTTAAAAGGGAATGAGAAACAACAACAACACCCCACAATCTGAGGCAATATTGGAGTTTGACAACCTATGAAAGAGAACAGGAACGAAAGACATAAGCAACAGCAAAAGAATACAAGAGATGAAAGAGAGAATCTCAAGTGTAGAAGATACCATACAAGTTATGGAAACATCAGTCAAAGAAAATGTTAAAACTAAAATGTTCTGGATACAATACTGCCAAGAATCTGGGACACTAAAAAAAAGTAAGAATAATAAAACTAAGAATAATAGCAATAGAAGAAGTAGAAGACTTTAAGTTTCATGGCCTTGAAAACACTTTAAATAAAATCATAGAAGAAAAACTTCCCCAACCTAAAGAAAAAAACATGCCCAGAAAAGTACAAGAAGCCTACAGAGCTCCAAATAGAAGCAAAACTCATACAATGGAAAAAAGATAGCACATTCAACAAATACTGTTGGTCTAACTGTATGAGCATATGTAGAAAAATGCAAATAGACCCACATTTATCACTCTGCACATTAAAAAAGTCCAAGTAGATTAAAGATCTCAAAATAAAACTAGACATGCTGAGAGAGTTAGGAGAAAATTGGGGAAGTAATCAGAGCTCAGAGAGGCCTGCTGAGACTGAAACACCAATCAAGGACCGTGCACGGACTGTACCTAGGCCCTCTACAAAGAAGTAGCTGATAGGCAGATCTGGTTTCATGTGGGTCCTCTAGTAAGCAGAGCAGGGGCTTTCTCTGACATGGACTCTCCTGCCAGCTTTTCAATTAATTCCCCCTGGCAGGACTGCCTTTCCAGGCCACAGGAGAAGAAGAAATGCTCAGCTCTGATAAGACTTCATGAGAAGAGGTGGATTCGAATGAGGACTCCCCTTTTCTGAGGAATAACAGAGGATAATAGGGGAAAGGGAGTGGGGATGGGACAGGGAAATGAGGACAGATGGGGCTATAACCAGGATGTAAAGTGAATAAACAATTAGAAAACAAAAAAAATATATAAAACGAATATCTGGACAAAAGAATGAAGATAGTAACTGCCTCTTTGTTTTAAAGAACCATTATTCTCTTTATTACCTTTTTAGACTTTATTTAAATGTGCACATATGGTGTATTTCCACATAGGTGACCCATGTCCTTGGGTTAGCTTGTATGTCCAAATTTATTACTTCATCTCCTCCTTAAATTGCAAATCTTAATTTTTCTTCATAGTTTTTTGTTCATCATGAGGTTTATCATAATATATTTAGGTTTCCAAATCACCCATAAAAATCTTTGATGCAAAATTGTCCTTGTCTACAAGAAGTGTAGGGATAAAAATGGAGCAAAGTTTGAAGGAATGGAAAAACCAATGACTGACCCACCCTGAGACCCAACCCATAGGAGAGAGCCAACACATGACACTATTAATGATACTCTGCTATACTTGCATATAGGAGCCTAGCATAACTTCATCCAGCAGCTGATGGAAATTGGTACAGAAATCAAGAGCCAAACCATAGGCCAAGTTTGCTCAGTCTTGTAAAAGAGTGGTTGGAAGGATTGATGGAGCTAGATGCGTCAAGGACCCCAAAAGAAAACCTACAGAGTAATCTATGCTGGATCAACGGGGCCTCACAGAGACTGACCCAGCACCCTAAAAGCATGGACAGGCTGGACCTTGATCCCCTACTCATATGTAACAGATGTGCAGTTGGTCACCATGTGGGTCCATTAACAATGGGAGCAGAGGCAGTCGCTGATTTTGTTGCCTGCCACTGGATCCCTTCTTGTAGTTGGGTTGCCTTTGTCTGGACTCAGTGGGATATAATGTGCTTAATACTGTTGCTACATGACATTTCAGTGTGGGTTGATGTCCATGGGGGTGGTCTCCCCTTAGCTGAGAAGGAACGACTGCATGGGATAAGAAAGGCATAAGTGTGGGGATGGAAAGAGAGGAGGAAGCAGGCTCAAGTCAAGCTATAAAATGGTTAAATAAATAAATGAAAAATATATTTCTATCTATTTATATATAATATAAATATATAATTACATGCATCTATATTTATGTGTCTAAAGCATAAAACTAAATATATGTTTGAGTTTATTTCTCTCAAGCACAAAATGGAATTAACCAACTCATTGGGACCTAACTAAATAAGTCTTCTCAAATCTCTGCCTCTTTCCATTTTGTACTGTATTAGAAATCATCACCAGAAAGTCTATTTAGAAGCTTGTCATATTCTGTTCAGAGATCATAATATATCAAACACTGTCATAGCTAGCAGAGAAATTGTAATTACTAGTTGCTTTGTGTACTACGAAACCAATAATAATTCAAATGGGCTTTCTTATCATTGAGCTAAAGTTCAAACTTTAATATAAAAATTGCAAAGTTGTTTTTATACCTTAAAGAATTTTACAATTAATGATATGCCCAAACTTTTGTCTAAGATATTAACTAATACCCTTTCAGAATGCCTTATTTTTATTTCTTGGGTTTTGTGTTTTCCTCCTTCTCAAACCACTGTATCGTTTTACTTTTTTTTTTATACAAAGATAAATATATTTAAACTTTAACTATGAGCAACTTAAAACAGACTCTCGCAAAACATAATACTTTTCACAGTTGTCTAAACAGATCTTATAAAACATAAAAATCAGGATGCTGAATGGGTGCTGGTGGTGAAGACAGCAGGGTCAAAACTCTCACAACAAACTAGGGACCACTATAATTAACAAACACGACTAATGCAACAATAATGGTTCTGGTCAACCACCAATCCCAAGAAATACAAGATTTTCTCCTCCTTCCTCAGCCTGGTATTGTTTGTGACCAGAGAGCAAATTGATCTTTAACGTCTGCTAGGCAATTTGTAGCTTCTGAAACAGGAATGAAATACATGGTGGGGGACGCATTTAAATTGACCTCTAGAGGGAATTCTGCATCTCTCTGCTACAGCCAGCCTCTTCCACCTCTGGTAGGGCTTCCTGAAGATTCTTGCTTCGGAAGACTGGGGTTATTTTTCTCTGCTCCTGTAGTCTTGTGCTCAGACTGTTCTTAGAGACTGAGGAGTCGGCCTTGGCTGTGGCCTTTCTCCTTTCACTTCCTCAGCCTTTGCTGTTATTTCTCCTCAACAGCTACACATACTCTGGTGCTCTTACTCCTTCAGTCCCATCTCCTCTGTCAACTCTTGCAAGCTGGAGACAGACCTCGACACGACACTGATACTCTCCAAGTGGGACCAGGGACTTAACTAGGTAAAACTTCTTCTTGCTGATTTACAGGACAGTCTGCATAGCTGTCCCACTGTCACTTTTGTTCTTGTCCAAGTCAACACTGTTTTCTGCTCCACCAGACCACATGCAGTACATAGCATGTCATTCAATCTTTGTGGGAGGGAAGACATGGTCACACACTGGACAGGACACCTGGGTACTGGATATGAATGCAGAAGGAGGATTTTCTTTCTCACAGTCTGCCCTATTATCAATCTACTCATCTCTCACTGTCGTTGTTACTTCAACGGGGTTCTCTCTGCTATCTGGAGAGTCTTCTTTATTGGAGTCAAAGGGCCCAGGGCAACTTAATTTTGTCTCATGGCAAAGAGTGGTTTCTTCTGCCTAACTCTCTGTCATGAAGAGTAAGCATCTCTTACTGATCAAAGCTGCAATGCTCTCTGAGGCAGGCACAGTGTCATCTCCTTTACATAGTCAGAACTTCTTCAGAAGTTTCTTCAATAAATAGATGTTGGGAAGACTTCAGTGGTTCCAGAGTCTTTTGTGTTCTATAGATGGAAATGTGAAGATGGTACAGTAGCCACAGGACGAGCTCTGGTAGCAGTAGCATCGGAAGACCAGCAGCTATTCAGGCCTTCAGCAATGAGTTTCCTCAAGAGCGCCTCTTCTTTCTCCTCCTGGTTGTTCCTCTCCCTAGCTTCCTGCTCATTCATTTTGAGAGCCAAAGCAAAATGTTCTTCTTCTGACATCTGTGAAATTTTTCTGTTAGCCAAACACGTGGATCTTTTTTGATTGTTTTGTCTCCATTTTCTGCAATCCATTCTCCTCTTCTGTTTCCTCTCTATCAATATCAGATATCACTATAAGTAAGTCCTTAAGTCAGTGTTCCTTCTTTACCCTTACAGAACTGGTGCGCTCTGGATCTTGCTTCTCCAAGTCCTGGCATCCAGAGGCATCTTTAACTTTTTTTCTTTCTTTGTGGCTTCCTTTTGCCCCAGCGCCGTCCATTCCACCAAGCACCTTCTGAAAGCTGGTGGTCTTGAACAGCCTCAACTCCTCAAGAAGTAGAGAAAATGGGAGGCCTCTTTTCGCTTTTCAAGGCTTAGTGCTACCTAGAATGCAGATTTGAATGTAAAAGTAGATGAGATCCAACCATAACCTTTTATGATATAGTTGATTTTGTGGTATCAGCTATACTTTACTCTCAGTTTGAGCTCTAGTGCCTTTCATGGTAGATGACAGTCTACACTGTTCTTATATTTTCTTCTTCCTTCACTTTGCTGTGTTGAAATCTCTAAACTCAGTTTGTTTCAGAACTTTTACCCTTGCCTGCTGGGTCTTCAAGAAAGAGACAATTTTTACACCTTCAGTGTACTGGGATTTCTGGAATAAAGAAAATAAAAATTAAATTATCTTGACAGAAATGCAAAATTTTATTATCAGTAGCTAATATTTATCATTTTTATGTATCCACTTTAGTATAGAATTAAGGGATATTTGCTTTGAGAAATTTACTGTGTTCAGCTATATTTTATTATTATTAAAACTGTGGGTATGAACATCCTAAACACGATGTGCTTTTAGAATATGTGTATCATTGTTTTCTATTAATTTGCTAAGTACACCAATAGCAATGTAAATACATATAATGGGTTTTTTTGTGTGTGCCTTTATGGGTGTGTGTGTGTGTATGTGTGTGTGTATGTGCATATGTGTGTGTGTTTGTGTGTATGGTGGTATGTGTATGTTTCTTGTCTTCTTTGCCTATTTTATTTGTTATTACAGCGATTTTATTTCTGTTTTATGTGCTTTTTTTTTGCTTGTTTGTTCTCTTAAGAAACAAAAAGAGAGTATGAAGTTGGAAAGATGGAAGTTAGGGAGGATCTGGGAGAAGATGGGGGAGAAGAAACCATGATCTCTGAATATTGGGAATAGTTGTACCTCAAGACTCAGCTATACCACTCCTGGGCATACACCTGAAAGATGCTCCACCATACAACAAGGACATTTGCTCAGCTGTGTGCATAGCAGCTATATTGGTAATAGCCTGAATCTGAAAAAAAACAAAACCTAGATGTCCTCAACCCAAGAGTAGATAAAGAAACCGAGGTACATTTACACAATGGAATAACACTCAGCTATTAAAAACAAGGCCACCTTGAATTTTGCAGGCAAATGGATGAAACTAGAAATGATCATCCAGATTGAGGTAACCTAGACCCAGAAAGACACACATGGTATATACTTACTTATAAGCAGATATTGATCACATAATATAGGTTACTTACACTATAATAGACAGACCTAAAGAAGTTAAATAATAAGGAGGAATACATGGAGAGTGCTTAGTTATTGATCTGAAGGGCAAATACAATAGACACTAGGAACAATTGAATAGAAGGAACAGGATGAAACCCTATCATAGAGGTCCTCTAGAGGACTCCACCACCCATCAGAGCATCCTAGCAGATGCTGATACCCACATCCAAACTTCCAGGTGGAGCACAAGAAGTCATATGGAAGATTTGGGGGAAAGAAGGAACTGGAGAGGACAGGAGCTCTACAAGGAGACCAATGGAGCCAACAAATCCTGGCAGAGGAGGAGGGTGTACAGAAGCTGATGCACCAACCAAGGACCATGCAAAGTGAGGACCTAGGCCCTCTTTTGAGATATAGTACATAGGCAGCACAGTCCTCTTGTGTTTCCCATAATGTGGGAAGTGGGTAGTATTTTGTATATGGACTCTGGTGCCCACACATTGATTACCTCCCACTGTCAGGGCAGCTTTGCTAGGCCACAGAGGAAGAGGATACGGTCAGTCGAGATGAGAATTGATAGGCTGAGGTCAGATGTTAGGGGAAGAGGACACCCCTTTCTGATGCCTAGGTGAGGTGTAGAGATGCAATGAGGGAAGGAGGGTGGCACTGGGAGTCGAGAAGGAGTAGGCTACAAATAGGGATATAAAGTGAACAAATTAAAAATAAAAAATGAAAACAAAAAAAGTCAAAACAAATGAAAATAGTTTTATTTTAAATGAAAAACAGCTTAAGAAAAAAAGTTTTGTCACCTTTAAATTTCTGTGTCTGAAAAATCAAAGCAAGGAAATAAAAACAACCCACAAAACACTGTGAAAGAAGAACAATAGACAATGACACAATGGTGTGGTCAGTCATCAGATGGAACTGAAAGTGAAGACAGGGCCACAAGAAGCCATTTTTGAGCCTTTGATGTTTATACTATTTTATATTAATTCTGGCAGATTCAAACCTGTTAGATCCATATTGTTAAACTGATTACAGAATTCTCACTATGAAGAATAATATATATATATATATATATATATATATATATATATATATGACAGAAAGTCAATTTTTAATATTAGTAAAGGAAATACAAAATATGTTCTGGAATTTGACTCTATTTAATAGACAATTTAAATTTAAAATGAAATAAGAATACACTTTTTTCCCTTTCAGTCTTATTTCTACAATATGTAATATAGTAATTATTTTAAAAAGAGCAAAATAATATCAATGAAAATGAAATTAATTTTCATCACAAAAAAATCACTAATTTCTTTCTTTGGGTAGAATTTTACATTTTCAATGATGATAACACTTAATTCAGGGAGATGATTTCCCTGTTGTAGGAAGTAGTAGTATTCTTTCCAAGCATTATGTGTATGCTGAGCAATCATTTCAAAAAATCACAAAGATACAGCTAAATCCTTTTGGTTGATACTACAAGTGTTCAGAATTGCTTTCTTTAGAAAACTCCTTACATATGTCATTTTTTTACTCTTGCTTCTGTCCCTATTTTATCTTGGGTCAGGCTATGTGGCATTATGTAACATATGTAAAGTTTACAGTCTTCTCAGTAATATAACACTTAATAAATGACTATTTGAAATTCTTTATGTATACAGTGTTCTCTCTGCGTGTATGCCTGTACACCAGAAGTCTATTCTTCTGGATGTCCTGAGTTCCATTCCCAGCAACGATGTGGTGGCTCACAACCATCTATAATGTGATCTGATGCCCTGCTCTGGCATGTAGGTGTACACACAGGCGGAGCACTGCATACATAATAATAAATAAATATGTTTTTAAAAGTTCATTTTTAATTAAAGAATGCATTAGTGTGGTTTTTTTGAATAAGGGTTATAGTTATTTGATATGAGTGGGTGTTTTGCCTAACATAATTGTGCCAGATACTTTACTGCTGCATTTGGAGGCCAGAAAAGAGTATTGGAGCCCATAGGAATAGAGTTAGACATGATTAGGAGTCCACTTCTTGATACCCACATTATTGTTAACAAAGTCCAATAGCATAGGTGTCATAAATTAGCTTAGAAATGTGAACGTGCATGTGTGAAGTTGGATAAAGCACAATTACGTGTCCATGCTGGGCACAGCTAGGGTTTTGCTTTCTCTGAGTTATTGTCTTTCTTGCACATCATTTAAAGAAGTCATACAGCATACACATATATTTCCTCACAAAATGAAATTTCTTTGTTTGTTTGTTTGTTTGTTTACATATTTATCTATTTGTGTGTGTGTACAGGAAAGATTTACAGATGATGATTTTGGCAAGAGAAGCATAATTTTGACTTGTGTGGGATGTGTTGAGTCTGCAAATTTTATGAAGCTTCTGATGGTATTATTCACAGTACATGTATGCAGCACTCAGCTTGGCCTGCCATAAAGTACCACAGACTTCAGTGTCTGTCACGATAGTCTTTTCTCCTCATATATCTGAGAGTTAGAAGCCTCAGATTGAGTAATTTGTTTTTTTTTTTTTTTCAGCATTTCTCTTTTGGTGTGTGTGACCTCCTTCTCCCATGTGTTGACATGGCCTCAGCGTCAGATCACATGGCTTCAACTTTGGGTGGTTGCACATAGAAAATCAATATCTCTTCCTCTCCTTGATGGGAGAATGGTTTGAAGATGATTTAAGGCCCATAGATGTTATTTATCACATATTCTCCACAGAGGCATTATCTGAGCACAGAAATACTGGTGGGGAGGGCTAACTTATGAAATTTTAAAGGACGACAACTTTTTTATTTTAATAAAAAGGTCCTGACTGATCTGTTTTGAATGGATGTGGCTTAATGTACTTGAGCCCAAAGAGGAATTTTTAAACATTTAAAAGAAACAGGGTGTGATGGCACATGCCTGTAATCCCAGCACTCTGGGAGGCAGAAGCAGGAGGATCTCTATGAGTTTTAGGCCACACAAGTCGACAAAGTGAGTTCAGGGCACCTAAGGCAACACGGACATACCCTGTCTCAAAACAGCAGCAAATTAAAAGGGTGTCTGTGATCAGTTAAAACGAGAAAACGATGGACAGAAAACACTGGTACAGAACAATGGAATTTAGTATATATATATATATATCCTATATACTGCAATAATTCATGGTTTTTAGGTTGCTTCTTTAAATTAAACCTGAAGTTTCTCCTCCTTTCCCAAAGCCTGTCTGGAGAGATGCTTTTCCTTACATTGTGGTCAATGTGAGTTAAGTGTATAGGGCCAGAAGGACAAATTGATTTAAAGCTGTATGTAGCTAATATAGGCATGGGTTTATGGGGATGTGACTTGCTTCATCAGAAGAAAACACGGATTAATATTCCTGTCTTAGTAGCTGTATAAAATGCTTCTGAGAAAAATACTAAAAGGCATTATCAAGGACAGTTACAGACTGTCCAGGTTGTCCATAAGCAGGACAAAACAAGTATTAGTCTTTTAAAGGTACCAAATGCCTTACATTTGAAATGGCTAAATGACAATCCTGTATGTGTTGGTCAATGGCTTGTAAAAAAAAGAAAAATTGCAGCTACTAAGACAGGTGATACAGGAGCAGCTAAGTGTTCATCACTGGAGGAATCTACCATCCAGTGGAATTCCCCAAAATTTATTATAAAAAGGAAATCCTGAAAATGGAGAATGCTAACACATTTAAGAGTCATAAATAAGATGATTCCCTCAAAGGGCTCCTTACAACCTACCTGGAATTTCATTCTGTATTACCTAATTCACTGCCTTTGATAGTAATTCATTTAAGAGATTGTTTTTCCACAAACCTGTTGCATGAGCATGATAGGGAAAGATTGTTTTCTCAGTTTCTACTTATAATAATAGTTGTGTGATAAAGAGATATTTTTGGAAAGTCTAACCAGAAGAATGTTAAACAGTCCTTGTACAATAGCCATTAGGGCTAATTTGTAAACAGCTTTCTCAATTTATAGTTAACCATTATATTGATGGTATCTTACAGGTTGATTTGGATACCTTAGGAAAAAATGTTTGATGAAGTAAAGGTAATTTTGCCTTGCTGGTGATTATAAATTGTTGCTGAAAAAAAAAGAAGAGATTCTAAAAATGATCTAGGCTATATGAAAGGATTACAGAAAATTTCACGACAGAAAGTACAAATCAGAAGAAATCAATTATAAACCCTCAATGACTTTCAAAATTTGCTGGAATTTTTGAACGTATTAACTAGCTATAGCCCATAGTTGGATTAACTACTCAAGAGCCAACTAATTTATTTCAAACTTACAATTTGATAAGGACTTAAATACTCCAATATATTATCAACTGAGGCTGAGGGATAATTGTCTCTGGTATAAATGACATCACTGGATATATGTGTGGATTGCTTGAATCCATAGCCAGATTGTATTTTGGTTATTTTGTCTTCTACTCATTCTGCCACAGAAACTATTATGCAGATAGATAATATCTTAGAATGGATATTTTTAGCACACAAACAGAGCAAAATATTAAAGAACTATTTAGAAAAGGTTCCTGAATTGACTCTGAAAGGAAAAATAAGACTTTATCAATTAGTAGAAAAACACACAAGAGATATTTTGGTACCCTTTACTAATACTGATATTGCCTCTTTATGAGCAGAAAGTGAACACTGGCAAAGATCTTGCAGTAATTTTTTGGAGAGAGACTAACGGCAAATACACCTGAACAAAAGACTTCAGTTTTCAGAAACAATTAACTGAATTCTGCCTCATATAGTAAAAGGACATCAGTTTCTGGAGCGCTTACAATCTATACTAAAGCATATAAATGAAGAAAAGCAGGTTATAACACTAAGTAGTGGCTCAGAGACCTTATGATTCAGTTAAAACATCAGAGTTGTATGCCATTTTTTATGGTATTTTTAGATTTTCCTTAATTTCTTCATATAGTTACTGACTCTCAGTATACAGAAAAAGTGTTTTACATATTAAAATAACTGAACATATTCATATATTCATTCTATAAAACTCATATCAGTTCCATATGATTCTACCAGACCCTCTAGAATATGGTAAGGATAAAATTGATCAGCTCTTAATAGGAAATGTGCTCGAAGCCTCAGAATTTCTTAAGAAACACCATGTTAACAGCATGTCAAGAAAGATTGGAACTAAGATAAAATATTTGAGCAGGGAAGTGGTAGCCTATGCCTTTGATCCCAGTAGAGATAGGCACCTCTCTATAAGTTAGTTGTTTTCTAAATTCTGTAGTTACAATGAACAAGATTTTGGTGGTACATGTGCATAATCTCACTATGCAGGGACAAAACTCAGATATAGTCCTAATTGGCATGCTTAAGATTTCTAAAATAAACTGTGATCATTCTTAACAGTAACCTATGAGGTCTCCAAGAAGATAATGAAGCCCAGACTAATCCACTTGGATTTTGGTAATGTTACCACAGTGAAAAACTGCCCCATGCTTCTCCTACTGCCCTGTGCAGACAGTAGAGACCTTGGGTTGACTGCTATGTTCTCCCTAACCTGGACTGCCACTAACCTGGCAAACACAACCCCGAAACAGTTTCATACCACAAACTGCTAAGGACATTCAAATTTCTGAGGTCATAGGAAACTGACATAAATATTCTACATAACTTTGAACTAAAAAATCCTAAGCTTGCCAAATACAACCAAGCTAGACATTGTGTAAAAATTGGAAGAAATAGCTTTACTACTGTAAATAGTTTTTGCATGTTATATTTAAAATATTTCCTTTTTATTTAAAGAAAAAGGTAGGAATACTGCAGGATATTTGACCACACTGTGATCTCCAAGAATGTGTTGTTTACTGGAAAAGGCTTTCCCTACTTCTGGTATGGCTCATCTCTATTACACACCTTTAATCCAAGATCTTTCTGCTTGAATACTGCAATTGTATTAAATGAAACCAACCATAGAACCAGTGGGAAATATGCAACCAGTTGACAGGGAGTGAACATACTACTGGATGAGAAAATTCATCATTAGTCTTATCCAGATGTGAGTGCTGAAAGCTATAATAATGACTGGCCTATCAAGATATATCCATTGATGTAGTAATAGCAATGATGTCTAAATACTTTAACTTTAAGATCCCCTCTATAAGATAAAACCCAAATATTAGTACATTTATCAAGACTAATTGGAGAAGCTTCTTTTTACAGTATATGATACATAACACAGAGAGTCACAACTGGTCAAGGGACAGAGAATCAGGGATTAAAAATTGCTCAGATTTAAATAAAACAGTTGTATCAGAATTGCTCTTCAAATGCCTCAGGAATCATTGCAAAAAAAAAAAAAAAAAAAGCAAGAGATACCTATCATTTTGTAAATGCCAACGCTACAGGACAATCACCAAATGATGGATGTCTCCTACTGCTACCAGGCTTCACTGTCACTATGATCCTCTCCTGGATTTTACTCAGTGTTTTTTAGATCAACAGGAAGTACAAAAAGATTTTAAAGCCATAGGAGCCTCTGAGACAGTGAATCACAGGAAGCTGCCTCAAATGATAATTGCTGTTATATGACAGACTTTTCCTGAGTTAAAACATGGGAAACTCCATTTCAGATCTCTGAAGGGGAAGGGTAGGAAGTGGAAAGCCATCACAGTATTTATTGCAGCTGTCACTACAGGAGTAAACTCCTCTAGTCTAGTGTAGAAGGTAAGAAATGTTAGCTCTTGATAGGTGTGCACTCATAAAAATCTAATTGTACCATGATAAACAGAAAAGGGAAATAATATTAGCTGAGAGACACAAGTCTATGGAAAAAATGCTAAATTAGACAACCTGTATATTTTACAGGTGTTTTAACAACAGAATGTAAGTCCCAGAATGTGCTTCATTGTGGAAAAGCTTTTGCTTACATTTCCACAGGTGTTGAAAGACTATGGGTTTCATCAAAATTGAAAGATCTGATCTGAGTAAAAAAAGCTTCCACATGAAAGGCACAACTCAATGAAGAAAAGATGCAGGAAGACACCAATGTAGGTGGTGCACAATACTGTTTACCCTGCATGTGGAGAGATCAGAAAACTACCTGATAAGAAAAATCAGACAAGCATCAGAGTGGCAACCTGGAAAACCTTGATGTTGAAATAGACATTTGCTGAAGGACAGATGATCAAGATCATTACATCAACATATATTCATATGTACATTGGGACTATTTGTGAGATTGATAATTGTTTTTGTTATAATAATTAAACTGGACACTATATTTAGCTTAAGTGGAAATGGAGAAGTTGTTGAGGAATTTTAATTCAGCTGCTCTGGCAAGGGATCATATCCAAAGATCTTCTAGCCTTATTTGATCTGGCTGGAGTTTCACAGACACTCTGCATTACAGTAGAATCTGGCTGGAAGAAAGACACACCATTAGTATACAAACAATGAAGGGAAGGTTAGTTTATAAAGGAATCAGCTATGTTTTTAAAAATGTTTTTATTAATTTATTCATATTACATCTCAATGGTTATCCCATCCCTTGTATCCTCCCATTCGTCCCTCCCTCCCATTTCTCCCCTTACTCCCTCTCCTATGACTGTGACCGAGGGGGACCTCCTCCCCCTGTATATGCTCATAGGGTATCAAGTCTCTTCTTGGAAGCAGCTATGTTTTAAAGTGACATTTAACTTTGGGGCAGACAAAGTGAAGAATAAGAGAAAAGTTTGACAGAATGAATCAGAGATAGGATACGACCAAGTATCACAAGAACAGGACAAAAAGGAGAGGCTACTTAAGAGCATCACAGAGAGAGAAAATAATTTTTTACCTGGATAGTTGGACAGAGGCAGGCTGCAGAGAGAACACACTAGACACAGGTAAGGACAGAACAAGACAGGTAATGAGAAGGAGACAGAAGATTATAATATACTGCCAGTATTAGTTTGAGTCTAGGCAGAACAATTCAATGAGAAGCTAAGGGAGGCCAATTTTAATCAGTCAGCTTGGAAAGGAGTTTAAGACAGAACAGCTGAGTTGAACCAGCCATCAAGAGTTCAGAAAGGACTTGAAAGCCTTGGGAACAGCTCTCATCCTTTCATCTGGAGAAATAAAAAGAACAATTACAGCCATCTCTAATACTACAAGGCTCTTCTTTCTATGACCTCTTCATGCCTTCAAAACCACTACTATTTTGGTGACTCTTACAATATCAAGTTTGACTGCCATAGGGAAGTACAACCTTGGCTGCTTCTTGACTACAGCTTCCTTGTGCTAATTCTGTACAATGCTTCCAAGAATATTTCACCTCACTGATGTATTTCCCTTCTTAATCTAGCTCTCTGCTAATTTCTTAAATTAGCTCTCTGCTAATTTCTCAGCTACAGCTGACTAGCATCAATTGTTTCAAAGTTCAAACATAATTGAGGTTGTCGTATCTTGTTAATCACAGATCCTTTGTTCAGCCTCTAACTAGAATTACAAATTATGCAACAACCCCTAATAGATCTTTAATTAACTATCAGATTTCCTTTGGCTACTTCACAAGTCAGTGCTCTGTTTTCTACACACCTCTCAAGGGCTCACAGAATAGTCTACCAAGCTTTGAACATTCATTTGCTTTTTACCATAAATTCCAAGTTCTTTCCACAATCCTCTCCAAGACAGCATGGTTGTGCTGTCACCACAGCAACCCACTATCCAGGTATCAGGCCAATTTAGGCAGGTTAACAAAGAGCACAGGGCCTTCAGGAAAGAATGTATGAGGTACTCTTCCCAGAAGAGAACCTAGACCTCCTGAGTGATTTCTGAACGTGGAAAGAATACAGAATGATCAGCAGAGGAATGTATTTATGAGGTGTCGTATCCAGTTACAGAAATAAAGATAATAATTGACATTAGTACTTTTGTCATATTTTCTTAATAATCTGCTTATACAATAATTTGTTTTCTTTCTTCAATTTCTTTATTGTGTAATATCGCTTTCTCTCTCTCACGAAGCATTGCAACTTATTTTAAATTGCATAATACCTTTGCGATTTTACATAGGATATCAAGCTAGGTGTAAATTAAGACATGGTTATTGTTTTCAAATGGAAATTAGGCATGGCATAGGGAAATATGATTTAGTGACAAGTTGACAAAAGATGGACTTCTGGTGGCTATTTTCTGTTGTCAACTTAGTTACATCTAGAATTAATTTAAAATCCAATAATCTGGGCACAACTATGATGAAGTTTTCTGGATTATATTACCTTAGGTAAAAGATGCACGTTAAATAAAGATCTTTTGTGGTGGTCAGACGAACCAACTTCTATGTTGGGCACACTTTCACAACAGATTATATCGATGACATAGAGAGTAGAAGCATTTATTTTTTGCCTATCTATCTTGGAGAAGATGTTAAAGAAGAAAAATATGCCTTAAAAACATTACATGTAATTATTAATGATTTAACATCTTAATTACTAAAAGTCTTTGCTTACATATGCCATAAAATAGGATACTATGAAAAATTTTATTTAAAATGATAAATGAATTTAATGTTAACGTATTATAGAAGTAATTAAGTAAAGAAAAATTAAGATTTTTATTCTTGGGTGACAATTCATTGAATCTGTCAATAGTGAGTACTCTACAATTTAAGACTATATTTCTTTCTTGATTTTTTAAAGCATTCTTACAGAGGATTTTTTCCTCCTTAAATTAAAGAAAATATAATAAATATGATAAATGAAAAAGTGCTAACACTTGTCACATGGAAACTAAAAAGCAAAAAGAGCTGACATTTTGTCATAGATAAGAAATCCCATATGGTATAATAAAAATATAATACAACTATACTGCATATAATAAAGTTTTCCAACATCTGTTCATGTATTGTCATTATAGACAAACTGATACAAAGTGATGCTATCCAAATTGCTAATATATACTTTACAAAGCATATGGTTATGAAAATATATTAATAATTCAAAGAAATGACTTAAAAACAAACTGTATTATAACATTTGAACTTTTCCTTAATAAAGAGATAACGTACTTAGAAATTATAACTTTTAAAATCAGTGCAACCTTTAATTCTGATAAGCAAAACTCTGTACAGTTTATGGAGCTTTCAGGTTTGTATGTTCTTCATATTAGTAGTTATTTTTGAATCTCAGCAAAATTTACATCAAGGATCTAATTCATTTCAATTTTATTCTAGTATATATTTAACTTTTAAGTGATTAAAAAAAATAAAATACAGTCTTATTATCATTATGGTTTTCTTTCTCTTACTCCTGCTCTCCATGCTCTGTACTGACCTACCCATGCCAATCCACATTGCTTTTTTTTTCTCCCTCGATGGGAAACAAACAGGCATCTAAAAATAACTAAATAAGACAAATTACTCCATAACATAACAAAACAAACAACCAAAATATCCAAAGAACACACACACAGAGACATACACACATTTGTACATATATATAAATCAAAACAAAATAAAAAAACTATATCATAAGAAAGAGATTTGTAAGGTTAAAATCCCATTTAGTGGGATTAGGAATATAAATTACCTACTTGTTCTGTAGTTCCCATCCCCTCTCTCACCCCGTTTCCCTCCCTCCCCCTAGTCCTTAGATAGGGGAGCTCTCCTCCCCTAACATCCTATCTTAGTTTATCTAGTATTCCCTGTGCTATAAATGACCTCTTCCTCTATGGCCTGACTGGGCTACCCTGCATATTCGGGAGTCTGTCCAGTGTCCAGCTTTAAGTCTTTGTAACTGCCCCTATATCCTGCTGGGTGGAGTCTCTCCTAGTATGTCTATGTTGGTGTAAAATCCACATATGAGTGAGTATATGCCATGCATGTGTCTTTGGCTCTTGGTTATCTCACTTAGGATGATCATTTCTAATTCCATCCATTTGCCAGCAAAACTCAAGATTTTCTTGTACTGAATAGCTAAATAGTATTACATTATGGAGATGTACCACAGTTTTTTTTTTTTTTAATCCATTCTTCAATTGAGGGACATCTCAGTTGTTTCCAGGTTCTGGCTATTACGAATAAGGCTGCTATGAACATAGTCACACAAATGTCTTTTTTGCATGGTGGGGCATCATTGGGTATATGTCCAGGAGTGGTATAGCTGAGTCTTGTGGTAGAGCTATTCCCAATTTTCTGAAAACATGCCCTATTCCTTTCCAGAGTGGTTGAACAAGTTTGCACTCCCACCCTCAGTAGAGAAGTGTTCTCCTTTCGCTATATCCTCTCCAGCATGTGTTGTCATTCGAGTTATTGATCTTCGATAATCAGATAGGTGTAAGATGGAAATCTCAAGGTCATTTTGATTTGCATTTCCCTGATGAGTAGGGATGTTGAGCATTTCTTTAAGTGTTTCTCAGCCATTCGCTATTCCTCTTTTGAGAATTCTCTGTTTAGTTCTGTACCCCATTTTTTTAATTGGGTTGTTTGGTTTGGTAGTGTTTAATTTCTTGTGCTTTTTATATACTTTAGATTTCAGCACTTTGTCAGATGTAGGGCTGGTAAATGTTTTTCCCAATCCGTGGGCTGTCGCTTTGTTCTGTTAACGGTGTCTTCTGCCTTGCTGAAGCTTCTCAGCCTCATAAGGTCCCATTTATTAACTGTTGTTCTTAGAGCCTGAGCTGTTGGTGTTCTGTTCAGGAATTTGTCTCCTTTGCTAATGAGATCTAGGGTCTTACTCATTTTTACTTCTAACAGATTTAGTGTGTCTGGCTTTATGTTGAGGTCTTTAATCCACATGGACTTTAGTTTCATACAGGGTGAGAAATATGGATCTATTTGCATTTTTTTTTACATGTAGACCAGCACCATTTGTTGAAGATGCTTTCTTTTTTCCATTGTATTGTTTTGGCTTCTTTGTCAAAAATCAAATGGCCAATTGTGTGTGGGTGTGTATCTGGGTCCTCAGTTCAATTCCATTGGTCAACTGGTCTATTTCTATGCCAGTGCCGTGCTGTTTTTATTGCTGTTGCTCAATAGTACAGCTTGAGATCAGGGATGGAGATTCTTCCAGTAGATCTTTTATTGTATAGGATTGATTTAACTATCCTGGGTTTTTTGTTTTTCCATATGAAGTTGAGGATTGGTCTTTCCAGTTCTGTAAAATATTGTATTGGTGTTTTGATAGGGATTGCACTAAATCTGTAGATTGCTTTTGCTAGAATGGCCAATTTTACTATGTTGATTTTCCCAATCCTTGAACATGGGAGATCTTTCCATTTTCTAATATCCTCTTCAATTTCTTTCTGTAGAGACTTTTTTTCATAAAGGCTTTCACTTGCTTGATTAGATTTACACCCAGACATTTTATATTGTTTGAGGCTATTGTGAAGGGAGTGGTTTCCCTAATATCTTTCTCTGCCCTTTTGTCATCTGTATACAGGATGGCTACTGATGTTTTCATGTTAATTTTGTATCCTGCCACTTTGCTGAAGCTGTTTATCAGCTGTAGGAGTTCTTTGGTTGACTTTTAGGGACCGCTGATGTATATTATCATATCATCTGCAAACAGGAAACCTTTAACTTCTTCCTTTCCTATATGTATCCCCTTGATCTCCTTTAGCTGTCTTATTGCTCTAGCTAGGACTTCAAGTACTATATTGTTTTCATGTCTTGAATTGTTTTATTTAATTCCTTCACCTATTTGCCTGTGGTTTCTTGTTTCTCCTGGATTGCTTCTTTTCATTTGTTTGTGTTATCCTGGAATTCTTGGAAGGATCTATTCATTTCCTCGTTATAGTTCTCAAATAGCTGTATAGCAAGGTTTTGAGGTCACCTTCCTGAAACTCTGCCATAGCAGAGTATCTGTTGGTTTCTGGGCTTTCTGGTGGAGCCATAATGTCTTGATTTTTGTTATAAGACCTCTAATTCTTTCCTTTAGGCATCTGCTTAGAAGGCTTGGGCTTTCCAAGCTGGTGGTCTTGGGGGTGAGTACCTTTGATAGGGAACTGTTTTCTATACTAGGTTCTCAGACTCTGCCTTCCTTTATCTGTATTTGTTTGACCTTTGACGCCTAGATTCCATAGTTTTATAGGGCTCCTCTGCCTGCTTATCTCCTCTGAGGGATTCACCACACAATGAATCTGTGAATTGGATGTCAGATGCTGTGTGACTTCTGTTTTTTGTTTTTTGTTTTTAATCTTTTGCTCTGTAGACAGGCCACTCCACTTTTGTGCACTGATCTGTCCAGCAGTCTGACCTTCCCTTTTTCCCTACTGGTTGCAGTCCTCCACTGAAACAAGTCACTGGTCTACTCTCTGTCACCCACCGTTGCTGCTCACAGTCCCTTGGCTGCTTGCTACTTCCCGGTGCTGATCTCGCCACCCTAACCCACCCCCCTGCCAATCACCACTGCGGTTGTTTTGTTCCCCACAGCCTATCAGCAAGTGCCGCTGGTGTTGTTGGTCCACTGCTGTGCTGTAGATGTCACTGCAGCTGCCACTGCTGCTGCAAAGGCTCTATTTCCCAGGGGGTCCGTGCTTCCTCCTACCCCCCATGTTTGGGGTGCACAAGACTGTCCCTAGTTTGTTCTGGAGCACTATGGTTTCTCCTGCTATAGTGGGGTGGGGAGCTTGATGTTCCTGCTGAAGAAAGAAGTTCAATTTTCTGCCTTGATTTCTCTGGCATCAAAACAAGGTCCACACCGCTCGCTGCCATCTTGGAATCCCCGCACTTTCTTATTTAATTTTTTAATTTATCTTTCATATGTTTGAACAAATGAGTTATCAATGTTCTGTATATTGAGGAAATGTTATTTTTAAATCATCTGCAAATAATTTCAATCATGTAAGAGTAAGTTAATTATACACACACACACACACACATTGTAAATTTTAGTTTGTGAAGAAAAGTAACAAGCCTCACAGACTCTGTTTTAGGGGCTGATTATTATTTGATTTGAAAATAACATTTTCTTTTGCCTCATGACTTGATCTGCCTTACTATATATTTCTTCCATATTCACAAAACTAGCAAAAATAAACCAATTTGTTTGTTCCAAGGATGGGATAATTATCTTTTTTGACATGAATGTCAACGTAGCCAGGGTGCACAGAGGTTTACAAATGAGGCACTTATTTGATATAGTAATCATCAGATTTAATGCTGGTCTCCTATTGACTTCTCTACAGACATATTAATCACTAAGCTGTGGCTAAACAACCACAAGGTGAAAAATAGCTACAAGTGATTTAATATGTCTAGTTTCTGCATTGTGTTAAACAAATGCAATGTTGATTAATTTAGGTTCTTGGGCACCAATTACAAGCACTTCAAATCACATCAGTTTCTTAAAGAGAGAGAATGAAGTTTTTCATGCATTTTGGATATTTATATTTCACATTATAGAAATAGAATGTATTACTTATTACATATTCAATAAATAACTATCAAGGAATGCTATATTCATTGCTTATAATATCAATGGCTTTTCAAAGCAATTTTATCAATACTTGTTAAAAACTGGAAGTAAAATGAAATATTTTTACTTATGTTACTAAAAAAAAAATTATATAATAATGTTTATAGCCAGGCCAGCCTGGCAATGGAGCTAAGGTTGAATTTGAATTTGTGGTTCTCCTGCCTCAGTTACATGATTCTAGGGTTAAAGAGGAGTGTCACTACATCAGACAGGGTGAGATCTCTGATGTAAATCTGGAATACAAGTCTGACTAAGAGATAAAAATAGAACGTATAAATTCAACTCTCAAAGACCACTGTAATAGATTCTAATAGCATGTAAATATGCTTGAGCTGACTTTACTAAGGGATTTTGGAAATTAAAAGAGTTACTATTTTAGAATAAGAATTAATCAAAATTGAATATTAGAGATAACTTATTGGAAGTCCTGAGGCAATTCATAAAATAGTTAAAATTCATCTTCCTAAACTCCACCATATCATGTATCATAGACTATAATTTATTCTTCCTCTAGAAATTCGATAATATCTATCCTGCTCTAATGGTGATTTAGTGCTCAGCCATGTCTTGCTTTCAGCCTGGAGCTTTGCACTGCTTTGCTAATGCAGTGACCTGGAAAATGGAGCATGTCCTTAGTCTTATTCATTGAGATTCCTAAAAAAATAAAAGAGTTTATTATCAAAATACTTAGCTTCATTTCTTCCATATCTTAAACTTGAAACAGAAATAAATTAGTTTTAATTTTATACAATCTAAACTATGTCACAACTACTATTTCCAAAAACTCGCAGATACATTGAAATTGGTTACAATTGTTTGCTTATATTATATACATAATTTTATTATGATTTAGGAGAATCAGAAAAAGAGTCATAAGAAATTTCATATATTACATTATTTTCTAAGTATGATTTGAATAACTTGATGTTTTGTAAATAGAGTAAATATTTTGAATTAAAAATGGCCATCACGCCTTTGTTACCATTGTGTTCAGTGATGGAAATAGTGTCTTACTGTTGAGTTAATTATGTTCTGTGATCAGTATATTGATAAACAGAAAATAGCAAGAAAAACATTAAATAAGCTTATATCTGTATCTACAAAAAGAATGTACCTATTTCATCACTGGGAGCTACAGCAAGTTGCCAGCCATGCAGGGGAAACTATTTTTACTGTCTATAGCAATACGACTGCCAGCCAAATGACAAATGACAAGAGTAAAGGACAGTGAATGGTCCAGGAGAGTCACACCACAAGACACTGTCCAATTCTTACAAAAAAAGCAAAATGTATACAAATGTTCAGTGAGTGGAAGAAGCTAGGCTTTGAAGTGGTTTACAATGTCTAGCAGGTAATCTGGGAACAGTGGTGGCATTTTGAAATGGAAAACAAAGTTGTATTTGAGGCGAGAAAGCTAAATAAAATAGAAAATTCCTTAGGATGTGGTTGATAATATCTGGAGAAACCTTAAGTAGAACTTAGGAAATATGGAAGTGTCCACAAGAAATTGTGAATAAGAGATTAAATAATTTGGAGCACCAGAAATACATTAAAATAAAACCTATATATTTGCCAGTTTTGCTTACAGTCACTATTACCTAAAATGATACAAATGTGAAAGAAGATACTATTTTTCTAGATTAGGAGTTCCCAACTGAAGTACACAATGTACCAAATAGATATTTTTAATTGTTGCCATCAAAAACATAAAGAGAAAGTAATCAAAGTATGAAAAGAACTTAGAGAAAATATAAATCAGTCAAGAGCTGTGAGGTTTAACCAACTCTCTTAGCAAATTAATGTGCTGCAGGCATCAGATAGTATTTATAGCTAGAATGTGGTTTTGCAAATAATAGTTTATGAACAAGCAGCATATTTACATATAATTTTAATGTGATATGGACAAGACTATTGTTTACATATTATTTATGTCCATGCCTCCATGTCAGTACAGATAAATATTTTTCAAAAATAATATCACCTGTAATCATATTATAAATACTATCAAACTCTAGGAAAAAGTTTTCAAAGCTTTTTGATCTGGAAAAAATATGTGTTTCTTATTACCTCTTGTAAATAAAAATTTCTAAGAATTTTAGCAATGTAGTTGAATACACCATGTCAGAAACACCCTGCATATAGAAGGGTGGATATATACATATTGATACATTGATATATCTATCTATCTAAATAGAGCAGTAGTAGTCTATACTTCTACCACTTTTGTGACAGTGATTATCATAAAATACCTCCCGGTTTGGAACATATGGGGATGGGAAATGTAAAGAGATCTTTTGGACCCTATATATTCTATGAACAGTAGGACTACACAGACAAGAGAAAGAGAGAGACAGAGAGAGAGACAGAGAGACAGAGGGACAGAGACAGAGAGACAGAGGCAGAGACAGAGACAGAGACAGAGAGACAGAGGCAGAGAGACAGAGACAGAGACAGAGACAGAGACAGAGACAGAGACAGACAGAGAGAGATTCAGGAATTGGGAAGTTCCAAATTAAAACTTTTGCATCCCAAGCTTTTGAAATATATCATCTGGGGATGTTTGGGAACCTCTTCTGGAAGCATAGATATCTATCTACCTTTGAAAAAGATGGAATAGAAAAGGGATCAAAAGATCACTAGGGAGAGTAAGGACATTGATGAGCTAGTAACTGATGAGAGGTAGGTCCCAGTCACAGAATTATTATGTAACTTTGTAGAAGAGCTTCATGCTGTTAAGCTGTACCTGTTTTAATATAACATACTGAGTATGTGGTAGAAAGACTTTGCTTATTTTTCACATCTTTAGATTAAGAAAGGAATGTATTAAATAATATATCAGAGGCTAACTCTTTTTTAACTTTGTATAGGAGGAGTTGGCTTCTCTACTGTATCCTACAGAGAAATGAGATTGCTATGTTGAGAATCCAGCGTGAAAAAGTAAGTGTTTCATGGAAAAAGGTTTCAATGGATAAAAATGTTTCAGACATTTGAGTCTACCATTAAAATGTAAAATCTGTTTCTCTTCACCTTAAACTTGGCCCTCTCTGTGTGGTTTTATTAACTAATTAATTCAATTTTTGCATATCTTTATGCTAACTTAGAATTTTAAATGTTTGATTGTATTTTATTTAACACTTTTCATTGTTCTTTATCTTTTGATATACTGGTTTTGCATGAAAAAATTATATTTTTTGGAAATTGTCATATATGAGTACAATGTATTTTTGATATTTAACCTTCCTCCCAATATTTATCTATTAAATTCATATCTTCTTTTATATTTGATAGAGTTATAAGCATGTCATATTATGTATACATATATTCACATACATACATATGTTCATACCTGAAAGTGTACCTATATAAAATCTATTGAGTCTGGTTCTTGTTGCCACTGTGTACATGCATGGAGGCTGATAACATGGCTATTAGCAACCTACGAGGGGCTTTGTCCTTTGGGAAAACTGACTCTCCTTTGTCCAGCAGCCATTAACACCTTATAGCTTTCTACTAGTGAAGAGGCCTCGTGCACACTTCCTATGCCCCTGAAAAAATTGAGGAATACTATTGTCTTGGTCCAAATTTTGTTCAGACAAGCATCTTTTTGAAAGTTCAAATGTATACCATCACTTTCATGACAAGAATCTGTCAATTTGCGTGTTCCTAATCTGGATCTTACCGTCTTTCTGCTTCATCATCCTTGATGCTCTCTGAGACCTGGATGTAATGATTGTAATGCCTATGTCCTACAAATGGTGAGGCAATATTTTCATCAGTGCAACAGTAACCATAATCTTTTGGGCATAGCCATTTGCCATTTGATTGTATTTAAATTTTACTTCATAGGAGGGAACTTTGCCTAATACAGGAAGGCCTATTAAGTGGCCATGGCCAGAGAGATGACTGATGCTAGAGCCAAACCTACTAGTTTCATTTTGTTAAACTGATAAAATGCCCTGCTGATGTTCTTTACTACTCAATAAGGAAGGTTATATTTTCAGCAGGTTAAAAATATTACAAAGAATAAAAATAGGTTCAAGTACAGAGAATAAGTGTCTGCAAAGGACTCATTTCAAAATGGGATATATGGTTGCATCCCTCCTGATGGCTTAGCTTTCACAATGTCGGAAGGTCCTATGCAAATATACCAAAGTTAAAGTCATCAACAGTCCCATGAGTTCTACTGCAACATTTTGAGGAATTGTAGCACAAGGACTTGAAGGATGGAGGATTTTATATCATCTTCTCAAGTCACTGAGCAGCAACTATATAGACATGCTGAAATATCTTGGTTAGGACCAGATGAATCCAACATTCTACATAAAACGGCAGCGAAACTGTCTTCTGTCCTCAATGAACTGTCAGTATACACTTAATAGAACTGCATAATCCTGGCCATTGCTGTGCCTAATGGAACAGCCACCCATATGAATTCAGCGGCAATCCATGATCATAAAATTGCCCCCAATTATAAGATGTTCCTAAAAGCTGTTAGACTTTCAAATGGTTTATTACCCACTGAAGAGAATTACAGGGAAGAATAACTAGACTCGAGGGCAGAAATCATGAAAAAGCATGCTTAAAAATATTGAAAAAAAATGACAGTGGTTATGACAAATTTTGATAGTGAAGATGGGCCCAATCAAAAGAAAAGCAACAAATTAAAGAAACAAAACACAGCTCTTCATCATGAGAAATTCAAGAGACTACAGAAGGCCGTTTGCTTTCATAACATATTTTAAAAGTTATACAAATACCACCTACTTAGAAACATACACAAACGTAACACAATATCTATTACGAGCCACCACGAAATGGAAAATAAAAGAGAACTATATTACTAAAAGGATGCATATCATTTCAAATCTAATAAGCATTAAAATAATTGTATAAATAGTTATATTTCTACTCATATAATGAGTTTTGTTTTCTTAACAACTTTTCCATGATGTAAAACATTTAAAAATGTAATATAACATGATACTGTAATATTCTAAATAAATATTTTCATTTATAAGTGCTCAAGTCAAAGTAGAAAAATATTTATATGCCTGATTCTGAGTTCTTGTTTTTTCTCTCACACTATTCTAAGTAAACCATCACACTGAATTATGCTCTCCTGAACATTTTTTTTTCTGATTTTTAGAAGTTTATAAAATGGAGTCATTCAGCATGAACTCTTTTATAGCTGCCCTCTTTACCTGCAGTTTCTTTCATACTGTGACAAATAAGTTATTCACTTTTTTTTTTATCACTGCTACAGAACAAAGGTCAAAAAACTGTAGATTTGGGGCCAGTTCTAGTGTAGTCTATGTTTTACTGGACAAAGACAGGCTTGAATTTTCACATATATTTAGTTGCTTCTTACAGCAGCAGCAAAGCAAGTAGTTGTAACCAAGGTAATGTAAGCAAATCTGTCACACTTCTTATCAGACATTTGTCAGAATTACTAAGATTCTGATAGAAAAAGAGAGATCCACAAGAGAAAAATCATGCATATTCATGTGTGAATTATATGGGACACATGCCTACATGCAAAAAATAAATGTTCAGAGATGATTTTACACTTTAACATCTACACATTTAATTTCAGAAAGAATAATGAGTAAGGAAACAACTAAACTAAAATGAAGCTATAAATAATATTTAATTTTTAAAGTCTTTACAGAAAATTCTTAACCTCTACTACTTCTACTTGGTACTAAGAATACTTATTGAATGATATTTTCCTATGGCATATTTAAAACAAATTGGGTGTGTGTGTGTGTGTGTGTGTGTGTGTGTATCTGTGTGTATCTCTCTCTCTCTCTCTCTCTGTGTGTGTGTGTGTGTGTGTGTGTGTGTGTGTGTAATGCTTGTAGAAGTGAGAAGTATCAATCACCTCAACTTGGTGATGCAGCATGTTATGAGGTGCTTGATGTGGATACTAGGGATAGAATAAAGGTCTTGTAAAAAAATAAAAATAGACTCATAACTGTTAAACCATTTCTGCAGGTCCTCAGCTGGCATGATTATATTTTGTTTTAAAAACAATGACAGTCAAACTAGCCTTTGTATACATAGCCTTTTATTTCCAATTCTTAATAGTCGCCATTCTGGGGTGGACAATTTGGTATGTCATGCTTTAATTCCTTCATCATCATAGTCAAATAGTATGAAATAATGAGTAATCAAACAATTGAAGACAAGTTTCTATGGCAGAATAACTCCTAACGTCAATACAGCACATTGTTCTTATTATTTTCATGTTTATTTAAAGCATGTTCATTATTTCAAGCATTTGCCATACCATACTATATGATCATTGACCATAATATTTTGTTTGGTACTATATATATTTACATTCATGTGCAATGTTACACTCCATTGGGAAATTATAGGCAAGTGATAAAAAACAACAGGAAAAAAGTAGTACCATACTGTGCCCATTAATAATCAGAATAATAACTTATTATTCTATATGTTTGCCAACAATTCTCATTTTCAGTTTAGTTTTAGATATTATTTTAATCCTGTTTTTAGTTGTACCTCATTATGCATATATATATATATATAACCAAGTTTAAATGACAAAAAATATATTTCTACAATCTGCAATCACAACTGTATTGTTGAATTATGTATTCTTTCTATGTAATACAGATGCAGGAGCATAAATTAAGTTTAGATGAAGGTGTAACTCAGTGGTAGAGATCTTGCCTAGATGTATATACAAGGATGTGAAGGATCACTAATTACATTGTATCTTTAGATTTTATTACTCTGCTATTATTTAACCTGCTTTAAAAATTTACCCTATTTCTGATCTTCATAGTTTTGGTTCTAGTTTCCTTTCTGTTCACTTTTGTTTTCTGTCCAAGGCTGTAAACACATAATGCTTATTAAAACATATTTTGCTCTTACTACAAGTTTTTTCATATCCAGCTGTTCATTTTGTCAATTTTATATCTTTTTAAAAATTTTTTATTAATTTATTCTTGTTACATCTCAATGGTTATCCCATCCCTTGTGTCCTCCCACTCCTCCCTCCCTCCCATTTTCCCCTTATTCCCCTCCCCTATGACTATTCCTGAGGGAGATTTTTTCTCCCTGTACATGTTCATAGGATATCAAGTCTCTTCTTGGTAGCCTGCTGTCCTTCCTCTGAGTGCCACCAGGTCTCCCCCTCCAGAGGGACAGAGGGGAGGATATCCTATTGGGACTCTAAATGAGAGAAGCATGGGAGAATAGCAAAGTAGAAGGATCCAGAGGGTCCTAGAAACCTACAAGGAGAACATTATGATAGGCAGATTTGGGCCCAGGGGTCTCGCTCAAACTAAGGCACCAGCCAAGGACAATACAGGCGGTAAACTTAAACCCCTACCCAGATCTAGCCAATGGACAGAACATTCTCCACAGCTGAGTGGAGAGTGGGGTATGACCTTCACACCAACTTTATATCTTTTGATATTTCTGTATTTTTCAAAATTGCATTGTAAATAAAGGGATTGAGGGAATTATCTCAAATGTTACAAAGTAAACATAGCAAAAGACTAAGAGATACAAAAACAACTATGACTCCTTTCTATTTTTTGTATTGTCCAACAAAACATTAATAAAATGAAGCAAGTACCACTAATGCCTATTTCTGTGACCTCATATATGGTTGTAATCCCTGTTCTGAGAATCTCCTGTCGCACTGTCATGTAAACAGATCTACAGCAAATTCCTGAGCAGAAGAGGAATGGGGCTAGAGTTACTGCCAGCCAAGGGAGAAGGAGAGAGAGAGGCAGAGAGAGAGGCAGGAGAGAGGCAGGAGAGAGAGAGAGAGAGAGAGAGAGAGAGAGAGAGAGAGAGAGAGAG
>OU015371.1:27888945-27931949 GCA_907164505.1 Acomys kempi | reverse complement strand
ACACACACACACACACACACACACACACACACACACACACACACACAAACACACATGCACATACCCCACATGTACACACACAGGTGTATTTGCTTATGTGTATCTGTACATACATGATTGATTGATCCTTTCAGTTATGGTTTTATATAGAACTCTGACTATTACAAATTACCATTTCTTTCTCCTTGTGGTCATGAAAATAATGAACTAACCTTATGTAACACTAAGAAGCACTTTTACTAAATGCATTTCAAAAGTAAGAGATGCCTTGGTCATTGTGTCTCCTCATAGCAGTATAACATGATCATAAGACAACATGATCACTCTGCATGAAAATTAAAGAAGATCTTCAACACTAAGTGTTGACTATGATGATCACCCAACACTATTCTCCTACCATGGAGAGAAAACAAAAGCAACTATGTACCTATTTTTTAAGATCTTGCATGTATGTCTCATTTGACATCTCACTGTTAGTTAATTCTTCATATAAATGCAATATATACTGAAGGAAAGGTGAAATTAAATATAGTAGCTTCATTTGTAGTAGACACATCCTAGAAACAGAACAGATTGTCAATAATGATCCATTGGTTGATGAACTCTGAATCAAGCAACACATATTGAAGAAAACAATAAAGCCATATACAATTAATTTACAAAGCATGCATTTTCCGACCAAGCAAGACATAAAACTCATATAACCACAGCCACCGGAAGATGAGATTTCATGATCTTGATTTTAAGGTAGCTTGGCTACAAATTGAAGTGTGCTTTCAAAAGATTAAGCAACTGAGCAAAACAATAATATGTGCACTGTTGGGAGTAAACAAGTTAATTTGTGAAGTGCTTGTGATACAAGTACAGGACTTGAAGTCATTTCCCAGAAACCACACAAAAGAGCCAAGAATGATGGCCTATGATAGTGGTATGCACCAGCAATCTGCTTGCCTGACAGCCTTTCATTATCCCCAAATTGGTGGCCAGTCAGACAAAAATAATAATAATAAATGTGGGCAGTGTATATAATGGATTACATCTAAAGCTGATCTTTGGCCTTATATATACACATGATTACACCTGTGACTTTACGTACCCAAGAACATCCTTACACATGTATCCACAAAGTAAAAAATGATACATAAAAATTGATCTTCATATTTCTGCAAAGATGTGCACTTTTAAAATAAATGTCCCACATGCTTATATAAAGAGTAAATGTTTTACGAATCTGAGTTTCTTCTAAAAGTAAAATTATAAAAGAGCATATTTTCCCAACTAACTCTAGGAAGAAAAACACAAATACTGTTTGCAACTCAATATAGAAACTGTTCATTCAGTGACCTATTCTGATTGGGTTATTGGAATATCTTGAATTCTTTACAATTCAAGAAAACACAGCATACAACCTTTTTTTTTTTCTATTTTCAATTCATTCCTTTACTGTCTATTATATATGACTTTTCCTGCTGCAACACTTTCTAAATTATTATACCTTTATATCGTTTAATTTATCATATCAAGTTAGATACTTAAGAACTTGTTTCCAGACATTATTGAGTAATGTTGGCTATTCTTCTATCTAAGCAGAAATGCAATACATAAAAATAATAATTCATGTGAGGAAAACACTAGAATACAAAGAAATGGTGAGATTACATTTACAGATTCCAAGATGGTAGCACCTACATTGCACTGTATCTGATCTACCACACAGAGACCAGGGACCTGACTGGAAGCCACAGACTATAAGAACTAGAGAACACTAGGTGAGTGGGGTCCTGTACAGTGCAGACAGGAGGAAGGCCTGGCCTTGGGTCAACCAATAGGCCACAGAGGTCAGGATACCAGTCTCCAGACTCTGGACTAGAACCTGCCTGCAAACTGCAGCCAGGCTCTATAACCTGAACTCAGTATATAGGACAGTGAAATACAAGAACTCCTGACCTCAGGGAATCTCAGGGAAACAGGGGGATCTGTCCTCAGACCCCTACCTCACCCCCTGCCCCATGTCAGTCCACAGAAAAAACACAGGGGCCACAGGGAAGCCCAGACAGCTGTTAAAATGTTACCCAGTCACAGCAATAGGGTCTGAACTTGACCAGACAGAAATCTAGTTATGGGCCAGAGCAGTCTATGCCTGAACAATTGGGCAGATAAAACCTGGCCTAGACAGTCTCCATGACCCAGCAGGTTCTCCCATGCTCTTGGAAGAGGTTGGACAGCCCTAAGGGAACAGGGTAGAAAACTAAACACTGGCCACAACTCAGCGGGTCTGAACCACTATATTGTGCTATCTAAATGGGTCCAGGAAGGAACCTAACTACTGGCTATAGCGTTCTCATCTGTGCCTGCAGAACTGGATAGATAAAACCTGGCCTGGACAGCCTCTAGAGTCCAGCAAGGTCACCCATGCTCTTGGGAGAGGCTGGACAACACTGAGGGGTCAGGACAGAAAACTCAACAGTGGCCACAATTCAGCAAGATGGAAATGTGTCGGGTCCCATCCCATGGGAAAAATCGAATCAGGGTTCACCTGAAAGAGGGAGTGGGGATAGAAAGTAGGATACAGAGACGTGAGAAATAACGAATCAAGTCAGGACATTTCTGATCAAGATTCACTTTATTGCCAACTCGCAGAAACATATATAGGGCAAGGTCAATAGGATCTATTCTTATCTCACTTACCCTAGCCCCGGAGCAAGAATGTAATAACCTAAATCACTCTCTGTAGAACTTCCTAGTTCTCTGAGTAGTTCCTTGTAAGAACTTCCTCAATCCTTTGGGTGGGTCCAAGTTGAAACTTCTCTACTTCTTTCAAAGATAAATAGTCCAAGGATAGCCTAGAACATGAGACCTCGTGGTGAGGTAAAGGTCAGCAACTCGAAGGTCACAGCATACAGCCTAAGCACAGGATTTCTGACATGGCAGAACTTGGCCTGGGTCCCCACATATTTGGCCCAGGTTCCCACAGAAATGCCTCAGTAGTGTGATCTGAATAGGACCAGGCAGAAGCCTACCTCTGCTGACCCATTGGGAGCTTAAGGCATAGAGCAAAGTCTCCTGGAGCAGAAGCCAGGTTACTTGACTTATAATCATTCACAAATTGTCCAATCTCAAAGACCAGTGAAGGACACCAGAAACTACCTCCCAACATCAGAGACAACAAAATGACTAACGGACAGCATTAAAATGCAAAACAACAAAACCCAAAACAATTCAGCAACTCCAGATCCCATCTATCCCAAAAAAGCAACCCTGAGAACTCAAACACAATGGAAATACAAGAAAATGGCCTCAAATACTTAGTAATGAAGATGATAATGAAAAAAAGAAATAAAATCCATAAACAAATGCAGGATGATATAGCCAAACAGGATGAAGACATACAAGAGGCACTGGAAGAAATTCAGGAATATACAAAAACAATCAAATAAAGGAAATCAATGAAACAGCTCAAGATATGAAGGTCTATAAAGAACTGGAAGAAAATCATGAATACACAATCAGATGAAGGATATCAATAAAGTAGTTCAAGATCAGAAGGCTTATAAAGAAGCACTGGAAGAAAATCATGAATATACATACAATCAGATGAAAAAATCAATAAAACAGTTCAAGAACTGAAGATGAAAATGGAAACAATGATAAACACACAGACAGAAGGAAGATGGGAATGAGAGATCTTAGAGAAGAAAGCAAGCAACACAGAAGTGAGCTTCTCAAACAGAATTCACGAATTAGAGGAACAAATCTTGGGATTAGAAGATACAATCATAGAACTCAAAGCAACAGTCTAAGAAAATGCTAAATCTAAAAAAAACCCTGACACAAAACATCCAAGAAATCAAGGACACCATGAGAAGATGAAATCTGAAGATAATAGGCATTGAGGTAAGAGAAGACTCTTGACTCCAAAGTCCAGAAAATATTTTCAACAAAATTATAGATGAATAATTCCCCAATTTAAAGAAAGAGATGCATATAACCATAAAAGAAGCCTACAGAGCACCAAATAGAGTAGACCAGAAAAGAAAATCTTCCCACCAAATAATAATGAAAAGACAAAATATATAGAACCAAGGAAAAAATATTAAAAGCTGTAAGAGAAAAGGGCCACGTAACATATAATGTCAAACCTATCAGAATTACACCCAACTTCTCAGCAGAGACCATAAAAGCCAGGAAGGCCTGGACAGAAGTCCTGCAAATTAAGAGACCACAGATGCCAGACCAGACTACTATACCCAGTGAAACTATCAATAACCACTGATAGAAAACAAGATATTCCATGACAAAAACAAATTCAAACAGTGCCTATTCACAAATCCTGCCTTATAGAAGTTACTAGAAGGAAACCTCCAACATAAAGTGAAAAGCTACAACCAAAATTACATGGGAAATAGTGAGTACATCATCGCAAAAAAATTAATTAAAAAATAAAAATTACCATAAAACCTTCTACTGCAACCAACATCAAAATTAAGGGACTTAACAGTCACTGGTCATTAATATTTCTCAACATCAATGGCCTAAATTCTTGAATGAAAAGACACAGACTAACTGAATGGATGTGTAAAGAAGATACAACATTACTCTGCATTCAAGAAACACATCTCAGCCCTAAGGATAAACATTACCTCACGGTGAAAAGCTTGGAAAACATTTTCCAATCAAAGGGACACAAGTAGCAAGCTGGTGTTGTCATTTTAATGCATAATAAAATAGACTTCAACCAAAATGAATTAAAAGAGATGAAGATCGTCACTTCATATTAATCAAAAGTAAAGTCAACCAGGATGACATAACATTCTAAACGTTTATGCTCCCAATACAAGGGCACCCACATTTATAAAAGAACTACTAACAAAGCTTAAATGACATATTGATCACCTCCATTAATAGTGGGAGACTTCAACACCCCACTTTTACCGAAAGATAGGTAATTGAAAAAGAATATAAACTGAGAAATAATGACACTGACCAATGTCATGAATCAAATGGATCTAACAGATATCTATAAAACTTTTCACCCAAACACAAAAGATTTTACCTTCCTCTTAGCACCCCATGGAACCTTCTCCAAAATTGATCACATAGTAAGTCACAAAGCAAGCTTCAACAGCTTCAAGAAGATTGAAATAATATTTTGTATCCTATCACATCACCATAGTCTAAACCTAGACTTCAACAACAACAGAAATAAGAGAAAGCCTACACACATATGGAAATTAAACAAATCTCTACTTAATGAGAATTGGGTCAGGGAAGAAAGAAAGAAATTAAGGACTTGCTGAAATTCAAGAAAAATGAAAGAACAACACACCCAAATTTTTAAGACACACTGAAAGCAGTGCTAAGAAGAAAATTCATAGCACTAAGTGCTTTCATAAAGAAATTAGAAGTGTTCCTCAGTAGAAGAATAGATAAAGAAACTGTGGTACTTTTACACTATGGAATACTACTCAGCTATTAAAAACAAGGAATTCTCGAAATTTGTGGACAAATGGATTGAGCTAGAACTGATCATAATGAGTGAATTAACCCAGAAGCAGAAAGACTCAAATGGTATATACTCACTTATATCTGCATATTAGCCCAAGGGGCATGTCCCACGAAAGCCTTCACTTACCAGGAAACTGGGACAGAGGGGAGAACATCCTATTGGGACTCTAGATGAGACAAACATGGGAGAATAGCAATGTAGAAGGATCTAGATGGTTCAAGAAACCTACAAGAAGAACATTATGATAGGCAGATTTGGGCCCAGGGGTCCTGCTCAACCTACGGCATCAGCCAAGGACAATACAGGCCATAAACTTCAAACCCCTATCCAGATCTAGCCAATGGACAGGACATTCTCCACATTTGAGTGGAGAGTTGGGTCTGACTTTCACATGTACTCTGGTGCCTCATATTCGACCATGTCCCCTGGAGGGGGAGACCTGGTGGCACTCAGAGGAAGGATAGCAGGCTACTAAGAAGAGACTTGATACCCTATAAGCATATAAATGGGGAGGAAGTCTCCCTTAGGCACAGTCATAGGGGAGAGGAGTAAGGGGAAAATGGGAGGGAGGGAAGAATGGGAGGATACAAGGAATGGGAAAACCATTGAGATGTAACAAAAATAAATTAATAAAAAAAAGAGAAAAAAGGAAATTAGAAATATCCTCTATAAGCAACTTAACTATACATCTGGAAGCTCTTGGAAAAAAGGAAGCAGAAACACACAAGAGGAGTAGACATCTGGAAATAATCAAACTTAAGGCTGAAATCAGTAAACTAGAAACAAAGAGAACAATTCACAGAATCAACAAAACCAGGAGCTGGTTCTTTGAAAAAATCAATAAGATACACAAACCGCTAGCCAAATTAACTAAAAGGCAGAGAGACAGTATCCAAATTAACAAAATATGAAATGAAAAGGGAGACATAACAACAGACACAGAAGAAATACAAAAAATAATAAGATCATACCTAAAAGGCATATGTGCCACAAAATTGAAACTCGAAGGGAAAAGGACAATTTTCTTGATCAATTTCACTTGCCAAAATTGAATCAAGATCAGAAAAACAAATTAAATACTCCTATTTCTCCTCCAGAAATAGAAACCGTCATTAATAGTCTACCAACCAAAAACAAGCCCAGGGCCATATTGTTTCAGTGCAGAATTCCACCAGACCTTCAAAGAGGAGCTAATACTGATACTCTTCAAGCTATTACAAAACATATAAATGGATGGAAAATTACCAAATTCATTCTATGAGGCCACAGTCAAATTGATACCTAAACCTTACAAAGACCAAGCAAAGAATGAGAATTTCAGACCAATTTCTCTTATGAACATTGATGCAAAAATACTCAATAAAATAATCACAAACTGGATACAAGAACATTTCAAAGATATCATTCACAATGATCCGGTAGGCTTCATTCCAGGCATGCAAAGATGGTTCAATATATGGAAATCCATCAATGTAATCCACCATATAAACAAACTGAAAATAAAAAAGCCACGTGATCATCTCCTTAAATGCAGAAAAAGTGGTTGACAAAATCCAACATCCATTGATGTTTAAAGTTTTGGAGAAATCAGAGACACAAGGCACATATATAACATAATAAAGGCTATATATAGCAAACCAATAGCCACCATCAAATTAAATGGGGATATACTCCCCCTTCAAAATTGGGGACGAGGCAAGGCTGCACACTTTCTCCATATCTTTTCACTATAGTTCTTGAAGTTCTAGCCAGAGCAATAAGAAAACAAAATGAGATCAAGGGGATGCAAATGGAAAAAGAAGAGGTCAAATTATCCGTATTTGCAGACAATATGATACTGTATATAACTGACCCCCAAAAGTCCACCAGCTGATAAACACCTTCAGCAAATTGGCTGGATACAAAATTAACTCAAAAAAGTCTTTAGTTTTCCTATATACAAAGGACATCCATGCAGAGGAAGAAATTACGGAAACTACACCTTTCATGATAGCCACAAGCAATACAAATTCTCTAGGAGTAACTCTCACCAAGCAGGTGAAGGACTTGTTTGAAAAAATATTCAATTCACTGAAGAAAGAGATTGAAGCTGGCATCAGAAGATGGAAAGATCTCCCATGTTCATGGATTGGGAGAATTAACATCGTAAAAATGGACATTTTACCAAAAGCAATTTATAGATTCAATGCAATCCCTGTCAAAACACCTAAAAAATATTTTGAAGACACTGAAAGATCAATTCTCAACTTCATATGGAGAAACAAAAAGCTCAGAGTAGCTAAAATAATCCTGTATAAAAAAAGATCATCCAGAGGAGTCTCCATATCTGCATCAAGCTGTACTATAGAGCAACAGTAATTAAAACAGCATGGTACTGGCACAGCAATAGGCTAGTTGATAAATGGAATCGAATAAAAAATACAGAAATAAATCTACATACGTATGGTCACTTGATTTTTGACAAAGAAGCCAAATATATTCGATGGAAAAAGGATAACATATTCAACAAATGGTGCTGGTCTAACTGGATGTCTTCATGTAAAAAATGCAATAAGACCCATGTGCAACTTCCTGAACAGAACATCAACAGCCCAGGATTTAGCATCAACAATCAATAAGTGGGACCATATGATGCTGAGAAGCTTCTGTAATGCAGGAGACACTGTCAAAAAACAAAGTGATAGCCTATAGACTGGGAAAAGATCTTCACCAATCCTACATCTGACAAAGGTCTACTATCCAAAATATATAAAGAACTCAAGAAATTAAACTCCACCAAACCAAATAACCCAATTGAGAAATGGGCCTCAGAAATAAACAGAGAATTTTCAAGAGAGAAACACTGAATGGCTGAGAAACACTTAAAGAAATGCTCCACATCCTTAGTCATCAAGGAAATGCAAATCAAGATGACTCTGAGATTCCATCTTATACCCTTCAGGATGGCTAAAATAAAAAACTCAAGTGACAGCACATACTGGTGAAGATGTGGAAAAAAGGGAACACTCCTTCATTGCTGTTGGGAGTGCAAATTTGTACAACCACTTTGGAAATCTATCTGGCTCTATCTCAGAAAACTGGGAATAAGGCTTCCTCAAGACCCAGCTATTCCACTTCTTGGAATATACCCAGAAGATGCTCCAGCACACAACAAGGACACATCCTCAACCATGTTCATCGCAACTTTATTCATAATAACCAGAACATGGAAACAACCTAAATATTCCTCAGTTGAAAAATGAATGAAGAAAGTATGGTACACTTACGCTATGGAATACTACTAAGCTATTAATAACAAGGAAATCCTGAAATTTGTGGACAAATGGATTGAACTAGAAATTATCATACTGAGAGAGTTAACCCAGAAGCACAAGACTCACATGGTGTATACTCACTTATAATTGGATACTAGTCCAAAAGTGATGTCCCATGAAAGTCTTCACTTACTAGGCAATTGGGATAGATGTGAGGACATCCTATTGGGACTCTAGATGAGAGAATTATGTTAGAATGGGGAAATAGAAGGATCCAGAGGGTCCTAGAGACATACAAGAAGAACACCATGATGGGAGAATCTGGGCCCAGAGGGGTCTTTTCAAACTACTGCAACAACCAAGAATAATACATGCAGTAAACCTTGAACCCCTTTCAGATCTAGCCATTGACCAAAACATTATCCACATTTGTGTGAAGAATCGGGCCTGACTCTGACATGAACTCTGGTGCCCCATATTTGACCACTTCCTCATGCTGGGGAGAGGCCTAGTGGCCCTCAGAGAAAGCATAAGCAGGCTACCAAGATGAGACTTGATAGCCTATGACCATATAGTGGGGAAAGAGGTCTCCCTCGGTCACACACCAGGGGGAGGGGAGTAGGGTGAAAGGGGGAGGGAGAGAGGGAGGGAAGAAAGGGTGAGGGGAAAACAATTGAGATCTAATCTGAATAAATTAATTAAATAAAAAATAAAATAAAATACAAAGAAAAGAGCTAGAAAAAAAATCCTTGCGGAAAACTGAAATGATTACCTGAGTTTATGTGGGTTTGTTTCTGCCAGGCTGATAATGAGACAAAAGACCTGAACTACTAAGCAAAGAAAATGCATAGACTGGCTTAATATAAAATAACATTTCCAAGAACATTTTCCTTTTTCTATTGAAATATCAATAGGTGCCCTACAGAATAGATGCATGTTCATGAAGAAAGACTTATCCCTACCTTTTTCACTGAGACCTGGAATCTGGTAGAAATGAGTGCTGTGTTCAGTCTTTCCCCAGTCATAAGATAATGCAAGAATAAAAAGCCCTGTTAGCTTCCTAGGTTGGAGCGCTGAAGCATACTTATGCAAGACTGTCAGCACTGAGACCAAACAGGCTATTGTATATAGTCCCATAGCAGATCATCAAGTTGCATTACTCAAAGGGAAGCAAAGACTATCATCTCTGTACTTCAAGAATGAGGAGGATTGTGAGGAATACAAAGTGGAGAGAGTCTGACATTGACATTCTTTACGCTTCTCAATGTAATACTGGCAAGACTCCTGAGTAGCTGCTGTGAAATTTGAGAATCAGCACACATAAAGCCAAAGATTGAAGCACATACCATAGAATGCCACTCAAGTTTCAGGCGGCCTCGGTATGGTGTATTTATTTTGGAGCAGAGGAGCAGTGCAACCATTGTGAAAACCCAATTAGTATTCCAACATCAGCAGTCTAAGTTGCTTAAAATATTGACTAATAAAATATATATGTGAAAGGTACAAGATACATCATAGAATATTTCAAATATTTACTGACTCTAAATTTATTTCAAATTAGAAAACAATTAAAATAACAACAAAAATAGTCTGGAAATGATTCAGATGTTTTAAATAAATGCAAAAATACTTAACTTTTTAATATTTAGGATTTACTGAGCTGAGCTCTAAGGATAAAAGTATCACTAATAAATGTTGACACTTGATGTCAGCTAATGGAAAAACCAGAGTTGCAGTTTAGCACATATGGTATGATGAATTTTGAAATGCCACTTTGTTAGGGGTGGTACTAATTTTTTATTTCAAGGCTGATCAGTACTTTTTTTTTCATTTTCAGGTAGCACATGTGGAATACGATTCCTTTCAAATTGTGGGTAATTTTGATGAAATTGTCTTGCTTTGGTCTGTTCTCTACATGTAAGTCAGAGAATATCTGTGACCTATGTTAATTTATAAAACACAGCTTTTGTAAAAATTGAGTCACATTTTAGAGAGGTTAAAATCAAAATCAAATAAAGCTGAGTCAAGTCAGTAAAGAAAGGCTGAAGGCATTGTTCTTCCCACATTATTAAAGATGATTATCATATCTGTTATTTCAGTGATCTGCGTCATGAGAATTTACTGAATTTTAAAAATTTAAGCCTTACTATTCATCTCTGGCTTCCTAGTGCCTTCCCTTATATACCAAGATGGCTTTGAATATATCCTAATCCTATTATACCTCTATCTTAAGTGCTATGAATTCAGGAACTCACCTCAATATTTGCTTTGTGCCTATTTGTTGAAATGTGTGTTATTTTTTTCCATAATTAAAAAAATCTTTTTAATCACTTTTTCAGTTTCAATTTTTGTCGTTTATCAACATTGGTCATAACTGTTACCAGGTGTCCAGTGTAAATACTGCTAGAAGTATTCAAAACATAGAAAGTAATACAGGTCTATATTCAGATAATTAACTAGTACAGTGGAAAATGTAGAATCATTTAAAAAAGTCTTATTAAGGTCTCACAAACAGAAAAAAATATATAATAGGAAAGTATGCAAATATTTTAAGGTATACAAGTTCTTGATAAATTTATTAAGGCTATGGTGTTCTATATGTTCTTAAAATAATTAATTTTGTGTTTTATATGCTGTAAGTTCTTTATCAGAATCAGGTATTTCTATATATTATTGTGCTTAATTATGTACAACATCACTGAAATAATATGAAAGGTAAATGAAATCCAAAACACACAGAAAAGTGGTTGTCTAAAGCCAGAGACAAATTCTTCAATACTTTTGTCCTCATGTTTAACAAATCACCTGGTCTATGAAGTACATAAAAATAAAACAGAAAAGTATGAAAATACACAAAAGTCATATCATGTTAATATATATTTGAGCATGGTTTTCCTCTTTTTTTTTTTATTAAAACAAAAACATTGTAACTTTATAAGAAATACTGAAGTAGACCAGAAAATTGTTCTCAGAAAACAATAATATTGTCAACATACAACATAATTTTTTTGTTTTATTTAGCAGGCTCTGTGTTTTTTCCAGCTGCTCTGTGCCCTAGCTCTCTTTCTAATCTGTGCTTGAATTTTACAGGGATTCACGATAAAGCTCACTTCTCCTGGACAGGATATCATACTCTTCTAAATTCTGAAAATATAATTGAGTTCTTTTATTATAGCCATAGGCAATTAAAATGTCATAATACCAAGAGTCTTAATAATTACAAAAAACTGCAGATTGTGTTTCTCCAACAATATAAAATGTACTCTAAATCAAACACTTCGGTTTCTGTATATTATTTTAGGTTCTACAAAATTCTATGATGTAGCTTCCACATCATTTTTTGCTCTAGTACATAAAACCATATTATTCCTCTATTTGTGTTATACACTTGAAGCAGTTTCATTATAATACTGCTGTGGTTTGGCTTTTGTGAAAGGTACCTTAATCATTATCAATTATAGTTAATATAACATGATTATATACTGTGAAGTTCTTGAAACAGCACCGTTTAGCTATATGAAACACCCTTGGGTACTGTCCCTTATTTCCTGTAAAACTGCAAAGGTAAGATTATTGTGAAGAATAGTAGTAATAGCATTTAATCATATGTTTTAATATAGTGAGGTGGTTAAGTGTGAGAAGAGATTATGAATGGAGATGGAAGAACAAGGAAATGCAAAGAGAGTAGGCCAAGGGCATCTTGTTCCATAGTGAACAAAGAGTTTGCCCAAGTTTTCTGCTTTAATTGTGACTGCATCTGGAGCTACTTTGATTTTTATTTTATTTTAAGACAGTATCCTAATGAATATGAATATTTAGCATTTATATAGTCATTCTATCTCCAAAGCACTTACCTAATTAATCTTTAAAGCCCTCTTGTGGGAAGAGTAAGTGTTATTATGCCTCCTTGACACATAAAAATGCAGATTCACATAAAGAGGTTAAGAGCTAAGGAATCCATCTTGCACACAAAGTGAAGTGCCACTTTGAAAATGGGAAATCACAAATACAAATTACAAAAGCAAAAGTACACTTATAAAGCATTATAAAGCAAAAAAGATAAAAGAGGAATGTACCACTAATTCTAGCTCGAGATAATAAATGAGTGAAGATGCCTTAACAGTAGCATTAGATTCATTTAAATGACCTCAACTTTAGTAGCATTTCTGTTTTATCATCTGCCAATTAAATTCAGCTTCATTTTTGAAAGACTAAATTTTGTTTCTTTATATATCTCTGTTATCTAATACTACCTGTTCTGTACTTTGATTAATTAATTATTTCCTCCATTACAGTATGTATTCTTTAAATTATCATGGTTGCAAGTTTAGGTGATAGAGACTCTGAAATCACTGCATTTACAGAGTGGTTTTGAGCTAAGCCATATGAACTCTTGTCATATTACTTTCATCTTCAAACTTGGAATGATTTTTGTTTAAAATGTTGAGCTCTGGGGGGCAGCAAGGGGTGAAGGAGATCCAAGATGGTGGCGAGCAGCATGGACCATGTTTAGAAGCTCCAGTAAATGATTCAGGGAATTGCACAGAATTCTTAACCAGGAACACCATGATCCCCACCCAACTAGAGTGGGAGTACTCCACAGTTGGAAAGGACCAAAATACACAAAACCTGCATACCCGCACACACGGGAGGAGGGCAAATGTTCTCGGGCCAGAATGGCAGTGGCGGTGCCTGAGGTTTATAGCTGGGAACCCTCCATCAGAAGCAATTAGCATGATGACTATTTGGAATTGCTGTAGGAGAGGGAACTCAGTGCAAGATTTGGGCCACGCGACCATAGCTGAACTTGATGTGCAGCTCATGCCCTGAGACCTTCAACTGGACTCGATGTGTGGTTCAGTCCCTGAGACCCTAGTTGAGCTCCACATACTGTTTGGGACCAGAGTCCCTAGCTGAAATAGGCGGGCAGTTTGGGCACAGAGAACTCAGCTGGACTTGGTGGGCAGCCATGGCCCTGAGTCCCTATCTGAATTCGGCATGTAGTTTGGGCCCAGAGTCCCTTGAACTTGGGGGGCAATTTGGGCTGAGAGAAGATAGGTGAACTTTGCAGGCAGATTGGGTTGAGAGACCCTAGCTGAGCTTGGTGCATGGTTTGGGCTCTGAGACTCTGGCTGGACTCTGCTTGCAGTCCAGTTCCTGAGACTCTGGCAGAACTCGGGAAGCTTAGTGTGTGGTTTGGGCCCCAGACCTTGGTTGGACTCTGCTAACCGGACTAAGTGATTGGATTAGACCCTGAGACCCTTTTGGGTCCAAAGACACTAAACTGGACTTTGCGAGCAGTCTGGGTCCTAAAATGCTACTGGGTACCACAGACCAGTGGAGCATCAAAGCTCCGGGACTAAGGAAATCTCAGGGATACAGGGAATAGAGTGGCCATCAGGCCCCATCTACCTGACCTGCGTCAGTCTCTGGAGAGCTCCAGTGCCACAAGGGGACCCAGAAGGCTGTAGACACTTTGACCTGACCCAGAGAAGATTCTGAGACCCAGGGAGATTACAGGACCCACAATACAGAGGAGGTGGGAACCACTGGCTGTGAGAGACCCAAATTACAGGGCTAACCTTCTGCCATCCAAACCAGTGAAGCATCAGAACTTCTGGCCTAAGGAAATCGTGAGAAAACAGATGAATCTATTCTCAGACTCCCTCCACCCAACTCCAGAAGCTACCTGCCAGAAACAGAAATGGCAAGATGACTGAAGGACAGCATAAAATCATATGCAAAATCCCCCAAACAATATGGCATCTCCAGATCCCAGCTATGCCAAAGAAAACAACCCAGAGAATTCAAACACAATGGAAATATAAGAAAATGACCTCAAATTCTTAGTAATGCGGATGATAATGGGGGAAACAAATAAAATTCATAATCAAATGCAGGAAGACACAGTCAAACAGGTGGAAGACATTAAAGAGGCCTATAGAGAGGCATTGGCAAAAAATTCAGGAAAATACAAAAAACCAGATGAAGGAAATCAATAAAACTGTTCAAGCTCTGAAGGCCTATAAAGAGGCAATGGAAGAAACTCAGGAATATGCAAACAATCAGATGAAAGAAATCAATAAAACAGTTCAAGATGAAAATGGATTAAATGATAAAAACACAGTTAGAAAAAAAACAGGAACATGAAAGCTCAGAGAAGAAGGTGAACAACACAGAGGCGAAGGTATCTAATAGAATCTAAGAGATGGAGGAACGAATCACAGGTCTAGAAGATACAATCGTAGAGATTAAAACAACCATTAAAGGACAAGCTAAATCAGGAAAAATCCTGACACAAAACATCCAAGAAATCAAGGTCATCATGAAAAGAAGATATCTGAGGATAATAGGCATTGAAGAAAGAGAAGGTTCCAGACTCCAAGGCCCAGAAAATATTCTCAACAAAATCATAGAAGAAAACTTCCTCAATCAAAAGAAAAAAAATGCCTGTAAACATACCAGAGGCTTACACAACACCAAATAGAATAGACTAGAAAGGAAAATCTTCCCATCACATAATAATCAAAACACAAAACATACAAAACAAAGTAAATTAAAATATGAAAGGGAAAAGGGCCAAATAACGTTTAATGGCAAACCTATCAGAATTATACCCGACTTCTCAGCAGAGACCATAAAAGACAGAAGGGCCTGAACAGAGGTCCTGCAAACCATAAGACACCACAGATGCCATGTCAGACTACTTTACTCAGCAAAACTATCAATAACCATTGATGGAGAAAACAAAATATTCCATGACAAAAATAAATTCAAACAGTACCTATCCACAAATCCAGCTTTACAGAAGGTACTAGAAAGAAAACTTTACCCCAATGGGACAAGCTACAACAAAAACTACACAGGAAATAGATAACAACACTGTTGCAAAAACACAACCACACAAATGCTCTACTGGAACCAACATCCAAATTAAGACTCTTACCAGTCACTGGTCATTAATATCTCTCAACATCAATGGTCTTAATTCTCCAATAAAAAGACACAGACTAACTGAAAGAATGCATAAACAAGATCCAAAAAATCCAGCCTTATGCTATCTTCTTGTAAGTTTCTCAAGTACTATGCTAGAATTTGTTGTTATATTAATTCTGTCACGTTTTGGAACTTTTTTCCTTTCATAATTAAGAGGTAGGATTGAATGAAAAGAACACTGCATAATACCATTATTATTCCTATAATATTTCCTTGTCATTACCAGGAGCATAGCATTTGTTCACCCTTTGAGATACTACACAGCTTTGTTAGTTAATAACCCAAAGTAGTTACAAAATAGGCAATATAAATTTATCTATGACTATTTTAGCTCAGTGAAGTATAGGTAAAGGGCAATGTAAAAAAAGAAACTGCAAAGCTAGCATAATAATTAGAATTTATTTTATACTATTGAGTCAAAATGAGAGAGACATATGTTTTATTTTACAATGCATATACACAAGTAGAAAAAACACTCAAATGTTTTAATTAATCATTCTTTATGACATTTAAAAAAGTTTATGAGACATTTTTTTAAAAAAGATTTATTTATTTATTATTATGTAAACAGTGCTCTGCCTGCAGGTACAACTGGAGACCAGAAGAAGGCATCAAATCACATTATAGTGGTTGTGAGCCATCATGTGGTTTCTGGGAATTGAACTCAGGACCTCTTGAGGAGGAGCAGTCAGTACTCTTTACCTCTGAGCCATCTTTCTAACTCTCTTTATGACTTTTAAAAAAGCTTTTTCTACCCCTGCTAATTAGTTCTGAATTGGTTGTGGAAATAAATGAATAGTCTCAATTAGTGAGGCCTAATTGAACTAAACAACAGCAAGTGAAGAGGAGTTTACTATCTTTTACATTAGACATATTTGAAGACAACATACTTTTCAGATAGTTTTTGTATACGTGTGTGTGTGCAATTAATTATATATATTATAAATAGATAAATTACTAGTTTATCTAAGTATTGTTCTAATGATATTTTGTATGCTCCCACATATTAAACCTGATGCATAGTAAATATTTATAACATTTAGGTCATTTCCATAATCACTATGCTAAAACATATTATATGCATATATTTGTGAATATCAATTATTATATTTATAAAGCTTTATTTTCCATCTTACTCATATTATAATTTGTGAATGAATTTCTCAGATAGATTGGGTTTTTAAACCAATATCTACATTGATAAGTTATTTATATGTACATCACAAAAATAAAATTTTCTAAGTTAACATACTTTGAAATGCTCAAGGAAAAATTTCTAATTAATTCTTCAAAATAGGATTTAAAATGATCAAAAGCGTTCAAAGTATTTGACGTCTTTTGAAGTAGCTGAAGAATGAATATAGCAATAAAATTAAATGGTTTCTAAGGGGAACTTTTCAGGAAAAGATAACAAAGATTGTGAACAATAGAATATTGAGTTCCACAAAGATGTACACACGTTCTCCTGGACCTACAAAGAGTGATTACTGAAAGAGGCTGTCAAAGACTGTTAAAATAGTTATCATCTGAAGGAACTATTACAAATATAAACAGATAAATAACAGACTGGCAAGATACACTCAAATGATATGTGATAAATTATTGCTGGGACATGTAAATATCCTTACTTAAAAAAAAACCCACAAACCAATAAAAATTAGCAAATTTTTAACTTATTTCTTGTAAAAAAAAAGGCAAACCAATTGTACAAACATAAAAATGTATACATTACCAATTAAAACCTGAAAATGAATCCTCACTTGGGTTCTCATTTTACACTTAGTAAAATGGTTAGTAATATACAAACCATAGTTCCAAGGGGAATGAGTAGATTTGGAATGCCTTGCCTCTTTATTAAGAAGTAGTTAGCAAGAGAATATAATAGTTGTAATTATTTTTCAAATAAATCTTGAAAAGATATGAAAAAAGACCAAAATATTTCCAAATCTTTTAATATTTTTCAAGTAGTTCACAAATAATTTGACAATACAAAATCAGTAAAAATCCACGAGGGAATCTACAATGAAGTGAATTGACTAACAAGACTGAAAATTGACACAAACAGCTGAAGAGAGCAGCCGACATGACTCAGGGTTGTCCTTTCCATATTTTTTCATGACAGGAAGTTATTGGGAATTTACAGCCTTAATTCGATACCTCATATACTAAAGTCTTCCTATGGACTAAACATCCACTTTCAGACAACCTCCGAAATGGATTTACACTGGGGAAAAGAGGGCTTCCCCTGAAAACAAACAAACAAACAAACAAACAAAAACAAAAACAACAACACCTCACTCCCCCAAAACAAAAAACAAACAAAGAAACAAAAAAAAAACAACAACCAAACAGACAAAAAAAAATCAAGCCAGAACTCAAGCGTTCATTTGAAAACATAAAACAAAGCTAAAAAAGTGTTACCTGATGCCAGTTATTTTATGGTTGACAATAGTTACTTATGGAAACTTTCAGATGACTACCTTTTTAACCCAAACTAAGTAAGTCGTGAGGTTACTAGGGCCTGAAGCAAGCTAGCATTTCCAAGACAGACTCTTGTGCTTGTGATGTGAACCCGTGTTGTTGAGGGGACTTTGTGGTCTATGCAGAACAAGAGATTCAAGCCCTATTTTTACACATCCTTCCTTAGCAGTCACATAATATTGGTTCACAAATAAAATTTTTCAAAAAGTTCCCAGGACACCAGAACTGAAACAGATGTTCCCCTTTCATTTTCTAAGAAAACAATAGTGGAAAAAAATCTCTAAATTACTTATAAATTAAGCATTTCATCAAGAAAAAATACCTCTCTTCACTGAAAGCTTTGAAGCCTAGAGACACACATCACACATGTTCAATAAGCAGGTCTGCATCAATGAGTGCAAACAGCAGTTGTTAACGAGAAAATTAATGATTACATTTGATCTGTATGGATTTTAAGAGAACATAACATTCAATATTCAAAGAATTATGGACTTTTGCCATCATGATGTCCCTTTTTCTTAAAGGGAACAAAAACTTTCAGTGTAACACACAAAAGTCTTTATCATTAGCTTATGTTGTTGAGGAAGAGCAGAAATCTTTTCATATGTTTTTTGACAAATCATATAGTAATTCTTTTGTACAAAAAAGAATCACTTGTATTCCAGAAGAATTCTGGAAGAATTATGAAAGAAATGAATAAATTTTTAAAAATAAAAAACAGAATGATAAGAACTTTGACAATAAACAGGAGAAGAATTCTGGTAGAGTGTTTTCAGGGAACATAATGACTTTTGGAGACAAGAAGAATAAAATCTCAACATCTTTAGAAACAATGCCATTTAGGATACATATTATGAATCTTCCAGTTTTAAACATTCCATATTTCTACCAGTATTTCAGTATGTATATGCATTAGCTCCTCTTAGGTTGTAGTGAGAAAGCTTCATGGTTTAGTGCTCCAGTGTGGTGAGTGTGTGTCATGACAAGGAGGCATAGCAGCAAGCAGCAGGCATGTCAGGCAGATCTGGACGCTGAGTGATTATATAAGCACAAAGCAGATGGAACAAACTGGAAGTGGGGAAAGCAATGGACCTCAAATCCTACCCCTGGTGATCTATTTCCTTACTCAGGGTGTGTTACTGCCCTAAATAGCAGTAGCCATAGTGGAACAAAGGCTTAAGTATCCCGGGTTATGGGGGACTTTTCCAAACTTAGTGACCATGCATATATATGCTATATTATGCATTCTATAGAGAGACATAGATGATAGATAGATAGATCATAGGTAATTAGATAGATGATAGATATTGCATGTATACATGATATCAGTGAAATAATAATAATAATCAAGATGAGGACATGATATTAAACAACCAAGTGTCAGAGATCATGGTGGAAGATAGGGCTGAAAGACTAGGAGAGCCAGATGTCCATAGAAAAACAGGTTGGGAGGGGATAGTATGGTGACAGTGGAACAATTGGAAGGAAGAAATGGAGGCATTTGATCAAAGTATACAATTATACACAATTCTCAAAGTGTACTTTAAGAAATATTTTTTAAAGTTAAATATTTGAGTGGCATCTAAGTATTTGTTATTTTCCAATATAATTGAAGGAGACCATTAAGATAGAAAAGTAGGGAAAAGTCAAGGTTGAGCAACGCTGTGGGTTTGTGTAGTAAACTGAGATAATTAGGAACTCTGCAAGGTGTTATTTAGCCGTTTATACTTCCGAAAACTCCTAGGCAACATTTTCACTATGGGGTCTAGAGAGAAGCAAGAAAATGATCATCTTTTTATCATTCCCCTCCTTTTCTTTTATGTAGACTGGAAAGTGCTACAAGTATTTGGGTGAGTATTCTCACATAAATAAAGGGAAATAGGACCGTTCTTCAGTTGAAGTTCTCTGCTTAGGAGATCCAAAGTTGAATCTAAGAACAATTATCAGAGACATAGTAATAAATTGTTCCTAAGTTTGTCTTATCTTTAGTCTCATACATTATTCATATCTCAGACATCACAAGAGACACCTCTGTTTTTCAGTAAATGATGATTATTACAGAGACCCATAACTGTTCAATATACAGAGAAAAAGAGAGCAAGGGAAGCAATTTCTTTTCCTGTAGTGATCTTTGTTTCAAAGAGATGTTTCTTTAATTATGATTGAATACTATACTTCTCTGTGTATGTAACGATACATGTTTATATAGCATGCTGGCTCAGTAAATTAGCAGTTATAAATCTTTCTGTAATTTATATGATTATATAAATAACTATGATTTACTTGAATTGGTTAGGAAGGCTTCCAGTACCAGGCATGGTATCCCACTAGTTGAGCGGGTCTTCAGTTAGAGAGCTGTTGGCTTCTGTGAAGTTAAGTATGCTATTCCTACATCCACAGGGCTATGGTTCTGTGCTAGTTGTTGATGTGGTTCATAGGCATGAAAGCAATGTAGGACCATTAGTTGTTTCTCTTTTTTGGAAAAATCTAATTCCTGAATTCTATTAAGTGTATGGGTAAGTATGGCAATAACAAATGAATGAAACCATTTAGGAGTAATTTATTTCAGAATAATGCAAAGAGCAATGCTATATCTCGCAGGTGTTTCAAATAATTGAATAGTAACTTTTAACTTGAATATTGGTGTTTATGTCAGAGTTGTACATGTCCAGTTACTATATCAGTCTCTCAAAACATGTGAGTTAATAAAAGCACAGTTAATATTCAAAATACCTGACACAATTTATTTATATGTAATATAGGTATAGAAATTTGAACAAATATATTTTTATTCACATCTATCTTAACAACAGAAAAAATTGCTAAATGGTTACATTTTCTTAAATAACTCACATGCAAGTAAATCATTTACTTTAATATATAATTTTATTTTGATTCTATGTATGTATTACAATACTATTATCTCTAATTGTAAAAAAAAAATTATTTAGGTGTTTTGAGAAACTTTCACTGTGTAGCCTTGGTTGTCCTAGACTGGCTTTGTAGATCAAAAAGGCCTCAAACTCATAGAGATCTGCCTGCCTCTGCCTTCAGGAGTGTTGGTATTACAGGCATACACCACCATGCCTGGCTGGTTAAAAATATATATTTATAATGCAAGTATGATTTTTCATCACAGAAATACAATTTAACCTAGAATGTTGTAGGTGGCTACATTTAAAATAATAGAAATAAAAGTAATATATTTTGCTATTTTGAAATAATCAAGAAAATGCTTCATGAAGTTATTTTTCTGGATTCAAATTATGGTCTTAAAACTTATACTTTTATAATATTTGAAATATTTTGAGTACTTTGCATTAGTCAGAGTTCTCTAGGGTAATGGAACATATGGGATGAATCTCTCTATAGATATTTAAAAGAGACTCATTAGAATGTCTTATAGCCTGGACTCCCGCTAATATAACAATGGTTGCCTATGTACAGAAGATCCAATAATCTAGTAGTTATTCACTCCAGGAGGCTGAATTTGTCAATTGGTCTTCAGTATATACAAATATCCCGAGGAAGTAGACGCTAGTGCCGGTGAAGCATTGGACTGGCTAGTAAGGTAATAGCAATGAGCCAAAGAGAGTAATTTTTCTTCTTCTATGCCACTATCACCATCATCCACTACCTCCACCACTACCACCATCCTCATCCTCATCATCTACATTATTATTATTTTTGTTGTTGTTGTTATTGTAGCAACAAATTGCAGACAGTCCTATTTCATTGATGGGAAAACACAGATTCTTTTATTCCAATCAGTGGCTAATATTAACTCTCATATTATACATTACATAGTAAATCCATGGCAGGATTTCTTCCTCTTCCTCTCCGTCTCTGTCTCTCTGTCTCTCTGTCTCTGTCTCTGTCTCTGTCTCTGTCTCTGTTTGTCTCTCTCCTCTCTCATCCTCCCTTTCTGTTTTTCTGTCTTCCTTTTATAAATCTTTCTTCTTTTCTTTCTTTTTATGTCATAGATTCACTACAGCAGAGTTCAAGAGGATTCTGTAATTTTAAAAATCTGGGGGCTGAAAGAAATGCAGGTAAAACCAGTATGAGTAAAACAACAAAACATTGAGCTGGAGAGGTTGTTCTCGTCTCTGTCAGGGCAATATGTTCCACAAGTTTGAGAGCAGATGGAGGACTTGAGTCCAGCTTCAGATGCAAGAAGGTAGAAGCAGGTCCAGATAAGAGAATGAATAGATAGACAGATGGCAGGTCCAAACTGGAAAATAAGAAGACAAGAAAATATTTCAAGTAAGTCATGTCATCAGTAGGGTCTAAACTGAGATGAGTCCCACAGCTAGTTGGTAGTTCTCTGTGTGGAAATACCTGACATAATTGGAAGTGCTGTACCTTTTTAGGAAATAAGTTCTTGCCTTGGGGGATGAGTGGATGGTTCAAAATAATTCTGAAAAAAAAATTCCTCGTGTTCTAGGTAGGCTTTCATTGGAAGATATGGCCCAGACAAGAGATGGGTCCTCACATCTCAAAAGATGTGGAATAAACCTGTGTCTTCCCACTTCTACTGTTGATATTGCCACATTGAATTAAGCAAACATACTGCACAGATTTGCCTTCCATTTGGGGCTTTTATTTGATTCTAGATGTAGTGAAGTTGACAACCAAATATCCCAATCATACACTCCTATTCTGTACACTTGAGCACATATCTGCACATATAAGCATGCACATACAGAAACACAACAAGGTTGCATGTAGCCAACCTGAACAACATACAATGTAGATGAAGGCTTTCACCGATTTTCATCTTTCTATTCCCTAAGCTGGCCTGCAGTTTGAACATTTTTTGTAATTACATTTAAAGAAAATAAAATGTTAAATAATTTTAAATATATGATCACAACATATTGCAATCTCTTTGAAATTATATTAATATTCATATTTATTTTTCAAATTTATGCTTAGGAAGCTATAGTGCTAAGAAGTTATATGTGTGCTCCTGCTGAACTTCCTCTGTATTTTCAGTGCACACGCTTTAAGTGTTTCCCTAAATAAAAATTGTTTTATGTCATTTGCCTTCACTGCACCTGTAGGTAAGCAGAGATTTCATCTTTATTATGAAGTTCAGCTTTACAGTTCTAACTTTAGACATTAAAAAAAAATCACAAGAGTAATTCATCTAATTGAAAATGAGCTGAAAAAGACAAATTTTATAATGCCTATTTCAAACTGTGTTTACAGAGATCATGAGGCGTCTGGAAAACTGTAAGTTTGCTACATTAAAAAGAGTCAGAAAGACATTTCCAGTAAAGGGAGGGTTTATATTTCTAGTTATACTGGCATGGAACTTTGGTAGCTCTTCTTGGCTGGTTATACTACTTGCTGTCGCTGGTATAAACTAGCTACACATCATTTTGTGAGAGTAATAAAAGCAACTATTTGTGAAAATAATGTTCTAACGTAAAGAAAACTAATGGTGTTGGGTGATGTGAATTTCAACTTATTACCTAAAGTTGCATGATAAAACCTATGTGTGTAAACAAATATTTTCACATTTGTGATTAAAAAAAACTGTAACAACAAGAAAAGTCACAATGATTAAAATCACAGTCATAAGAATTTCCACTCTCAATGAAAAATTAATAAGTACCCAATTTCTGTTATATTATAAAAATTTGGGCACATTTATATTTTGATGGCTCAAATACTTTATAGTACCTCTAGTATTAATATTGAGAAATTTTCATGCTCAGAGTCAATTATCCTAAATACACATGAAATGTAACTATAAAATATCTTACTTTAAATATTTTATGCAGTTAACACAGCCTAAAATACATTATTTTGGTATGTTTCATCTGTTTATTGTAGGGTTTTCTGGTAGGTTTTATTTATATGCCATGAGATAAAGGTAATAAGCAGTGTCTGCATACATTATGGATATCAATGTAAAATTGTATAATTAAAATTAGGTCCATCGATTTATTTCTTTTTTTTTAATTTTTTCCTTTATTAATTTATTCTTGTTACATCTCAAGGGTTATCCCATCCCTTGTATCCTCCCATTCTTCCCTCCCTCCTCTTTTCCCCTTATTCCCCTCCCCTATGACTGTTCCTGAGGGGGATTACCTCCCCCTGTATATGCTCATACGGTATCAAGTCTCTTCTTGGTAACCTGCCTATACAAAAATGACAAGCTTGCAGAGGAAGAAATTAGGAAAACTACACCCTTCACATTAGCCACAAGCAATATAAAATACTTAGGAGTTACTCTAACTAAGCAAGTGAAGGACTTGTTTGAAAAAAATTTCAAAACTCTAAAGAAAGAGATTGAAGATGACATGAGAAGATGGAATGATCTTCCTTGCTCATGGATCGGGAGAATTAACATAGTAAAAATGGCCATCCTACCAAAAGCAATCTACAGATTCAATGCAATCCCTATCAAAATACCTACACAATTTTTTAAAGATTTATTTCTATGAAGTACACATACATCAGTAAGTAGCATGGATTTCTTCACATTTTAGAAGTATAGATAGTACAATTTTTACAACCTTCTCAAAGATAACTCTTTACATCTTTTATGTTTTAATGTGATTAAAACCATCATGTGTATTGTATCTTTCCTCACTATAGATTTGATAAAATATAGTATCTCATAAAGTAGTAAATTAAATACTTCCTGTTTGATATGATTGTAGCCATCTTGTTTTTCTTTTTTAATGGCCAATTAATTAAAATTATTTCTTTCTCTCGCTAATGTTGTGTGTGTGTGTGTGTGTGAGAGAGAGAAGGGCCGGAGAAGGAGCTTTTGCTTATGTGTAGAGGTCAAGTGACAACATGCCATAGTAGATTTTCAGCTTTTCTTGTTCTATCATGTGAGTCCAAGAGCCATCTCATAAAACTACCTATCATAGTTCAACTTTGTTTTTACAGTTTACTAAAGCAAGCATTTTAAAGTTTAATAGACAAATAAAGTGTCTAAGAAAGTCATCTGAACATTTTGTACTATGCACTGGCTTGTGCACAGTGCATGTGCCCTGATACTTAACATGGAGATGTTTCTGGAGAAAGACATTGTGACCCAGTATAATCTTCTCAACATAAAAAATTTCTATATCAAATGTACTTTTAAGGTTGATAGACCCATGTTCATTTTAATTTAATATCATGAATTTTTTACATACTTTAAAATATATGCTACACAATATATATGTAGTATAAATTTATTTTTCTAAACAATTTTAACCTGAAACTGGAATCTTTTGACCACTTTCCCTTGGTGGGAAGGCCTGTTGGCACTCGGAGGAACGGCAAGCAGGTTACCAGGATGAGACCTGATAGGCTGTGATCATATGGTGGTGGAGGAGGTCCCCTTCTGTCACAGACCTAGGGGAGGGGAATATGGCCAAAGAGGGAGGGGAAGGGAATGGGAAGATACAAGTGAGGGGATAAAAATTGAGATGTAATCTGAATAAATTACTTAAATAAAAAAGGAAAAAAAAATAAAATGATCCATACATATGTACATTTTGTGAATCTTTTGTTGTAAAATTTTATAAGGGATATGCATATACAATGAAGAGATGAAGAGAGGAGGGAGTCTCTTGGAGGAGATCAAGCTGATTGTTACCTTTGTTTACTGAGAGCAGCAGTGGAATCAGAGCCAGTGCTGACAAACATTGAGGAAAGAGAAATGTTCTTTTTTCTTCTCCTTTATTAATTTATTCTTGTTACATCTCAATGGTTATCCCATCCCTTGTTTCCTCCCATTCTTCCCTCCCTCCCATTTTCCCCTTATTCCCCTCCCCTATGACTGTTCCTGAGGGGGATTACCTCCCCCTCTATATGATCATAGGGTATCAAGTCTCTTCTGGGTAACCTGCTGTCCTTCCTCTGAGTGCCACCAAGTCTCCCCCTCCAGGGGACATGGTCAAAGGTGAGGCACCAGAGTATGTGAGAAAGTCATATCCCACTCTCCACTCTACTGTGGAGAGTGTTCTGTCCATTGTCTAGATCTGGGTAGGGGTTTAAGGTTTACCGCCTGTATTGTCCTTGGCTGGTGCCTTAGTTTGTGCGGGACCCTTGGGCCCAAATCTGCCTATCATAATGTTCTACTTGTAGGCTTCTAGGACCCTCTGGATCCTTCTACTTTGCCATTCTCCCATGCTTCTCTCATCTAGAGTCCCACTAGAATGTCCTCCCCTCTGTCCCAGTTTCCTGGTAAGTGAAGGCTTTCGTGGGACGTGCCGCTTGGGCTAATATGCAGATATAAGTGAGTATATACCATTTGAGTCTTTCTGCTTCTGGGTTAACTCACTCATTATGATCATTTCTTGCTCAATCCCTTTGTCCACAAATTTCAGGAATTCCTTGTTTTTAATAGCTGAATAGTAGTCCATAGTGTATATGTACCACAGTTTCTTCATCCATTCTTCTACTGAGGGACACTTAGGCTGTTTCCATGTTCTGGCTATTATGAATAAGGCTGCTATGAACATGGTTGAGCAAATTTTCTTGTTGTGTGCTGGAGCATCTTCTGGGTATATTCCAAGGAGTGGAATAGCTGGGTCTTGAGGAAGCCCTATTCCCATTTTTCTGAGATTGCACCAGATAGATTTCCAAAGTGGTTTTTCATCTTCTTTATGGAGGATTGTTTTCAGAACAGTGAATGTAATATGCAGACGTATCAAAACCATGCCTCAATATTTGTGACACTTTAAAATGTAATATTATTCAATCTTTATAATCAAAGCTGGTTATAAGTTGTCATATAACATAAGAAAGGAGGGTATATCTTATTAGGTGCTTAGCAAGTATCAAGTCTTAACACGAGAACGAGAGATATTCTGAAGTAACTGTTGAAGTAAAGAGAAGTTTTCATATAATTTTTTACTTAAGTTGTTGCATCCCATACTATGGTATCATACGATCAATATTAAAGTTATTTTTATAAAACTGTGTTTGTTTCTTTTATTTTCTGTCTTAACCTGGCTATTAAACAAATACTTGAGATTCTATTACATTATTAAAACAATCTTTACATTACAAGAACTGAGCATTTATTATTCTGCTCTTAACCCTCTAAGCTAATTTGGTTTTCTCCCAGCTTACATCCCAGAGATACTTTCATTTTGTAGCTTTTATCTATTCCAACTTTCTTAATGTCTCCTTGATCTCTGCCTGTGGCTCAATCCTCTAATTCTTACTCTAATACCTCTTACTATGGCAGACAGGAAGTCCAGCACTATTCTCTCCCCTGCCCTGCGATTCACTGTAAGCTTCTCTATTGATGTTTCTGGGGACCAATGGAGGGCAATATTTGCAAAACATTGAGACAGAAGAAAATCAGGACAAGGACTGCAACCAGATATGTGTAGGTGTTCAGAAATTAGCTCTTGATTACACAATAAACTTATACGTTCAGAACATAACTCAAAATTTAAATGTGGCATAGTATTCCTATATTCATAAACTACTGGAATATGAGTATATTCATATGTGGAATGAGATGTTTCCTGAAGACTTCTTTAGAATGTTCTTGGAAAAGTAGATACTTCATACAGATTGTTAATAGAATAATAATAAAAAAGTAGATGTACTACAGACTACATAGGCCCAAAGTTATTGTATGTTGTAGAAAATGATGAAACATAGGACAAAATTTTAGAAACAAAAGTCACACAAAAAGAATTGAAAATGTATCATACAGTGCTGTCACAGTATGCAAGATTAGATTTTAAATAATATACACACATTGTGAACTGTCTTTTCCTGAAATGTGGAGACATATTCTTATTGCAGAAGTGCAGCTTATGAAATAGAAGTAATAATCACATATTAGAAACAAAGTACCTAATGAAAAATGATTCCATACTGTACGTACTTTCAGACTATTTACTAAGCCACACCACATACAAGCTTGGAATAAATTGGCCAAATGGAAAGAAGTAGTATTGGCCCAAAACTATATCAATTTGAGAGGAAGTCTCTAAATTAGTCTAGTTGACTAAAGAGATAAGAAAAAAGTCTGCAGAAAGGAAAGGGGGAGGAAGTCCCCCTCAGTCACAGTCATAGGGGAGGGGAGTAAGGGGAAAATGGGAGGGAGAGAAGAATGGGAGGATACAAGGGGTGGGATAACCATTGAGATGCAACAAGAATAAATTAATAAAGTTAAAAAAAATAAAAAAGAAAAATAAGAAAGAAAAAAGTCTGCAGAAAGTAAAATCAAAATAATTAGATGAAGAATAGGAGTATATGATAAACATCTATATCGAACTTCTGTTACAGGCTGAGTGGAGAAGGGATCTAAAGGGAAAGATATGGCCTAAGAAGTCAGAAAACTCAAAAAAATAGTAATAATAAAAATAATAAATAAATAAATAAATAAATAAATAAATAAATAAATAAAAACAGTCCACCCATTATCTTGGGAATCAAATTCAGGAAGCAGGAAACATTTTTTAAAAATGTACTTAAGTTGAATTTTTTTTTGTATTAAAAGTGAACAGGTGGTAAGATGGTATTTAATGAGTGACATTCTTCTTTTAAAAAAAAACATTTTCTCTTTACAAAGAGCAGATTTAGAACATGATAGACCAACGTTTAAAATATACTATTAAAATTTTAAAGTATAGTGAAGTTGGTAGATATATTATGCTAAGGATTTATTAAACAGAAAAGGAACATGTAATGTTCAATTGTTGCTTAATATCATTAAAACTCCACTTGAAGTCATAAGGAATTCAGCTGAGGGTGATTCCATTGATTTGTTATAATGAAGAAATCCACACATAGTGACAGTCTTGAGAGGATATAAGAAAAGCTTAGGATGAGATTTAAATGGTGAATGCTGCTGAGGAGTGTTTAAGGAAGTAAGGCATCAGTGTACACTGGATGGCCTCAGGAGATAAAACAGTGAAGCTGTGCTTACAATTTTACACCCAAACAAAAAGAAGACAAAAGAAGAAAAAAAAAGTAGAGAAGACAAAAGCCTTCTTAGTGAAGGCATAATTCTGTCATATCAACAAATACAGATGCTATCCCACTTCAACATTTTTCCCATCTAATCTATGTTAAATATGTTTACAGAACAATTGTAATGTAATGTAATGTAACTTAGTTACATTATATTGCTATTGTACACATCTGATGTTGGCATTTTGTAAAATATTAGCAATTTTTTTTACCAAAGGCCAAAAGTATTTAGTAAATTACTAATACTTCCTTATTTAGTAACAGTATATTTTCTGCAGCATAATTTTCAAATAAATATTCATTAATAATATCCAAATATCTCAGAAAATATTCCAAGCATAGGCTATCAGGTTCTCAGCCTACTCTAGTGTGTTTTAAATTATTATTTGGAATGATTATAATAAGAGTTGGCTTTTTGGAATATGGTTAATTCTATATTTTGTGAGAAGACATTCAAAACAATGCATAGCTACCATATTCAGAAATAATTTAAATATCCATCAAAGAAGAAATGAGACTTATTAGATTAAATTATCATCAGGGCCACAGACTGGTGGCTATGTAGATCATTTGCCTTAGCAATTAATCTACCATCAATATTTTCTAAATAAACAAATTCCTAATGACTTATTTTTATACCCATAGATTAGTGTATTACCTAGCCCTAATCATAGAAGTTTGTTTCTGCAGTAGATGCAAATTAACACAACAACTTACAGCTTGTTAAGGTTGAGAGAATTCAGAATGATCAACAATAAATAAGAAATCAACAAAAGAACAAAAAACAAAACAAAACAAAGAAAGAAAGAAAAAGCCATGCGTGGTGGCATACACCTTTAATCCGAGCACTCAGGAGGCAGAGGCAGGCAGTTCTCTGAGTTCAAGCCCAGCCTGGTCTACATAACTATTCTAGGACAGCCAGGGCTGTTACACAGAGAAACCCTGTCTCAATAAAACAAAAACAAACAAACAAACAAACAAACAAGCAAACAAAGACAGAAAGAAGTCAATCTCACACTCTAACTACCCAAAGCCCAGTGGGCACAGCTAAAGAGTAAGAAGTGATATAGTAAGATACAAAAGTTGCTAAACGACGATAAGAAAAAAGTGTTTTCTGGACACAAGAAGGATGGCACCGTATATGAACTCAAATATAAACTCATATATATGAGCTGACAGAATTTTTGCATAGAGCGATACTGTGGACATGAAATTCCACCTTCGCTAAGAAGCTGTTTGCAACTGATGGCAGATAGGGCCAGTCAATTTTCAGTACTTCTTAAGGGAGTGGTACCTAGTTGGCTGGCTTAGTTAATTTTCATTTTGATTTATTTTTTCCTTTTGTCTAGACTCCCATGTGTTGTTTAAGAAAAGTGTGTGTGTGTGTGTGTATGTGTGAATTTCTAATGGTTTAGGAGGTTGAGTAGCAAAAGGTAAAAACGTGACCCAAGTTGTTGTAATGTATAGTAAGTATACAAAGCATTTTCCCCTTGAGAAAGTTTTATTTTCTTAATAAAATAGACAGCCATTGCTACTTTGACCTCTATTGACTTTCAGCCTGAATTAGAATTGACAAATTGAACTGGGAGTGCTATATTGAAACTGAGGAAAGAAGCAGGATAATTGCATGGACTGTAACACTACCATAATTGAACTGCCAAAATAATTCCAGCAACCACTTCCATTCGGTCAAGTTCCTATTAACAAAATACTTCTAAATCAAAGCTACTTAGATTGTCTGTCTTTGAAGCTAAAATAACTCATAATATGCATTATTTTAACTTCATTAGGGATTAGATGTTCATCAACACAACGGTGGTGACCTTGCCCCTTTGCCAGAGTTTTGAAAGATTATAGAAATTATGTGTTATCTCAGTATATAATTTCATATAGTATCAAAATCTATATTTTAAGATGAATAGAATGAATTATAAATGGACTTTGAGGAATAAAGAATACACAATTGATGAAAATACACACTTATGTTATTCAGTGAAAATGAATTTTATGTTAAAAAATGGGAACACCCCCCCCCAAGAAACAGAAGAAAGATCAGGACAGTATTACTTTTCTCTTACATTTGTTGATTCCGAAGAGTACAGATTGTTCATCTTTTATCAATAATGTCTATATTACAGCTAATTTTTAAATACTTTGAAAAGAAATGAAGTTGTGTGACATCCTGGGAATGGAATACTAAGTATATATATTTATGTGTGTACAAGTGACTTTTTTTTAACAAAAGTTTATTCTTACTAAAGTTATAGAATATTTAAAAAATCCTTAAATATTCAGATTTAAGTCAAATAACTAATTATTATTCCATAAATGAGATAATTAGCTGTGACAAACATTGCCAAGCCTTTTGTTCATGCTAAAAAAAAAAATCATAGGAGAGTTTCAGTGTGCACCAGAAGATCTAGAATAAACCCATTAAAATAAAGTTCTAATATAACTCTCTATTAATCTCCTTTGGTTTCATAAAAGGTCTTAGTCAAATTCATATAGAAATCATTATTTGAGTTTTCTCCTCGTCAGCACTATCTTAGTCATCACAAGGGTTCTTCGTATTGTGTGGTACAGAATGCTTGCCGCTTTAGTGAAGTCAAAGAGGGATGGAATTAGGTCGCTGACTATTCAGAAACCGACACTCCTTTTACAAAAAGCACGAAGCCAAAAACAGTTGGGAGACATCACACTAAAAAGAAAGGCTTAGCAATTCAAAGAGAGCCCATTTATCACTTGAGCGAAATATAAAGCCTAAAGAAATATTTTATCTTTCATTCTACATGTATATTCACAGAGAAACACAGAACTCATGCACAGTATTCAAGAACGTTTGTCCTCCGTCCAGTATGTCTACTAACTCAGTAAATGTTGAATCCAGTTAATGTCACTGAAAACCACTTTGTCATGTTTCATATCAGAGGTTTAGATGTAGATTTGCTTATATGCTTGATATATTTCATAAAAATCATAGGTGGTTGGTCCAAAATCTTAGTGGAGATTTATAACTTTAGCATTCTATGTCTTAAGCACAGTTTGTAAAAAGATCATATTTGAGATCAAGTTCATTTCTGTGATTTGAGTAAATAATTATTGTAGCCAATGAAAACCTTTTATAAAGAACTGCAAGCAACTAAGGAATGTTAAGACTAGAAAAAGCATTCTCCTAAGAGAAGAGCACACTAATGGGTTATACAATACCACACGGTCAGGTCAGAAGATACAACTTACATTACACAGACAAAGGTTTGTTTATGTATATGTATATATATATATATATATATATATATGTATACACACACACACATATATGTTTGTATCTTCTTACATGTTTGTAACAACATTTCTAAAATGTTTAAAAAGATCATGGATTTAAAAGAGAAATGGGAGTGGTTTATTGGAGGATGTAGATGGAAAGAGAGGTCAAAATGATGTAATCATTTTTAAATCTCAGAAAGTAAACAAAATTATTTAAAAATACATAGACTAGATACATTAATAGAAATCACACAAGATGACTAAATATGTGGCCAATCATAATAGCACTCAATAAGTGGTAATAATTTTGCATGTTTTCTTAACTCTGAAAATTAACCAAAATTAAAAAAAAAAAGTTGAGTCAATATAAAAAAAAATCACAATCTTGCCAGGCTTTCGGATGGCCTGTGAAGGTCTGGCTGCCTCTCTTGGGCATTGGCTTTTCTAGGCATTCCATAATGCAACCAAGACTGAATAAAGGAAATTACATAGTAAGTAGAGACAGGATGCTTGTGCAGTACCTTGGATAAAAACCAATCATGACAGGCTACACAGATTTCAGCAAAATGAGACCAAAAAGACAGCAATAGAATGTAACTATGACAGAAGCGTGTACAGGAATGTTGCCAAAGATGATGCTATGAGCAGGTCTAGTATATTCTTGTGGAACTCATCAGCATCCACTAGATTTCTCCCATGTAAATGATTGATGGTGAGCCTCCTAACAGAAACCTTATCAAGATGTGAGCTCAATATTGTGTGGAAGTGGCCACTGATGAACAAGTTCCTAAAAAAAACTTTTGATTCTTTGATTTGACAAGATCTCCCTGCATTTGTAGACTTTTTTTTTTTTTCGGTGTTCTGAATGCATCTCACTTAACAACAACTACAGCAATAACAAAAGATGTTCCACCACACAACAAAAACATATTCTCATATGCTATGAACTGTGTTCATAGCAGCCTTATTCATAATAGCCAGAACCTGGAAACAACCTAGATGTCCCTCAGTTAAGAGTGGATAAAGAAACTGTGGTGCATTTACACTATGGAATACTACTCAGCTATTAAAAATAAGGTAATCCTGAAATTTGCAGGCAAACGGATGGAACTAGAGATGATCATCCTGAGTGAGCTAACTCAGGCCCAGAAAGATACACATGGCCTATACTCACTTATAATTGGACACTAGCCCAGCAGAGATGTGCCCTGAATGTCTTCACTTAGCCAGAGATTGAGATAAATACTGGGATTTCCTATTGCGATACTAGGTGAGAGATGTAAGGAAGAATGGGGAAATAGAAGGATCCAGAGTGTGTTAGAAACCTACAAGAAGACCATTAAGACTGGCAGATCTGAACCCAGGATGGTCAGCTCTAACTACTGTATCAAAAAAGGACAATGTACGTAGTAAACCTAGAAACCCATGCAGATCTACCCAATGGACACCACAATCTCCACAATTGTATTGAGAGTGAGGACTGACTTGGACATGAACTCCTGTGCCCCCTATCTGATCACTTCCCCTTGGTGGTGAGATCTAGTGACACTAAGACGAAGTGTAAGCAGGCCACTAGGAAGAGACCTGATAGGCTGCCATCTTATAGTGAGGGACAAGGTCCCCGTCTGTCACAGACCTGGGGAGGGGAATAGGATGATAGAAGGAGGGAGGGGGAATGGGAAGTTACAAGTGAGGGGATGCCAATGGAGAAGTAATCTGAATAAATTACTTAAGTATTTTTTTTAAGAAAAGGAAAGACACAAGAACGTTTAGTTGGTTTGTCTTTGTTTTTTTAAAAAGTCAGAATTGTGGTTATAGTTTCTCAGATATCCTGCAACCTTGAAAATTAACAACTGGTATAGGTGCTAGTAGAGCAAAAAAATGAGCCTTAGATTCTTTCAAAGATTCAATTCTCTCAACTTCCATTATTTAAGATGTCAGCCCCCATTGGACATAATCTACAATATTTGAATTTATACCTTCTGCCTGAAGTTTCTTTGAGAAAAATTGCCCTTTGTCAAATGTCCTAGTATTACAACCTGTTGAGTTAATGAGTAAGCCGGAAAGGACCCTTGACTAATGAAGAATCATAAAAGAAAAGGGGAGTGAGGAAACTATGAATGGTTTTGACATGTGCTCTCAAATATAAAATGTGAGCATTTACCTTAAGATGTTATGAAAAACAAAGAAAGAATATTGCTTATAGATGGTAATAAAATCATAGTTTGAGTGTTGAAACATAGGTCAGTGTTAAAAAAATAATCAAATTGAAATTTTGCTTGTAGAAATAAACAAGAATACTATAAACTTTTGACTAGATTTACCAACCCAAAGGAAAAATTCCAGCGATCAAAATTATGAGTGACAGCACAGGTTCCTTAGTTATCAGAGGAACAAGATGAATTATCAGGGAATAGTATGAACAATGGTATGCAAATAAAGTAGATAACCTCAATGAAGTAGACAAACACCTACATGACAGTGAACATAGATAGGGACTCTACTGCAGATGGAAAAATCTAAGTTTATGTGGTGATAAGAGATTTAAAACCCCAAAAAACTTTTCCACAAAGAAAACTAGGGATAACATGGATTCAGATAGGAATTAACAACAACCTCTCATAAAATTTAGATAAAATACCATAGGATGCAATATTTCGTAAGATTTTTTGATGAGGCCAGGGTTTCTAAACCCCAAAACATAACAGAAATATGAAGCGTAGATATTTTCTCAACATGCATATGGTAAAAATAAAGAAACTATGTGTTTTAGGAATTAAAATATCTATAAGAATGACATAAAATATTCATCATTGGAATTAAAATTTGATTAAAAAGCAATCTATCAGTATTAGGTTGTTAATTAAACTATTGTGCATATTCTTTTTATGGGGATTTGGGACAGGGTTTCACTGTGTAACAGCCCTGCTGCCCTGGACTTATTTTGTAGATCAGGCTGGCTCAAACTCACAAAGATCTGCCTCATTGCCCCCCAAGTACTGGGACTAAAGGCATGTGCCATCATGCCCAGCTTGTTTATATCATTACTCAGATAATACTTTAACAAAATCTAATTCATATTCTTAATTAAAAGATTATACACAATAGAATGAAAATAGAAAATTAGCATGGATTAATCAAAGGTATCTAAAAGCAAACAAATGAAACATATTCAATGATGAAAAATGAATTCATTCTCCTTACGGAGAAAAATTTGAAATATAAATTTAATCTTGATAATTGTATTTAACATTATATTATCATCCTTAGGTAGTACTTGTAGGGGATGATAAAAAGAACTGATACACACATAACAAAGAATTAACAGGACTTTCATAGTCATGATTTCAAAGATAAAGGACCAAGGAAACCATAGAGAGAAAAAAAGATACAGTAAATATATATAAAAGCATGCATAACTTTAACTTCAGTGCCCTGGATATAATTTAAGAATAAAATTAAGAAATAAAATCACCTAAAATACTGTGAAGTGAACAAATTCCTCTAATAAGTAAAGGCTTGAATAGATGTTATGTTTTATCCATATATTAGACCTTTTTATTACTGGTAAGGTAGCAACACTTTTCAAATTTTTAGGTCAATCAAACAAAAATTTGTGATTTCCCCCCCTAAGATTGTCTTTTATCTTAAAAAACAAACAGAAATAGGTAATCTTATCTCAAAAATATAGAGTTAAAAAAATAAAGGCCAGTCAAAACAACTTGATAAAAGAAGGAATTACTTGAATAATCTTTTACTGAATTCCAAAACTACTTCAAACATCAATAATCAGTGTTGCATATTTCTATGATATGGTGGCCATATATGTATGTGTGTGTGTGTGTGTGTGTGTGACAGAATTGAAAATTCAATATATCTTATATACCTGTAGGTAACTGATGTTCAGATAAGGTCACAAATCTATTCAATGAAACCACAAAGACACTGATTATAGAATGTCTACTCTAGAAAAAATTGTGCTGTATTATGTACCATATTCAAAATGCAAAGCAGAAGCAATCAGAAATGTAAATATATTTTTTAGAAGTTTTAAAATCCAGAAGTCTTTGTATCTTAACTTGAGGCAAGTCTTCTCGAGTACAAAACCAAAAGTAAAAGCCACTTGAGAAAATTAGATACATTTATAAACTGAGACTTATTGAATTCATAAGCATTTGCACTTCAGATAGTATCATTAAAAATAGACAAGGTACAAAAATGAAAAATATTTGAAGACCGTAGGTTTAGTAATTACTTAATATTCATAAAATCTATTAAAATTCAATAAATGATAAAATTTAAATACAGGTAAATTATTAGATTAGTCATTTATCACAAATACCTAAAATATCCAAGTATTACAGAAAATATACTAGAACTTAATCTTAGGAAAATGAAAATACATACTGTAAGCAGTCATTAGTTTATAGTAAACAGAATGGGGTATTAGCACAGGAATATTGCTCTGATAGAATAAGTATAATTTTATGAGAAGAAAATATTCTGTAACTAGATTTTAGTGATAATTACATACCTACATGAATATAAAAATACCACATTAAACATTTTTACAGCATAAATGGTAACAGGCATGGGTATATCCAAAATTAATCTAAAATAAAAATGAAGAAAGTAAGTCATATAACTAACTCTTTAGAAGTCCCATTTTCTCCAACACTGTACTTTTGTGGAGTGATTAAAAATTACAATGGGTAGCGTAATACATAAGAGAGATACCTTACTGAAGAAGGGTTATATTATCCACACATTTCTTTCAAATGGACATTAATATGTAATGAAGAAATGAATTAAGTCTAAAACTAATATAGGCCAATGAGAGAGCTGCAGGGTATATCAGAGTAATGGTTCATCATGCTACACTTACATGGCCCATGAACTGGGAAAGATAATTCAGACAATCCACAAAGCCTACAGAGTCCTTAGCTCACTTATATGAGCCTTACAGGACAAAGTCTTGGTCTACTCAGACATCAGGAAATAGTTCATTAACTCTACTATGTGTCAGCAGCATTCCCACCTACTCTTGGTTTCCTTATTACCTAAGGTGCCCAAAGTAACGTTTATTACATTTATCTATAAAGAATCCAGCAATAGCTTCTAATTTTCCCTAATCAGCACTTTGGAAGAAATGAATATATTACAATTATGCAATCTCCTTGCTAATTCTCTAGGATTCAGAACTCTACCTTCCAAGTGCTGCTGATTTCCTAAAAAGGCAAACCTAAGAAAGTTATTTTTACATTTCTCCCAATATAACCAGTACTAAGTTTTCAAATCAATATTCAATAGGACCCCATTCTTTAGTGAGTAATTAAAGATGTTTTCACACTGAATAACTTTGTATAGTAATTGATATCCTTTTAAAGATCTTAACATATAAGAAAACAGTAATCCAGGTAATAAAATTTAACATTATGTATAATAACAGAATTTGTTAACACTTAATTCTTGCCATGAAATAATTAAGCACACTTTGATCAAAGTACAAAGTCAATATATCCAGGGAGTTTAAATCACACTAGAATTTAGCAAACTTCACGGACTTCACTTATGGCTTGGTAGGGCTAAAATATTAATGTAAGAGAGGAAGCATGTTAATTTTCTCTCTCTCACTTTCTATCAACTATCTATCATATATCTTTCTATATGTATGTATGCATCTATCTATCTATCTATCTATCTATCTATCTATCTATTGTTTATCTCCTATTATCATCTCTGTCTGTATCTCTCTTATCCAAGAACAGCAACCAAAATAATAAAAAGACCCTGAAAAATTCAGAGATTAAAAACAAATGTAAAGAAAAATTAAATAAATCAGACAAAAAATACCAAAACAAAAAGTTGTACACAAAACAGTCTCCACATTGTTTAGTACAAGTGACTTATGTCAATTAATATGGAGAAATGGAACTGGCGCCCAACGTAAATCTTCACCCCTATTTAACATTTTTCATGATGCTTAAAGATACTTTTCATGGCGGGCGTGGTGGTGCACGCCTTTAATCCCAGCACTCGGGAGGCAGAGGCCGGCGGATCGCTGTGAGTTCAAGGCCAGCCTGGTCTACAAAGTGAGTCCAGGACAGTCAAGGATACACAGAGAAACCCTGTCTCAAAAAACCAAAAAAAAAAAAAAAAAAAAAAAAAAAAGATAATTTTCATGCTACCACATAAAAAAGCAGTCATTAATTTCTCCCTGCCTCAAAGCCCATTACTAAAAACAGTATCCTGCCTGCAAAATAACTGATGTAGTAGTGGCAAAAATATTATATGAGTAATCCACCGTTTTTGCTTGAATTTAAGGTCCATTATATGAGATGGAACCTATACCTGATACTGTTAATGAGAACCTAAGACAAGATAGGAAATGGGCCTAATTGAAAATGACTATATTCTGACATGGGAAAATGGAATTATTATTTCACATCTAGTTCACTGAGTACTCTGATAAGTAGGTGTTATTTACAATGCATGTTAATAAATCCTTTCTCTGAGTAAGTCTTCAGAGTTTCGGGGTTAGAGACCATAATCCAGAAAAGGGAGAGAAGCATTTGATTAATTTAATGCTGATAAAATAAATTGCTATATTAGGAACTGAGGGTGCTACACCTTTATTTCTTTTGTATGTTAAATGTCTTGACTGGCACAGAAATCAACTTCCAAATGATATTTACAAATTTATGCAATTAAAAATAAGAAATGGACATAAGTTAAAAATTACAGGATTTTGATATTCTGTTTTTAACCACTGAACCATCTCTGCATTGCTTGATTTTCTATTTTTAAAATGTTATCAAATACTATAGTTCTCTTACAAATTAAAACTAATAGTTTATACAATGTTTTCTGTTAAAAATGAGTCATTTTTATCCATGATGTCATAAAAGATATTTTAATAATCAAATTAAGTAAAGGTTTTTCAGAGTATATTAAGGCATTATGTATTTTATTTGTTTGTTTGTTTTTGTTTTTTTTCAAGAATTTTTTCAGATTACAACTCAATTGTTCTCCCCTCACTTGTATCCTCCCATTTCTCCCTTCCTCCCTCTTTCACTTTTTCCCCTCCCCTATGTCTGTGGGTAAAGGAGACTTCCTCCCCCACCATATGGTCACAGCTTATTAAGTGTCATCTTGGTAACCTGCTTATCCTTTCTCTGAGTGACTCCAAGTCTCCCCACCAAGGGAAAGTGGTCAAATATGGGGCATCAGAGTTCATGTCAGAGTCAGTTCCCAGTCTCCACACAACTGTGGAGAATGTCCTGTCCATTGGCTAGATATGAGTAGGAGTTCAATGTTTACTGCATATATTTTCCTTAATTGTTGCAATAGTTTGAGAAGACACCCCTCGGTCCAGATCTGCCTGTCATGATGTTCTTCTTGTAGGTTTCTAGGACCCTCTGGATCATTCTATTTCCCTATTCTCCCATACTTCTCTCATCTGTAGTCCCAATAGGATGTCTTCACATCTATCCTAATCTCCTGGTAAGTGAAAACTTTCAAGAGACATCCCTGTTGGGCTAGTGTCCAATTATAAGTGAATATATACCATATGAGTCTTTCTGCATCTGGGTTAACTCACTCAGTATGATCATTTCCAATTCCATCCATTTGTCAGCAAATTTTGGGATTTCCTTGGTTTTAGTAGCAAGCATTATTCCATAGTGTAAATGTATCATGGTTTCTTTACCCATTCTTTGAATAAAGTACATTTAGGTTGTTTTCTGGTTCTGGCTATTATGAATAAGGCTGATATGAACATAGTTGAGCATATGCCTTTGTTGTTTGGGGGGGCATCTTCTGGGTATGCTACAAGGAGTGGAATAGCTAGGTATTGAGGTAGCCCTATTGCTGGTTTTCTGAGAAAGCACCAGATAAATTTCCAAAGTGGTTGTACAAGTTTGCATTCCCACCAGCAATGAAAGAGTGTTCTCTTTCTCCACATTCTCACCAGCATGTGTTCTAACTTGAGGTTTTGATCTTAGCCAATCTGATGGGTGTGAGATAGAATCTCAGAGTTGTTTTGATTTGCATTTCTCTGATGACTAAGAACATTGAGCAATTCTTTAAGTGTTTCTCAGTCATTTGAAAGTCCTCTGTTGAGAATTCTCTGTTTATTTCTGAGCCCTAATTCTTAATCGGGTTATTTGGTTTCGTGGTGTTTAATTTCTTGAGCTCTTTATATATTTTGGATGTTAGACTCTTGTCAGATGTAGGGTTGTTGAAGATCTTTTCCCAGTCTGTAGGCTGTCGCTTTGTTCTGTTGACAGTGTCTTCTGCCTTACAGAAGCTTCTCAGCTTTATTACTTGTGGACCTTAAGGCCTGAGCTGTTAGAGTTCTGTTCGGGTAGTTGTCTCCTGTGCCAATGTGTTCCAGGCTCTTCCCCATTTTTTTTTTTCTTCTAACAGATTTTAATGTCTCTGGATTTATGTTGAAGTCTTTTACCCACTTAGATTTGAGTTTTGTGCATGGTGATAAATAAGGGTTTCCTTGCATTTTTTCTACATGTAGATTTCCAGTTACATGAGCATCACTTGTTGAAGATGCTATTCCTTTTCTAGTGAATAGATTTGGCTTCTTTATAAAAAAAAATCAAGTGTCCATATGTGTTTGGATTCAGTTCTGCCTTCTGATTGTTGTTGCTTGGCTAGATATCTGCCCTCCCCTCAGGATTGCCCATCCTCCCTGAGAGTACGAGAGGCCCTGCTTGGCTGTGAAGACTGGCTAGGCTGGCCAGTTGTGCCTGGTCAGACATCTGGGGCCTGGAGCTAGGCTCAGACTGTAGCACTGTGGCTGCATAATGCGTCCACAGGCATCTGGGCACCCATGTTGCACTTGCAATAGTGCAGGGTGGATGGGGGTGTCTGAGGACAGATCCACCCTTTTTTCCAAGATTTCGCAGGCCAGGAGCCCTGGTGCTTCACATTTTGGAGTTCAGTTCCATACACCTAGTTTGCACTGCAGAGCAAAGCCACAGCTCACAGCTCGCAGGTTTGCTCTGTTCCAGGCTCTAGGGACTGGGCTCCCATCCTCCTTGGGTCTCTGGGTGACCAAAGGCCATATCTTCCCATGGTCCACACTGTATGGACCTTTCCCACCCAGTGTTCCCCAACTCCCAAGGTCCTTGGCTCCAAGTAGCATCCGTGGTCTCCTCCCTGCAGATCAGACACCCAGTGCTGGTCTTTGGCACTGCCATCTTGAAATCAAGACACTATGTATTAATACTGAAACTATGCCATGGTTTACCCAGATTCACAAAGCTAAGAAATCTCATTACAGCAATAAGTCATTTTCACAAAAACATTGAAACATTTCACACTAATTCTCTAATGAAGCATCTACATTTCATTCAGTGAAATGTAGAAATACATTGTGTATTTTCGTAAAGTTGTTTGAGAATGTGTGTGGTAAAGTTGGAAGTGGCTTTTGCACCTACGCCTGAAGCTAGTAAAATGAGGCTAAATTTATTTACTTGCATTTCTTTACTATGTGTGTGTAGATTCAATAAACAAGTTACGGTAGTTTCCTTCCTCCTTGTTCAATGTAAATAAATATGTTTATAATTTCTAATTGGTTTATATTTACATTCATTAAAGCAAAATGATATTTATGGATAGATTCATTATTGTACTAATATATTCATTTTCTGTAATTTAATATTTATATAAATTTAAGTGTCTGGGCAGAAATGTCTTGCCTTGATACTTATTCTAATCTTTTTCTGTAATTCCTTTGGCCATGCTGTGAACAGCTAAAAACTTGCTCTCCTTGTTGTGATAAACAAAATACTTTAAAATGATGATTCAAAATAAGTCCTTCACCCCTTAAGATTTTCTCTGTGGTTGCTTTCTTGGTGTGATGCAAAAGTATCTTGCGCATGTCTTAGTAACTTAGCTTAGTTCTCCACAGCAATTTTTAAATTTAATTTTTCCAATTAAAGAAAGTTTAGTTCTGGATGGGGAGGCTTGGTGGCACTCAGAGGAAGGATAGCAGGCTACCAAGAAGAGACTTGATACCTTATGAGCATACTAAGGGGGAAGAGGTCCCTCTCAGTCACAGTCAGAGGGGAGGGGAGTAAGGGGAAAATAGGAGGGAGGGAGGAATGGGAGGATACAAGGGATGGGATAACCATTGAGATGTAATATGAATAAATTAATAAAATATGTTTTAAAAGTTTAGTTCAATATATTTTGCTTATATTCCCCCCCCAACTCCGACTCCTACCAGATCTTCCCTGTCTATACATCGACTGAAGTTTATGTTCTCTGTCTCTGTCTCTGTATCTCTCTTCTCTCTCTCTTTCCGTCAAAAAATCAACCAATCAAACAAACAAAAGACAAAAATATAACAAACACAAATGATAACAGCACCATTAACACACACACATACACACACAGACACATACACACATACACACACACATACACACACACATACACACACACATACACACACACATACTCACACACACATACACACACACACATACACACACACATACACACACACACACACACACACACACACACACACA
>OU015371.1:27846457-27888935 GCA_907164505.1 Acomys kempi | reverse complement strand
ACACACACACACACACACACACACACACACACACACACACACACATATACACACAATTAAATGGAGACTGTTTTGTTTTGATCAACTAATCATATTGTGGTAAGTAACCACAGTGGAGTGTAGTTGATAATAACTAATGAAACTCAACTGAAGAAGAGTCGTTTTCCCTTTCGCAGCAGGTATCAGTTATCAATAATTTCATGGTTGTGGCTAGGACATTGTATGTATTGCCCCTTCTCATTGCTTAGATTAGATTTTGTTTGCTTTGAACCTGTACATATTTGTGACTGCTTCCACAGTCTCTATGAGTTCATATATGTATCTGGCCTAGTATGTCTTAATGATGCTATTTCCTTGGATCAGTCCACCAGCACTGGCTTTTACAATCTTTCTGCAACTTCTTTCATGTCTGTCTCTGGGCCCTGAACTAATGATTTTGATAAAGACTGCCAAGTTTAGCTGGCAGTTCCAAATTTTCTCATTCTCTGCATATTGCTTGATTGTGAATCTCTGTATTACTATCTAAAGCAGGAAGACATTACTCTGAGGAGATTTGCATTTTGCACTGATCTAACATTATCTTGCTTTAATGAATATGAATACAAATAATGTGGAATTTTAAAATAAAATTTATACTTGTTGTGCCATGAGGAAAATAACTACCACAATGTGTCTATTGCCTACAGCACATGAATAATAAGGAAATACACCACTCATATATATCCTATACCAATATGTCATCAGGATTGTTTTTATATATTCCTTTAGCAGCATGGTTAGGTATGGGTGTCTATGCATTTCAGTCCAAATACACAGAGAGACCAGGAAACTAGCTAGGAACCAGAAGGGAGGAGAACATTTTCCAATGGTAGGAAACCAAATATATTGATATAGAGTGATAACTGGGACATTTAAGAGGCTAATTAAGTGGGGGGAAATTGAAGGGCAACATAGGTAAAAGAGGGGAAGAAAAAGGACAAATAATATTTGAGGCTTTTTGAAAAACCATGTAGAAACATACTTAGAAGCTTCCTAAAACATATGAAAGAAATTTAAATAAAATTATCATATAAGTGGGCAAACTATAACCCAACTAGACATCTTATACCATTAAGTAAAATCCCTATGGCCAAAAATGGTAGACAGTTGCTGAATTTTTGACCACTGGGTCCAGTAGGCCTCCCTCTAACTTCACAGGTGATTGCCTATAAGGCTTTTGGCTACTCCCACAATCTGATTGTAAGACATTATTGATGAATTTAAATTGTTGTTTTATTTTAGTGAAGCCAAGTTTTCTTGGCTCTCTCTATTTCTCTCTATCTTATCCTTCTGCTCCTCACCAAAAGAAGTAAGGTTAAAATTCTATACTCATAGAATTTGGTTTTATCATTAATGGTAATTACAAATTCTGGACCACTGTCATTTTTTAATAAAAATGGCTCATTTATTCTATTAACTGTGAAAAAATCTGTGGAAGTTCTAGTTCCTTCTATAACTTAACCAAGGAAGAGAAATGACATGGACCTTATGTGTACTGATGTAAGTTAATGGCAAACACTGCACATATTATTTAAAGAAACTGTGTTGACAGCTTCACGGTTTCTCAATTTCCTCATGGTATATTTTATTCTCTCATTTAGCTCTCAGAAAGAGGTACTGTTGAAAATTTCTTTCTTTGACTTTAATAAGTGATGTATAATTTCTTCAATTTCCATGGTCTGATATTTATTATTTCTGGAAGTATATGGTAGAGCATTTGTAAAGAGAACCTTTAGTCCAAACTCATAAGGTTTCAAGTAGAAAATTTTGCCTGATTTAATTACATCTACAATGAGCATGTATCAGCTTCATCTGGTCTGCATAATCATGCCCATTTTCACATTTATTCCATGTTTTTTCTAACTAAGAAGGGCAGATGTTCTTTGATTATGTTAAAGTAGCAGCTAACCTTTTGAGAATATTGGAAGAGGGGAACATTGTTTAATATAGAGTAGTCAAAGATACACAGAGTCATATAAACATTTCCAGTAAATAGTCCCAAGTAAAACCAATGAAGTCAGACATTCACAGAATATCTAAATTCAGTAGGAAAAATGTCACCACATTTTAGACTTACAGAATCTGATAAAAATGCCCTTAAATAGAACATAAACTATTGTTAGCTGGAAGTAAGAAATAAGAAATACAGTTAGAATACTTCTCTGGTAAAAGGAATGTGAAATTTTTATATAGCTCTGACCTTATAGTTCACAGTGAAATGCCTACATGGGACTGAATCAGGAACATTAGGTAAGATCTCTCAAAATTTGCAATGTGCAATATACTTTATTTTTCTCTGAAGTCCTATTTCATACACCATTATTGGAAGGAAAATAGTCTACTTGATGGAGCAATGGACTGATGCAATATGTCAGGTTTCATGTTCCTTTCTACTAGACTGACAAAAAGTCATAGGAATTTAATTTAAAATAGGGGAAATTGAGCATTGCTTTATGAAGACCATTTGTATGCCATGCAGGGGATCTTAACCAAAAGTACTTTTGTGGTTATCCAAGCACATAAATACCAGGGCAACTTGGAAATGCTGCACACCATTTTCCTCCTTTCAAAACTGAATTATGCAGACTAATCAAATGGGTTTTTCTGCTCTTGCAAAACAGGCTTCACGAAGTGTGCAACTAAAATTAAAGAGTACATCTTGTCATGATTACTGGTACCCTTCTTTACTTTCTGTTGCCATGAAAACACCATGAAATAGAAAAATACGGGGAGGAATGACTTCATTAAAGAAGTCTCTTCCTGAGACCAGTCAGGGTAAAAACTCAACATAGGAGCTTAGTGGAAAGAAATGAGGCAGAGCCAACAGGAGAATGCTGCCAACTGCCATGTTTCCACTGATACTGCTCAGCTAGCCTTCTTATAAAACTCAAGAAAACATGTCCATGATGGTATGACTCCAGAAGAGAATGACCCTTCCAAATCAGTCAGTAATTGTGGGAATGTCCAGTAGCCATTACTGTAGGCAATCTTTCAACTGAGACTCTCTGTTTTCACAAGTTAATTATTTTTTTTATATTGCCTTGACAATAAAACCAACAAAGACAATAGTATTGTAATGCAGTGTATTCTTTTTTATCCTTCTTATTTTTATTTTTAAATTTGCGTTAGAAGTTGAAGAAAGACACTTACTGGGGTTGAGAAAACACATAAAACACAGAGGAAAAGAAATTCCGCAGAGCAAGATGAAGAAAATGGAAAGCTGAAAAACTCAGTCTCTTCTTGAAGGCTGGGGGCTCTTAAAATACCTGAAGACTCTTACTGTTTCAATTTAGGATTGATCAGTTTGAAGAAAATGGGATGGTTGACTGGCCCAGCCTGCTGTGTAACAAGTATATCCTCATCAGTCCTTGACCTTAACTTTGGTCAGTGATTCTATTAGTAGAAGGCCTGCTGGCAGTAGAAAAAAAGTTTACAAAACCATTGATTGAACCTATAGTCCTTAGTTTCAAGTTAGCAGGGTGAAGAAGAAGCCAGACATCTTTGAAATTAGCCATCTTTATTATGTAACCACGGCCCTTATCTTTATCAGTCCACTAACGTGGAGTCTGTCTAAGTAAATTCCTACAATGCCGAGTTAATAAGTTCTATATTGAAAGCCAAATCAGGGGCCAGGAGTGGTGGTGCACACCTTTAATCTCAGAACTCTGGAGGCAGAGGCAGGAGGAGGTCTGTGATTTTTGAGTCCAGCCTTATCTAAAAAGCAAATGCAGGACAGCTGTGGCTTGTTACACACAGAGACCCTGCCCGAATTACCTTGATGTTGAAATAGACTTTCTCTGCAGATTAAGAATAAATAAAACACGAGAAAAGAGCAAAGTTAAGTATGTTTGAATCAACATAAATATTTTTGGGAAAATTTTGTACACATTTTAAAACTGAATGAAAGAGTAGAAATACAAGGGAAGGGTTACATACAAATAATAAGTGACCATAATATTGGTAACTATACTACATCCTATTAAGAGAGTATAAAGGAGCCTTAACACATGAATATAAAATAGTGAAAGTACAGTGCTCATTGACTTGGGCAAAAGAACAAAGGAGACTTTTATTTATGTACAGTATTTGCTTTAAATATGGTTCATGCTCGCTTTTTATTTTATTTTATTTTTTGCACTAAATTGTTCACTTTAAATTTGCTTCAGTGTTCTCGTAAGTACTCCTAGTTTTGTGTGTTTTCAATCTCAGTTAGTACAAAACTGATAGATATTTGAGGGCCTCACCAGCAGCTTTATCATCCTATTGCTTCTCTGAATCGGTTAACACTCTAAGATCAAGCACTCATGGCCTGTTTGTCAGATTCTCTGAAACTAAGATCTCTTGACCTGTCTTCTCTACCTTTCAAAGGTTTCAATTGCTTTTAAATAATAATTACCTAGATTTGCACTTAATATGTTATACTCAGGAATAAATTTGCTCTTCAGTATTTAATAAATTTAATAGTTTTAGATTACTGGGGAGAAGTAAATAAAATATCAAAAGTAAAGTTTCGAACTTGCATATGATAATTTGAAATTGACTTTGGGGAGTAGTAGTTAATGCTCCTCGTCAAATCCTTTGGCTGAAATCTGTTTCACTGTCACCAGGCAATCAGAAGCTGGCAAGGAAATAGACATATTGGTATGGGCTCACCTGCTAACCTGTGGCACTCAACACATCACAGTCATGTACCGTTTCTGACAGTATTTGTTCCACTTGAAAAGCACAGAAGTTGAAGCAACTTTGTAGTTTGAAACTACTTACTGGAAAGTAAGATTATTTTTTTCACCTGGATTCTGACAAATATGGATGTATATTGATAATGTCATCTATTTAAATGGGCTTTGAATACCAGGAGAAAATTTATTTAATAAGAATAATTACTTTTAGAAAAAGTGTAAACAGATGATTAATTATTTTCTTTTTCAGCCTTGATTTATTTCTGTCAAGGTCTTTGGTGTAATGTCTTTTATTGTTTGTCAAGTTCCTGTTATAGTAAGTTGATGCTCTGCCTGTATGACAGTCTTCCAAGGCTTCTTCTAACAGAATGTGGAAAACACTTATAAAACTACACAATCTTGAAACAAAAATTATGTTGGTCTTCTTTTAAATCATACTCCATTTCTCTTATTCGCTTTTAATATATTCCTTAAAAAACAAAATTGCCTAAGTTAGGAAATAGAAAAAAAATGATACTATGGTGTGTATAGTGATAAATTCCCTGGGATAATTTATCTCACATTTCTACGTTTTTTAGATCTAATTATTCACTATTTTTTTCTCTATGTCAATAAATGCAGCACAAATTAGATATTTCTGAGTTCCAATTTCAATAAAAATGTTATGGTCAAAGAACAGCCCAACAATCACCTGTTAACGCCTTGAGAGGAGGTAACAGAGATACCAGATGAAATATTAGTTATAGTGAGAGAACTAAATACTTGCTACGAAGCAAGAATGTTTCCATTGAATTTATGGGGACTCTTTTTGGAAAAGAAAACTACTAAAGATTTTTACATTCACAGTATAACTAATAATAAAAACCACTACTTGAACTGTTCTAGATTCATTAGAGATTAAGAAATGAAAGGTCATTTAGATTAAATGCATTACCAGTTGGATTGTTTTTTAACAAGTACATAATCAGTTAAGCCTCATTTCATATCTTTCCTCTCATAAGTTAGCTATGCAAGCTCCTCTCTTACTTCTTAAGTTAAACTCAAGGGTTCACCTGTTGAATTTTATTCATGGTGTGTTTTTTAAACCGATGTGTTTTACTCTATTTTTTTTGTAACAGTTTACCTGGAAATAGAATTAGACAACATAATTTTTAGTAATTCACTATTATGTATACAAAGGACTAGAAATTATGCTAGAAGATGTCAGTAATTTGCTAGTGAAATGTCTGCTGGCAGTTAAATAGTTCCACCTTTATTTGGTTATACTAAACCAAATGTTAAATACCAACAATAATTATGCTATTTATGAGAAAATTCTTTAATACTGTTTTACTCTTAGGAAAAATTCTAAGAATAACTCATAAAATATTTAAAATGTTATCTCTGGCCCCAAAATATTCTAGTTTAACTTAGTCTGGTGGCTAAACAGAGTTAAAGTTGTGTATACCCTTATATATACACAAACATGCACACACACTTATATTAATATATAATTTTTGAAATAAAATTTGAGAACCTTGATATATATACAGTGTTCATTTTAATTTTTTATTTAAAAACCCTTATATATATGCATTGTACACCTTAAATTATTTTATTTAAAATATAATAATTTATGACACTGGTTAAGTATTGAGTGAATCCCAGCCTAAGATTCTACTTAGTCTTTAGACACAGAATCCTGAGACAGAAAATAGTACCCATAAAATGTGAGCTTTAACATCTCTTAAACAGCCTGAAAAACTCTAGTCGAACAAATGTTCTATGTTAACTCTAATATTAATTCTCCATATACTTGTTCTTGATAATATTAACCCTTTGACTTGTTACCTATATGCATGTTTGTGGATCTATCAACATGAGATTAAACAACTGACCCGTGGCCATGCTTTCATACACTAGAAAATACTAATAACTTTTTTCCCAAGGGTGGTGCCCAAGGGAAGTGTCTATCTTCAATCAATACTTAAATTTGATTGGCTTGTTATTGTGCAGGCCTTGTGATTTAATGAGTGGAACAGGCAAGTCCTGGCCTGAAGTTAGCATTTCAAAGCTCATACACCAGCTTTTATGCTCTTGCTTCCCACTTCTCCGTTGTTTCTCTTAACCCTTGAAAGCAAGAAGTCAATATGAATGATTCCTTCAAACATGATACTGAGGATACTTATACCTGGTACTTTGACCAATGAGTCTGTGCATTAACCAAATTTTTGTTACTCACTGGTTAATAAAAAGCTGTCGGATAAAAGAGGGAGGGGAGAACAAGAAAAGGACAACAATCGGGAGGTAATCTGAATGAATTATTTTAAAAATAAATTGTAAAACAAAAACAAAATACATCTTTTGATCAAAAGTTGAGAGTGACACAGTTTTATGGGTATGGGTATAGGTTCTAATTAGGTAAAATGAAGATTTCAAAATAACAGAAGTAGAGCGCTTGAGCTCCCAGATCACAAACTTTTGATCAGTTTTACAATACCAGTCACAAAAAAATCTTCTCTGTGAAGTATGTTTATTATCAAACTAGAAAGCAATTGCTTACCCTTATCCCCTCCATGACACTATTGTGCCAGTGGGCATATGTCACAAATCAGGCTTGTCTTGTAGCACACAAGACTCATGTCTTGACATGTTCTTTTGTATTTTTTCCTCTTTCATCATCTTTCATAGCCACTTCTTACACTAAATAAGCAAGGTAACATGGGGAGAGATTTCTCATCAGTTGAGACTGATGTCTCCATCTTCCATATTGAAATTAAGTGATATTCTCATTTCTAGTTATATGAGCATTAAAGAGAAATAATAATAACCTGAATTTTTTTACTACTATAACTTGCAGCTGCATAATATGCAAAGATATGTCTAAAATTCTATTTGATTATCATTTATTTATTTATTTGCACTTTACAGCTTGATTGCAGATCCCTTCCCTCCTCTCTTCCAAATCACACCTTTACACTATGTCCTCCATTCCCCTATCCCTTTATCCTCAGGAAAGGGGAGGCTCTGTACGGGAACCAGCCCATCCCAGCACATCAAGTCACAGCCACCGTCCTTTCTCCCACTATTCCACAAGACTCTCTGAACTGGAACTACTGTATGGTTTTGGGTTTCTGCATCTGTCTCCATCAACTTTTGGATGAAGCCTTCCAGAAAACAGTTATACTAGGCTCCTGTCTGCAAGCATACCAGAGTACATTTTAATATATTTTTATCTCTATATATACCTTTATATTATTCTACATATATACAATAAACTACCTATAGCAAGAATAATCATGACACAATCAGGAATTGTATAAATGTTACATTCTTAGTGATTTGGCTATTTGTATTTTACAGCCTTGAAGAAAAAATTTTTCTTATCTTGATGCATCTGAAATTCTGAATGGAAATTAATCTCCATCACATAGTGTCATTATCAACTTAAAACATCTCTCTAGACCTAAAAACATCTTAATCAAATGTGAGGCACCAGAGTACATGAGAAAGTCATCTCCCACTCTCCACTCAACTGTGGAGAATGTTCTCACCATTGGCTAGATCTGGGTAGGGGGTTAAAGTTTACCGCCTGTATTGTCCTTGGCTGGTGCCTTAGTTTGAGCGGGACCCCTGGGCCCAAATCTGACTATCATAATGTTCTACTTGTAGCTTTCTAGGACCTTCTGGATCCTTCTACTTTGCAATTCTCCCATGCTTCTCTCATCTAGAGTCCCAATAGAGACCTGGGGGCACTCAGAGGAAGGACAGCAGGTTACCAAGAAGAGACTTGATACCCTATGAGCATATACAGGGGGAGGTAATCTCCCTCAGGAACAGTCATAGAGGAGGGGAATAAGGGGAAGATGGGAGGGAGGGAAGAATGGGAGGATACAAGGGATGAGATAACCATTGAGATGTAAGAAGAATAAATTAATAAAAAAAAACATCTTACTCACCAAACAACTAAGCTTCATTGTAACACTAAGTTAAAGAATAAGCTTGATTACCTGAGTATGCCAGAAGTGTGGGTTAGTAGCTTTCCAAATGAGAAGATGACAGAGACAGTTTGCTACCTGAATAGTCACCCAAAACTCTCTATTATGTTGGAACATCGTCTTCAGCCTTCGGGCCCAATATATCTGATAGACATATTTGTGATGCAGGAACTATTGAGGACTTGCTTACCCTTTCTTGGCAGAGTTTATCTGCATCCAAGCTTGCTCCTTTTTAGGCAGAATTCTGTCTGTGTTAGAAATGAGGACATTTTGCCCAGTGGCTTATTTGCCACACTTGAAGCCATCTCCACAGGAGGTTCTTTGATGTTCATCATCCTCTTTGAGTTAGGCTGTGTGTTGCCAGGAGTTATCACCTCTCATTGTCAGTGAATCTTTAAAATAATAAAAAACAGTGTTAAATGTCATATTTTCTATGTCTGTGAGGTTTTTAAGGGCCTTATCTAACTAGCCTACCTTATTTTTCTATAGAATCATATCTATATACTGCCCCTAAGATGTATATTCTTGTGATAAAAGTAGACTAGTGACTGACATGACTATGATTTGTTCAACTAGTAATTAACTTGTATAATTTATTTATCCTAAACAGCCTACAATAGCACTTTCAAACTATTGGAAATAAACCTTGTATTATAATTGAGTTACATGGGAACAATAACTCATTATTAGAGTAGAAATATATATGTATATACAATGTGTGTTAAGAATAAACTTACATTTGAATTCTATACCACTGTATCTAAAGTTAAACTAATTTGTGCCTATATACAAAATTTTATACCAGTGAATTAAAAATTACCTTGTGAGTGACAATTGAAGCATTAAGTTGTGGAGTAGATTCAGAAATCTGCTTTTTATTCTATCTTCCCTGTATATTTCTATGTTCCTCCTTCTTTCTTTCAACACTATCGCCAAACCTAAGAGTGTAAGATAAGGGAAATGAGAGACATTGGTAGGACTAACACTGTTTTCTTTCTAAATAAGACCAATAATAACTTGCAACCAATTCCCATTGATAATAACCTTCTTTTCCCAAGAAAGCAACCAAAAACCTACGCAACCCCCTTAAAGCAAATGGGGCACCATTCTCTTAAGGTTTCTTTTGGCTGATTTGGGGGTAAATAATACCTAGTAGTGGCCCAAATAAAATTTGGAAAATGGTTAAACAAGCTATGAATTGAATTTGTGGTCCTGTTTCTATATGTTAAGAAATTCCAGGCTTAACTACAGTTCTGTGTGGGACAGTCTGAAATTCTGTACTAGTTGGCATTGGAAGCTGTCTTTGAAAGTGTCCTGAAAGCTGTCTTGTTCTAATGAGGAACAGCAATTGAAGCACTGGGTTCTGAAATAATGAAGGAAACAGTATGTCAGTATTCAGCATGCTGAGAGGAATGAATCCTGTCAGGTATGAGCCAATGTCAGTGTCCGGTTCTTTTGTTCTGGAAGCATATAATTTTTCACAAACATTATACAGTCCTAAAATTATAAGTGTATATAGTATGCATAATGCACAGAACAACTAAGGCTGATTTTCTGCTCTGTAAATCTTCCTTCATGCCATAGGAAGAATGGTATCTAGAAGAATATTATTAATAGTGTCTGGGTTTGGCTTTCTCCCATGGGTTGTGTCATAAGTAATTGGATGGCCAATCCCTTGACCTCAGTTCCATCTTTATCCCTACACTAACTACTTGTACACAGGGCAAATTTTGAGTCAAAGGTTTTGTGGGTAACTTGCTGTTCCCCTTTCTCCTCTGGCTACAAGAGATGGTCTCTTTGGGCTTCATAAACCCTGCTGGTAGAAATATCAGCTATGGTCCACCCTGGAAGCACCCTCATCCTAGAGATGCATCCCCACTGACTTCAATTCTCTCTCCAATCCTTCTCCCTCAGCACTCTTGATGCCCACCTCTGTTCTCCACCATACACATCTCTCACCCAGCTCCCTTCCTCCATCTATTTCAGCTGTCTATTTTGTTTCCCATTCTGAGTAAGATTCAAGCATACTCACTTGGTCCCTCCTTGTTGCGTGGCATCTTTTGGTTTGTGGAGTTTAGCTTGATTGTCCTGAACTTTATGGATAATATCCACTTCTAAGTGAGAACATGCCTTGTGTGTCTTTCTGCCTCTGGGTTACCTCACTCAGGATAATATTGTGTAATTCAGTCCATGTGTCTGCTATAGGGTACAGAACTATACAGAGACTTCTCAACAGAGGATTTTCTAATAGCCAAGAAGTACTTAAATAAATCTTCAATATCCTTAGTCATCAAAGCAAGTCAAATGCAAATCAAAATGACTCTGAGATTCCACCCATAAGAATGGCTAAGATAAAAAACCAAGTGACAGAGCATGCAGATGAGGATGTGGAGCAAGGGAAACACGGCTCCATTGTTGGTGTGAGTAGAAAGTTGTACAACCCTTGTGGAGATCAGTCTGGCAGTTGCTCAGATTCTACCTCAAGTCCAAGCTATACCACTCCTGGTCATATACTCAAAAGGTGTTCCATTATGTACAAGGACACTAGCTCAACTATGTACCTGGCAACTGTATTTGTAATAGCCAGAAATTGGAAACAATTGATGTCCTAGATGTCCCTCAGTAGAAGAACGGATAATGAAAATGTGGTACATTTACACAGTGAAATACTACTCAGCTATTAAAAACAAGTTTATCCTGAGAACATACTATGAATTTTTAATTTTTTGAAAAAAGTCAACACTAAGCAGTTATAATTTATTTCTTCACATTTTACTGTCACATATTCATATATTCTAGTTCTTATTTGAATAGCAGAATTATGCTTTTAAAAAATTATTTATGCCCTATGCTAATGATAAATCAGAATGCTTGTATTTGATTCAGTTTATCTCATCATCTTATCATCATCATCTCATATAAGCATAATTTAATATCATGAATACAGACATGATTTGACTAACCATCATATGGTCACAACAGTAAGCAAAGTTATTGAAAGATTGAGATTACTTCAGATTTGAAATCTGATAGATGTGTCCTATCTGGAAACTAAAAGGTGCCGTTTATTAAAGAATAAGGTTAACATCAGTTGAGAATCCTGCTTTAATCACTAGATATAGAGGCTGGATAGATGGCTCAGTAGTTAAGAGCACCGGCTGCTCTTCCAGAGGTCCTGAGTTCAATTCCCAGAATCCACATGGTGGCTCACGACCATCTATAAAGTGATCTGATGTGCGTTGTATACATAACAAATAAATAAATCTTTTTAAAAATCACTAGATAGAAGGATTACTTAGAGTCTGAAAATGTCAGGGTTTGTGAGGTTGCTCTTGGAATTTTAAAGGCATTTAAGGCTTTCCATTTTCTCTTTTTATGTTTTTATTATATTTTATCTATATATATAAAATGTATATGTGTCCTCACACACGTGAAAACATTATGCATATATGTAATGCTCCACAATATACACTTGCATTCTTAGTGGCATGCTCTTGTCTCAAATATAGCAGAGTAGGAAGCTGCGATAAATACTGAAGTTATAATCATTTATGGATTGAGCCAGAACACCTATACCTGAGCATTAAAAATGTATGCAAATATAAGTGATCTGTTAGGTGAAGTGAAAAAGAGAGAGGACTCCTTTGGGAAGGGCAAGTGAGAGCAATACAGAAGAAAGAGGGGTGAATAAAATACCCAGTAGATGTCTGAAAAATCCACAGGAAATCATGCAACTACCTGTTTACAAAGAAGTTGACTATATTACGTATGACTCCATGTATAAATATACAAATATGTTTTTATGAACCTTTCTCATTTCAGATAATGATGAGTCATAGAGACTACATAACACCACCATCACCAACACCACCAACACCAGCACCAGCACCAACAAAAAAACTCAATACCAGATATAAGAAGGCATCTTTTGATCTGTTGGTGAAGGATGACCACAAGACTTCCAAAACACACAGGTTATTGTTATTGCCTTTAGTTATTCCCCCCAAGGTAGAAGATAAGTCCCTAATGCTGAAGCCAGAATGCAGTTCAGAAACAGGACCAAGAAACTTATGTACTTGAACTATGCTAGATAATATTTATTTATTGGTTAGATAAAAGAGGCCCTGGGTTTGCAAGTAATCAGGAAAGGATATGTGTGAAGTTTGGGGAGAGATATGGAGAGGAAAATTTTTGAAAATAAAGTATACTCTCAAATAATATAAAAAAGAGAAGAACAGCATATGTAGATACAATGGAAGGTAACTGATTAATTTGTATAGGGCTCTACATGAAAGGGTAGATACTCTACAACTCATTGGCCACTGGAAAACAGTTGATAGGTTTATCACCATAGCAGTTCTTGATATTTACATAGATCTTGACAAATTATGTACATTTGTCAACTTTGTTTCCTTCAATATTTACAAAAATTTTAATAAATTCACTGTTATCTCTGGTAAGTGTCACATATCATAACAATGATATATATTTTCCAAATAAGTCAAAAGAGCTCATACAGTTTAAGTGATGCTCTTTAATTCTAAGACTGTGGTCTTTTTAATATAAAACTATTGCTCATCAACTTTTAAATTATATCTAGAAACCTCAAAATTATTTCTGTAATTGCTTGTGAACTATTCAATTCTATAAACTATTTACAGAGCAGTATTACCCTGTACCCAGTATCACTCGAATTAAAAATATAAAAAGTATGTACAGTTTATATAATCTTTTAACTGGGTTTGTATTAGGGCTTAGGATAATAAAAGTGTAGGAGGAACACACAAGTTAAAGACTCAAACCTAAGGTTGTGGAATATTGATTCACAAATAACTGAGAACATTATTATTTTTGCTGAGTCTTCTATGACTTATTCAGTATAATATTTCACTTTCCTCTATCAAATGTAAAGATGTAGTATAGATGCAAAATTCTTGCTTTGTTTTGAGTATTTGTATTAAGGTTGTGCTTTGACAGATGTTTTCCTCACTCATACTGTCCTTTTTTTTTTAACCTATACATTGATATTATTACACATATATACAATAAACTACCTATAGCAAGAAGAACCATGACAAGAAGAACATATATGTTACATTCATAGTGTTTTGGCTATTTGTATTTCGCAGTCTTGAAGAAAGCATCTTTCCTATCTTGGTGAGTATAAAATTCTGAATGAAAATCAATATCTATCACATCTCATCTATATTAACTTAAAACATCTATCTAGATTGAAAAACCTTTTAACCCCTATCAAACTAAGCTTAATTATAAGACTAAATTAAATGGTCTTCGAGCCTAACAGAGACTTGAGAAGGAATAAAACTTAATTACCAGAGTGAACTAGAACTGCAGAATAGAAGCTTCCAAAATGAAAAAATGACAGAGACAATTTACTGAATGACAGCCATCCTACACTCTCTATAACATTGGAGTATCATCTTCAGCCTTCTAGCTCAATATTTCTGACAGACGTATTTGCCAGAAAGGAACAATTGAGCACTTGCTTACCTTGTCTTGGCCATATTTGGCCATCAAATCTGCTTGCATCCAACCTTGCCAATTTTTAGGCAGAATTCGGTCTGTGGTAAAAATGAGGACACTTTGCCCAGTGGCTGATTTGCTGAACTTGACGCCAACTCCATAAGGAAGTTCTTTCCTGCTCATCATCTTCTTCAAGGAAGGCTGGGTGTTGCCACGAGTTAACTTCTCTCACTGTAAATGTGTTTTTTTTTAATATGAGGCTATTCTGTCTCTGATGTTAGGGAACTTAATACAATAAGAATATGAATAGGTTCCTAAAATATTTTCGTTTTACTCAATTAAAATTTTCTTTAGATATCATGATCATCATTTTCTATGAAACTGATCATGTCAATACATATTATACAGTTTGATACAGTTCCAAGGCTCATTTAATTATAATTTTCTTTTTACCATTTTTATTTACATATTTTCAGTCAGTAATGAATTTATTAATCAGGAAACATTTGAATTTTGTTACTAGTACTTTATATTGGATTTTTTCCACAAATATCAGTGATAACTGTAAATGTATGTAACAAATGTAACAAGTGTAAATGCATCTGAAATACGTGAGAAATTAACAAGTTCCTACAAAAACATTGCATACATTTTTAAATGAAACTGATAGCTGTTTTAAGTCTTGAATATTTGAACATCAATAATAAATAGTTTCATATCCTTATCAGAAACAGAATAAAATAGCAGTTGCAAGGATAAATACAATGGTATTTGGCAAAAGATGCAATGACATTTGCAAGCTATACAAGGTATACAAAATTAATTTCTAAGACTAGTTTTCCTGTCAAACTTCTGTATGTTTTTCTGACTTCTAGGGAACACAGATAAATAGAGGCAGCCTGAATGCTTCACTGCCAAAGGAATTGTGTTTGTATCCCATGAGCCAAAAAAAAAAAAAAAAAAAAAAAAAAAAGCAGTTCCTCAGGAGCCATAGACTCTAATCTGAAAAACCTATGATGAATAATTTTCCGAACACCTAAACCAGGCCAACTCCATGATTCCCTAAAAAAAATCTCAAAATTCCATACAATAAAATGAAGGCAATGCCAGAACATAGTCATGTGAAAAATATGAAATGAATTCAAAATTGAAAAAACATCAGAAAATAAGGGTCAATCATGTTACAAATTATTTTTGTTTTTTAAAGTGAAAATTTCAAGAAACTGTACCATATTCATTCCATAAGACCAAAGCCTTAGATCAACATGCAGAGTTGATCTGAATTTCTTTATGTCAAGGTCTTTCAGCTGTAAAGTATATGGTGGAATAATTGCTGAAAGTTGAATGGCCCATGAATTGGCTTATAATAATGGGTTAGTATCAGTACACTGATTCTTTTGTTTGTTTGTTTGTTTGTTTTTGTTTTGTTTTTCAAGACAGATTCTCTCTGTGTTAGCCTTGGCTGCCCTGGACTTTCTTTGTAGACCAGGCTGGCCTCGAACTCACAGTGATCCGCCTGCCTCTGCCTCCCGAGTGCTGGGATTAAAGGCGTGAGCCACCATGCCCGGCTGTTACACTGATTCTGATAATCATATTTTTTGCAGGAAAGTATACACACTCACAAATTATTGTCACTGCCCACGGGACAAATTGAACCAGGGTTCACAGGAAAGAGGGAGTAGGGACTAAAAGTGGGGTACAGAGACGCAAGAAATAGTGAGTCAAGTCTGGAAATTTCTGATCAAGACTCCCTTTAGTGCAGATGAGTAAGACTTTATATGGCAAGATCAACAGGATCTATTCTATTCCACCTTTCCCTAGCCCCCAGGCAAGAATACAATTGCATGAATAGCTCCCTGTAGGAACCTCCTTAATCCTCTGGGTAGTTCCCTGTAAGGACTTCCCTATTTCTTTCAAAGGTAAATAATTCAAAGATAGCCTAGAACACAAGACCTCCTTCAGCAAGGGTCAACAACACTAAGGTCACAGCATGCAGCCTAAGCACAGGATTTCTAACATGGCTGAATTTTGCATGGCTCCCCCCCAATTTATTCAGTTATTAGAATACTATGCTATGAAATATGTCCAATTCATTGAGGGTGAAATTATTATTTTTTCCAAGATATATATTATTTTATTAATTTGTCCTTGTTACATCTCAATGCTTATCCCATCCCTTGTCTCCTCCCATTCTTCCCTCCCTCCCATTTTCCACTTATTCCCCTCCCCTATGACTGTGACTGAGGGGGACTTCTTCCCCCTGTATATGCTCATAGGGTATCAAGTCTCTTCTTGGTAACCTGCTGTCCTTCCTCTGAGTGTCAACAGGTCTCCCCCTCCAGGGAAAATGGTCAAATATGAGGCAACAGAGTACGTGAGAAAGTCATATCCAACTCTCCTTATTGAAAACAAATTTTCTTTTGTGTTTCAAATTGTATTGAGACATTTAAATGCATGCTAAAATGTACCCGTGGAAGCTCATTAGCTTAATAGGAAGACTCACTGTATTCTGAAGGTTATTTTCAACTTTGAGCCTATCTATCCACATTCTAATTTGGTTTTCCAGTTAAAAACATCTCTGTAGTGCTACTTGATGTCCTCTTAGACTTTACTAGGTGAGACCTTAGGGTTCCTTTTCAATATTTAATTAAGGTAGAGGTACTATTTCTTCTGTACATTCTGTAGTCTTGCTATATTTTTTTTTTCTGTTTGAATGTCTTTGAGGGCCCTGAGAAATCCATACCTCTTTAATTGGCAAGAATAAAGCTTTTATGCATTTGAGTTTTACAGATGAACTCATTACAGATATAAATGTAAACAATTTTTATTTCTTTCCTGTGTCTATCAGCACAATTATGAATTGCTCTCTTGCTCCCTCTCTCTCTTTCCTCCCTTTCTCTTACTTCTCATTTTATAAAAGAAAAATTAACTCTAATATCTTTATAAAGATTTCTGTTAAATAATGATTTAATTTATTTAAAAAAGTTTAACTTCTCTTGGCTACTAGAAACAAGATTTGAACAACATTGCAGTGATACATGGGTATAGATTGTGTCTAAACATGTCTCACATATTAGAAACATCTCTTCTTTGATTACTATGGATATGAAGTGCCTAAAATGGAATTACACTACTCTGTTCTGGGGATCCTTGAGAAATATGAAGTATATTTATTTCTAAAATTCTCAATGATGGTAAATGTTCAAAACAGTTTGTACAAAAGCAAAGTAGAAAAAAGGGAGAAATGAAATAGCCTCCTCAAAAAACTATTCGTTTATCCTTTTAGGACACTGGGCACATACAAGCTACAACTCAAGAGCCCTAGAGGAATGCTTGTCACCCATTTTTTTTTTCAAATGCACAATCAAGTATTTCATCTTGAGAGAAAGTAAGTTATTTTATTTTAGGAAAACAAAAGAGGAAACAACTGAAAATGTGACTGGTAAATAATTATTAATGATTAATGCAAAAGTGTTATGCCTAATACAAAATTAAAACTAACGTTCAAGTAAGTTGAATATTGGGATCCTATTATTTTATAAGAGAAAAGTAAATGGGTTATCAACATGTCTTAAACAAAAGAAATGCGACAAAGTAAACAGTCTGCAAAATATAAGGATAAATGAAGGTGGCTAAGTAACATTAGTTGAAAAAAATTACCTTGAGAAAGAAATGTATGCAAAAATGTTTAAATTATCTTAATTATCAGGATCTGTGGTATATTTTATACTTAACAAATCTAATATTTATGTTATTATTTTTATAAGGCATTAACAAGGTCAGAGGCTAGTTTTCTATTATACTGATATACTATTTTTATTCAGCTATAGTAAGAAACAAGTTCAAGTTATTAAGTGAACTCTTATTGTTGATGAACTGCTGTGATGAAGAATGTACAAAGGATTTATTTTATAGATTTTTCTATTTTCATTTCTTACAATTCCTTCATAATGAGTTTTGAAATCTATTTTATATATTTGAAGCAATGCAGGTGTTTTCTGGATATAATACTCACATATGTCTATAAATATTTATTTTTACTATCTTTAATATTTCCATGCTTTGTCTACATTTTTTCCTTAATATCTTTTGACATATATGAATTGAAAAGAAAGAATCCTTAGTTAGATGCCAGAGTTAATTTAATCTTAAGTAGTATCTTGAGGAGACATTCCTTGATCATTAAATACAGCCCAATTCAACAAGCACTAAAATTCAGTGCAATTTATACCTGACTATAGAGTATGTCAAATAGATGTAGGATGATGTGATTACACATTTTTTAACTTACTTTCAATACACAAGTTAGATACCAAGCACTTATTATTTCCAAAGTTCCATTCAAGTATATGCTTTGTAAATATCTATTAGTTTTTGTCAGGAGTACTTCTTACTGGCTTGCTTCTCATAGTTTGTTCCTTCTGCTTTTTTTATATGACCCAGGACCACCATGCCAGTTGATGCCCTAGGCACAATAATATGGACCTTTCCCTGTGATTCATTAAGAAGAAAATGTCCTTCAGGTTTTCATGCCTATAGTTAAATCTTATGAAGGTTATTTTTTTCTCACTTGAGAGTCCCTCCTCCCAGAAGATTTTAACTTGTGTTAAGTTGAAGTAAAACTATACATAACACTGTCATATATATTTCACATAGAATATTATTTATCTTTTTGTAATGTTGAAAACCTATGACCTTAAAATAGACAGAGTCCTGCAAATTTTTTAAATTAACATCCTGTTTGAGTGTGTTTGTATATGTATATGTATATGTGTTTGTATATGCATGTGTGTGTGTATGTATGTGTGTATATATATGTATATATATACACACACAGACACACACATCTCTCTTTCTCCTCTCTCTCTCTCTCTCTCTCTCTCTCTCTCTCTCTTTCTCTCTCTCTCTCTCTCTCTCTCTCTCTCTCTCTCTCTATAGGTCAGAGGAAAGTTCACAGGACCTGGTTCTCTCCTTCTACAATGTGGGGTGCAGGAAATGAACTCAAATGCCTGTATCCAATGAGCCTTCTTGCAAACTCTACTTTAATTTTTTTCTCTCTTTCTTTGTTACTATCTCTATATAGTCATCTATGCTTTTTATCTAATTATTTTCTAGTTATCTCAAATCTGTGCAACAGATACATGCATATATATCTAAATAGGGTCAAGGAATAATTTTGTTTTGCCTCCATAGTTTATTATTTAAGCACAAGAGGAATGTAATCCACAGGCATTGGTTTTGTATAAAACTAATAACATTCTTCATATAGTTAGTATACCTACCTCCACACTATATGTATACTAAAAAGAAAATATCATAGTAGCTTGACTCTTAGACAACAAAACGAAAAAAAAAACCATTAAGACATTTTCCCCTACAACGAGATAATAAAATTGAGCTGGGTTTCTTGTCACATAAGTACACTAGACCAGGATCTCTACAAGGCGAGTTTTCACTCTCTACTATTTCACAAAATGATTTAATCAAGAAAGTACCATTCTTTCATGTAAGTCAGGTGCATCTTCTCTTCCTCTTACAAAACATGTCTCCCAAAATCCTTGCTGATTTTCTCTTCATTGTAGGACAACTCTGTGTAATTGTGAGTGTTGTGTGTTTTAACCATTGCTGCTGCTCTCTTCCAATTGTCTTGCTGCTCTGATATTTTGCCACTTTTTGGCTTAACAACTTTTGCAGCTTTACCTGCACCCAACCAAACTCGCCTTTCTTCTTGGTAGAAGCTCAGTGTGTTATAACACATGCTTAATACACCTAGGCCAGGAATGGAAATTCAAAAGTATCTTTTGTTGTTTCTCTGCCTAGAAAGAGTGTTAACTGAAATTTTTTTTATCACTTTAGGTTTCTGTCTGCATAAATCACACAGATTCATTGCTTTTGAACCAGGCACAACACTCCCACAGCGTGGTCATCAGGACAAATGTTCCCCTTTGGTTTATTTTCAATCTTAGCTGGGCACTGGCTCTTAGAATTTCAAACTAACATTTGTGCAGCTTCCCCTAAGCATTCAAAGTGTGATCAAGTGACTGATGTTGAACTGAATGTGACAGAGAGCAAACTGGCCTATAGTCCTCCCACACTTTTGAGTCCCCTGTTACAACTGGAAAGTTACCTCTATTTCTCAACAGTTTTTGATGATTTGTAGAAAATAAACATCCTGCTCACTTGCACAAAAAGAATAACTTCTCATTACTGCTAATAATTTGAGCTGAGGCACAAGTACATAAATTTATTTTTGTTTCCTTGCATTCTGTTCAACTTCTTTGGATTGTTTTGGAATTCATTAAATATGCATCAGCACACAGATATCTCTCTAAAAACTATGTAAAATAGTGTGAAACTTCATTCTATTAACTTTAATGACTTACATTATTCTCCTCAAATCTATTCTGATGGGATGGACATTATGTTTTACATTTGAACTCCAACTAATGAAGCTTTTCAACAATTAATGATCCAGTTATCATATAAAAACATTTTTAAAAAATGCTTTGTAAACCTAGAGTATGGAAAAAGATTACTTTATCATCCACTGGATATTGAGTGCATTTTTAGAAATTCACTATTAACACTTTCAATGAGGTATTCCTCAAAACCTTAAGACAATTATCTAAAAATTGCTGTTACTGTACATCATCTCATATCTTCCTTCATAGCTATATTGGAAGACCTTATCTAAATATTTTACTTTATCTTGCTACAGAATAATATCTACCTGTTACACCTAGGATGTATACTCTTGTGATAAAAATAGATTAGTATTTGATATGACCATGATTTGGTCAACTAACAATTATCTTGTATAGCTTTTGTATCCTGAACAGCCTGCAATGGGACTTTCAAGTATTGGAAGTAAACTTTGTATTATAATTGAGTTGTTCGGGTTCAATATCACATATTAGATTAGAAATATATATATATATATATATATAGTTTGTGAAGAGTAATCTTAAATTTTAATTCTATACCAATGTAACTAAAATTAAGCATATTTTGCATCCATGTTTAAAATTCTGAACCAGTGAATTAAAAATAAACGTATGAGTAACAATTAAGGAGTTAAGTTGAGGAGTGGATTAACTAGTCTATTCTTTGTTCTATCTTCCCTATATACTTATGTATTCACCCTTCTTTATTTTCAACCTCCATCTCCAAACTTAAGAATGAAATATCAAGGAAAGAAAGAGACATACCTGAGTCCAACCTTATTTTCTCTCTAACTAGGACCAACAATAACATATAACCAATTCCCTTTCAAAATAAACATCTATCGCCCAAGAAAGCAACCAAAAACCTACCCAATCCATCTTAAGGGAAATGGGACACCATTCTCTTAAGGTTTCTTGTGGATGCTTTGGGATGAATGATATCTTTACATGGTCCAGAATAAAATCGGGAAAATGGTTTAAAAAAAAAAGAGCTAGGAATAGCATTTGTGGTCCAGTTACTAAATTCCAGTTTTATGTAGAGTCCTGTGTAGGACAGTCTGAAATGTTGGACCAATTGGGATAGGAAGATGTTTTCAAAGCTGTCCTAGGAGCTGTCCTGTTCTGATGAGGAACAGCAATTGAAGCACTTGGTGCTGGAACATGAAGGATGCAGGATATCAGTGTCCAGCATGCTGAGAGAGACCTGTCAGGTCTGATCTAGCATCAGTACCCATTTCTTTTGTTCTGAAAACATATCATTTCTCACAAGTATTATACAGTCCTAAAATTATAAATTTTTAAAATATTTTATTTATTTAATCATATTACATCTCAATTGTTAGCCCATCACTTGTATACTCCCATTCCTCCCTCCCTCCTGCTTCCCCCCTACTCCTTTCACCTATGACTGTGACTGAGGAGGACTTCCTCCCCCTGTATATGCTCATAGCGTATCAAGTCTCTTCTTGGTGATCTGTTATCCTTCCTCTGAGTGTCACCAGGGATTCCTGTCAAGGAACTTGGTCAAAAATGGGGCACCAGGGTTTGTATGAAAGTCAGACCTCACTCTCCACTCAACAGTGGAGAATGTCCTGTCCATCTGCTAGGTCTGAGTAGGGGTTCGAAGTTTACTGCCTATATTTTCCTTGTCTGGTGCAATAGTTTGAGCAGGACCCTAGGACCCAGATCCACCTGTCATACTGTTCTCCTTGTAGGTTTCCAGGACCCTCTGGATCCTTCTATTTCCCTATTCTCCCATGCTATTCTCACAATAAGTCCCAATAGGATATCTTCCACTCTGACCCACTTTCCTGGTAAGTAAAGTTTTTCACCGGACATGCCCCTTGAGCTAGTGTCCAGATATAAGTGAGTAGATACCATTTGTCTCTTTCTGATTCTGGGTTAACTCACTCATTATGATCATTTCTAGTTCAATCTATTTGTCCACAAAATTTCAGGACTTCTTTGTCTTTAATAGCTGAATAGTATTCCATAGTGTAAATATACCACAGTTTCTTTATCCATTCCTCTACTGAGAGACACTTAGGCTGTTTCCATGTTCTGGCTATTATGAATAAAGCAGCTATGATCATGGTTGAGCATATGTCCCTGTTGTGTGGTAGAGCATTTTCTGGGTATATTCTAAGGAGTGGAATAGCTGGGTCTTGAGGAAGACCTATTCTCATTTTTCTGAGAAAGTGCCAGATAGATTTCCACAGTGGTTGTACTAGTTTGCATTCCCACCAGCAATGAAGGAGTGTTCCTCTCTCTCCACATCCTCACCAGCATGTGGTATCAATTGAGTTTTTTATCTTAGCCATTCTGATGAGTGTAAGATGGAATCTCAGTGTGATTTTGATTTGCATTTCTTTGATGACTAATGAAGTTGAGCATTTCTTTAAGTGTTTCTCATCCATTTGATATTCCTCTGTTGAGAATTCTATGTTTAGTTCCGAGCCCCATTTCTCAGTTGGGTTATTCGGTTTGGTGGTGTTTAATTTCTTGAGTTCTTTATATATTTTGGATATTAGCCCTTTGTCAGATGCAGGGTTGGTGAAGATCTTTTCCCAGTCTGTGGGCTGTCGCTTTGTTCTCTTGACAGTGTCTCCTGCCTTACAGAAGCTTCTCAGCCTCATGGGGTCCCATTTATTAATTAAAGCCTGGGCTGTTGGTGTTCTATTCAAGAAGTTGTCTCCTATGCCAATGTGTTCCAGGCTGTTCCCCACTTTTTCCTCTAACCAGTTTAATGTCTCTGCTTTTATTTTGAGGTCTTTAATCCACTTGGACTTGAGTTTTGTGCATGGTGACAAATAGGGGTCTAATTGCATTTTTTCTACATTAGACATCCAGTTAGACCAACACCATTTGTTGAAGATGCTATCGTTTTTCCATTGAATAGATTTGGCTTCTTTGTAAACAATCAAGTGACGAAATGTGTGTGAATTTATCTCTGGGTCTTCAATTTGATTCCATTGATCCACCAGCCTATTGCTGTGCCAGTACCATGTTGTTTTAATTACTATTGCTCTATAGTCGAGCTTGAGACCGGGTATGGAGATTCCTCCAGAGGATCTTTTATTGCATAAGATTGTTTTTGCTATTCTGGGCTTTTTGTTTCTCCATATGAGGTTGAGAATTGATCTTTCAATATCTTCAAAATATTTTGTAGGTATTTTGATAGGGATTGCATTGAATCTGTAAGTTGCTTTTGGTAAGACGACCATTTTTACAATGTTAATTCTCCCGATACATGAACAAGGTAGATCCCTCCATCTTCTGATGCCATCTCCAATCTCTTCCTTCAGAGATTTAAAGTGTTTTTCAAACAAGTCCTTCACTTGCTTGGTTAGGGTTACTCCTAGATATTTTATATCGCTTGTGGCTATTGTGAAAGGTATAGTTTTCCTAATTTCTTCCTCTGCATGTTTGTCATTTGTATATAGGGAAGCTACTGGCTTTTTAAAGTGAATTTTGTATCCAGCCAATTTGCTGAAGGTGTTTATCAGCTGTAGGAGTTCTGTGGTGGAATTTTTGGGGTCACTTATATACACTATCATATTATCTGCAAATAGGGATAATTTGTCTTCTTTCTTTCCCATTTGGATCCCCTTGATCTCCTTTTGATATCATATTGCTCTGGCTAGAATGTCAAGAACTATATTCAAGATATATGGAGAAAGAGGGCAGCCTTGTCTGGTCCCTGATTTTAGAAGGATTTCCTTGAGTATCTCTCCATTTAATTTAATGTTGGCTATTGGCTTGCTGTATATAGCCTTTATTATATTTAGGTATGTGCCTTGTATTCCCAGTCTCTCCAGAACTTTAAACATGAATGGGTGTTGGATTTTGTCAGATGCTTTTTCTGCATCTAAGGAGATGATCATGTGGTTTTTCTCTTTCAGTTTGTTTATATGGTGGATTATATTGATGGATTTCTGTATATTCAACCATCCCTGCATGCCTGGAATGAAGCCTACCTGGTCATGGTGAATGATGTCTTTGATATGTTCCTGTATTCGTTTTGCTAGTATTTTATTGAGTATTTTTGCATCAATGTTCATAAAAGAAATTGGTCTGAAATTCTCTTTTTTTGTTAGGCCTTTATGGGATTTAGGTATCAACGTGACTATGGCCTCATAGAAAGAATTTGATAATGTCCCATCCATTTCTATCTTTTGGAATAGCATGAAGAGTATCAGTATTAGCTCCTCTTTGAAGGACTGGTAGAATTCTGTGGTGAAGCTTTTTTTGGTTGGGAGACGATCAATGATTGCTTCTATTTCTATAGTTTACTCAGACTAGCGACAGGAGATACTTAGAATAAACATTACAGTGCAATGTCCAGAATTAAACCAGATAGTGGGATAAAGAAATCACCATTGATTGAAAAGAGTTACATATTATACTGTGCACAATAACATTATGCCAACACCATGTAGCATTTATACTCTTAGTTTTTAAAGTCTCAGAAATTTACTGAGATGGCTCCATTTTAAGGGATGATAAGAGAAAGGAATATCATCTCACTCACTAGATATATTTATACTTGGATTTACTAAACATCCAGATTTCTCATGTAGATATGTTCTCCTAGAACTATACATTTAAACCTCATTTTGTCTTTATTAACCACGCACTTTTTCATTCATACCTCTTCTGAGTCTGATTATCCTATGAAGTAAGTCTTACTAGCCACAACAGCAAAACAGAAATACTTCTCTTTAGTATTTCTTGTATCTAGACCTTGGGAAACCCTCACCTCCACATCTTTACAGCTGATTTCTTGGTGCATCCAATCAGCTTTGCCTTCCAAGCATTTTGAAATGCCTTTCAAATAGATTGAGATAACTCAGACCTAAGATCTTTTATACTGGCGATAAAACATTTGAAATTATCTCAGTGACTAAAGCTTGATAACATGCTGAGATATGTATTCCTTCTTCACCATGGAGGGCATTATCAGAGTGAATATGAAGGAAACACTAAAAGATAGTACAATGACTTATTACTAATTCATTTCATTTTTCACTTTCCTTCTATTTTATCACAATTCTTCTAATGACATTTTAATTTGCTACTTTGTGTAAATATCTATACTTTCTGCCCCAGGCATATCTTATATTCAAAATGTTAATTAGGACGTAGAATTGATAAGAAAATATTTCTTTTCTATCTATTTATAGTTTATAACTAAAGCAATAGAGGTTTAAAGGGACTAAAATTTTGTCTTAAACTGAACGCAATAAGAGGTTGGAGTGTTATTGTTTGTACTATAATAATTTGTGCTTTTAGACCATATATTATCATAGATATCATAGGATAATATAAAGAAATGATGAACCTGCATCACTCAAAGTAGGATTAGGAACAGCTTATTTATAAAAGAAAATGAGCATTGATGGTGTATATCTAAATTTGGAAACTACTAATCATTTAGCTACTTGCTAATTTTTTATCTTCAGTCCCAATTAGACTAATGCCATTAATAAAATTAAGTTCATGGTGTAGCTTAGTAGTTTAGAATAATATTATATTTTAGTAGTTTTTTAAAATTACTTTTCATAGTTTTCTAAGGATTGTTGGTCTTTCTTGTTTCTATGCATTGTGAGAACTTACTCTAAGATTAAAATAGCACTTACTCAAAAATTAAGACAATTAACTAATAATATTGCTTAGAACAAACTATCCTCATTCCTCATCAAAATCCATGTAAGTTATCATTAAATGATTATTACGATAATCTGGGTTCCTATTACAAAATGCTTTCCACATTATTGTTAGAATATGAATTTGTAAAAACACACCTTAACAGCCATACATGATAATACAAAAAACTGTGTTGGCTTATAGTTGTAACATTAAAGAGGAAAATATGTAGATCTGTGTGTTTAACTCTGTTTTGAAAAGTTCTTATTTTTTACTACTCTGCTATTATATTGAGTACAGTATAAAAACAAGTAAAAGTCACTGCTTATTAATGGAGTTAAATCTAACCTTATTTTAAATATCTCCATAAGTGTACGAAAAATTCTCTACTTCTCAGAGTGTAACCTGATAATTTGTCTTAAAATATGAATTTGTTTCATATATATGATTTTTATTAGAAAATGTTGAATGTTATAATCAAAATCTTTAAAATAAACTTAAACATTATATTTTAGAACAGTTGAACTTAAGGTTATAAAATTGGTGATGAGATTTATATCCCATATTATGCTTCTGTTTTCATATTAATCTGCCTTTCAGGTTTTGTTTTGTTATATTTCTCTTTAATATATGATAGATGTAAGTCTAAACGTTGTGTTTACTTCCTCAGATGAGGTGATAAGATGAGAATCATCCCCAAGATATGAGAATAAATGCCTTGGGTCGAGCTTAGAGTGTTTCTGTACATGTTTTATATATACCTACAACTTGAGGCTTCTAGTCTCCTTACAGTCTATTCCTCAGTAACCCCAACCTTGAGGGCTTCAGTTTTCAGCCTTCATCTGCTAACTTAGGCCTACAGTGTTTCAGTCTCTGAGAACTACTGCTAAATAAAATTACCATTTCAAGCTATTTCGGGACTCTCCTTGGCTGGTTCAAATCTGCCGTTCTGGTCTGAATACCCCTCCAAGCTGACTGCTTCAACCTGGCTTTTCTCTCAGCTTGTGACTGAATTGCTCTGCTTGGCTTCAAACTAACTTTGGCAATGTGTTCTGATTTTCTGGCTCCTTCTCAATCTCTCACTCATTCTCTATTCAATCTATTTGTGTAAAACTGTCCCCATAAAACTGCCACACACACATTATCCACACTACATAACTGTTCTTCTCTCCCTGCACTGCTCTTAAGTAGCCTTACTTTCCTGTCACCGTCTCATGAGATCTAAGTATATCTATGGCTGACTAATTATGCCAAGTCTTTCTCTGATTCATCACTTTGCCCTGCAATTAAATGTCATTTGCAAAGATGTTTGTTTCTTCTATTAGCTAATCTTACTTTCATTGTTTAGGATTAAAGGTGTGTACTAAGGGTGTGTCTGCATTACAGCCATATTACAAAGACATAGAGAGTCTTTAGATGTGATCCATGCCAGAGAAGCCCTGTTACTAAGTTAAATTCCTCTACAGTTATATTCTTGATAGCTGTATAAATAGCATAAAAGGGAAAATATGAGAAGTAAAAACTTGCACTAAATTTCTGTAAACATTATATTAAAAGGTACTATGGCAGTAACTTTCTAAAATATAAACATATGCATACATTAACAAATGGTTTAAATTAACAGAGCAACAACAGTCCTACTAAAAATGGAATAATAACAACTACAACAACAAAAAGCCCGTTGACAGGAACGGGTTAGCTCCATTAGATTTTTAGACAAGTGTTGTCTCAGAGATGTTCAAATATTACTGCTCTTGGCTACCTTCCATACATGATTTTAAGATGGTATAGCTGAAGATACCACACAGGTGAATCATAGACTATGAGGAAATGTAGCTGCTGTTTGCCTTCAAGCTTTATAAACACTGGCTAACTTTAGTAGCGCTGGAAACTCTTGTGCACAGCATGGGAGGAGACAAGTAATCATCAGTCTTATCTAAGTGTGAATCTTGTAAGGTACAAGAGTGACCTACATGCAAGACATAACCGCTGATATAACAGTAGCGTGGGTGCCAAGGGAGTAACCAAACTCTTGTTGGATTTCAGGCCTACTGCACTAGATGGCCCTCTTGTATGACATAGCTATCAAGACCAAAAGCATGTGAGTAGAGGGCCTACTACTATTACTTGGCTAATAAAAGTATACCATTTTTTACAATACTTAAAATTTGTGCATCTTTCTAACCTTAGCAGAGAAATTTAGTTTTGCAGTAGACGTCAGCTAAGACAGAGACCTATAATGCATCATGGTGTAGAGAATAAATGACTAAGAAGTACTCAGGGAAAAATGGGACAGTTGTACTGCAGCCCACTTCCTTTGGCTCTAGGATAGTTGTTTAAAATGGGGAAGAAAAGACTGTAAGAGTCAGATGGAGTAGATGACTGCATGGAGAGAGTGCTTTGTAAACACAACAGGAAGTTGCACATAAAAAACCTGCAGAGATTGCGGCGATATGAACCAGGTTTGTATGAGATAAAGCCATACAAATTCCAAACATGGAGTGGGATCTTGGAAGGAAATAACACCCATGTTATAGGATCTGCTGGTAATTGGTAATTGCTGCTGGGGGAGAGGAGAGAGAGAGAGAGCGAGAGAGAGAGAGAGAGAGAGAGAGAGAGAGAGAGAGAGAGAGAGAGAGAGAGAGAGAGAGAGAGAGAGAGGGAGGGAGGGAGGGAGGGAGGGAGGGAGGGAGAGAGACTAGCTTTCTTTGAGATTGTGGCCCCCGGTAGGTCTGCCATGCTCTGTTGTATACAACATATCCATGCAAATGTAGGTAGCACTAATTGGATTCAATGGGTTAAAATGAAGAGGAATTCAGAGTTGAGTGGGCATAGAATAGGCCATAAATCTGAGAGTAGAAGGGAGGAGGAGAGAATATAACAAAATGACAATCAGTGGAAGCCTCAAAGATAAAAGATACATTAAGAGGTAATTTTTAGTTTATGCTGGATGTAGAGAAGCAAGCAAAACCCAAAGTGGAATGAAAGTCTTACTGGTTATCATTACTCCAGCTGATGCCGTAATCAAGGTGACAGGAAAAAAATGCAGAATGCTCAGAAGTTTGTGATTTTCCTACCAGTGCACTTGAATGGTTCTGCTTTCAAAAATGCATTAGAAGAAATGACAAGAAATAATATCCAGATACCAGTACAAGCCTATTAAAATATTTAATGATGAATGTTACTCAGTTAAGAAAAATTAGTTTAGCCTACAGCAGGCACTGGGTTTATACCTCAGCACCACATGCTCTGTTGTGTCTATAGGCCCTGTACTCAGGACAAGGACAATCAATAGAGAGGATAAGAAGTTAAAAGGAGTCCACTGCTACTTAATAATCCAAAGTCATCATGGTGTCACAAGACCCAATCTCAAAAAAGTACAAAACAAAAACAACAACAACAACAAAAAAGTAAAACAGAAACAAAATCAAAACAAAACAAAATAAAACAAACAAACAAAAACCAAAAGCAAATACATAACAAACAACCCCCCAATGGCATTTTTTTCATGGCTTGTCCTTAATAAATTCATTGATTTAAGTGTACTTATATAACTCAAAAAATAATTGTGTCGTATATATGGTTTTGTTCTAGATTACATCAAATATTTCAAAGACTTGCAACAGCTATGCAAGCTACACATAAACCAAGGGCAAGTGACATTTTATCATTAGAAAAATAACTTGCAAGTAGGCTATTTAAAATAGAAAGGATTATACAGTATATATGCAGTTTTACAGAATTACTCTTGAATCTGTATTTATTGCTTATATCACCAATATGTTCTTAATAACTGCATAAATGGAAGGTACCTTTGAGTCCGAATTGTGCTGATTAAATGGTGATTGAGTGGGTACTGCCGTGAGCTCTATTAGTGCAGCCTGTGGAGGTGGATAGATGGATGGATTCATCTGCACTATTCTTCAAGGGGACAAGGTAAAATAATAAGTGACAAGTAATGATCATTTCCATGCCATGATTATGTAAATGCTCCCCAGGAGGATCTTTATTATGAATACTGTCTTTGAAATCACCCTTCCTTCTGTTTACTGGGGCTGAATGCCTTTGAAGTCCTGATTACTAAGCACTTCATAAGACGGAGCTTGTGATGCTCAGTCAGTCCAGTGGAAGAAATGTCACTGTGAAATTCCTTTGCTGTAAGCAATATTTTAAAACAAACATTCAAACATATCCATGAGGTGTGCTGAGCTCTCCCTGCATTGTAAGTAGTAATGACTCTTACAACAAAACGAAGAACATTACCGTTCTTTGAATCATGTTAATGGTTATCTAAAGCATTACTCATGAGGTTATTTCAGTCTGTGATACAAATGGCTTTATAGGCACATTTGTGCCACACACGCAGGAAATATTTTCTCTACTCGACAATATTTCACATGATCTTAGATGGCAGGATTTTTAAATTACACATTACCTTTGGTAAAGAGAGCAGTTTTCTCTTGCAGAAGACACACATACACACACACACATACACATGCACACACACACACACAATACATACATATAATTGTCCGCACAAATAACACAGAAATTGACATTTCAAATGTCAATTGCATGCTCATTTAGTTTCTGTGTTTTTGAAAAATATACCAGTAGACATCAAGCAAACAAGAAAAATACTATTGTAATATATTCTACATAGGTAATCTTTTAGAATAGATCATGAAGGAGAGAACATATGCTTTCCATATAAACAAAACCAATTAGTTGCATATAGTAAACCAGTCTATTTTTAATATGTTCTGTACGGAACTTCACATATATAGCATAAAGTAATGAAACAAAAGTAGAAAATATGGCTATGGTTATCACTGCATTATCAATTTTGGGGGTAAGACAATAGCTTGGTAAAGGACTTAGAAACAGCTCTAAAGCAACAGGTGACAAGGATAAGAGACCTAACAGTGAATGCAGGAGGGGATAAAGTCAGAGAAAGAAAGTTGGTTTCCTGAGTTTAGAGAAGTTGATGAAATAGAGTGTAAGGCAAAATTCATTGATGGAAATAACTTTAGCAGATAAGGAAGGTTTTATCTGGCAAAAATCAGTGTTTAAGCTTGAATCCTAAAAATTAAGGAATGACAACTGAAGATATGAGAAGGTTAGAACAGTTCCACAGTCTATATAAGGAAACAAGCTATAAGGATGAAAACAAGCAAAACTGTATAAGGTGATCACTTCAGTAGTCACTTTGCTCAGAAGTCCATTAATGTCAAGTGTAAATACTTGCATAACAGATCTAGCCAATGGACAGAACACTCTCCACAGTAGAGTGGAGAGTGGGATATGACTTTCTCACATACTCTGGTGCCTCACCTTTGACCATGTCCCCTGGAGGGGGAGACCTGGCGGCACTCAGAGGAAGGACAGCAGGTTACCAAGAAGAGACTTGATACCCTATGAGCATATACAGGGGGAGGTAATCCCCCTCAGGAACAATCATAGGGGAGGGGAATAAGGGGAAAATGGGAGGGAGGGAAGAATGGGAGGATACAAGGGATGGGATAACCATTGAGATGTAACAAGAATAAATTAATAAAGGAGAAAAAAAATTAAAAAAAACATCTACTACATGCCTAAACTTTTCAAAGACTTCTCCAAACAACTTAATACTTCAAACAAAACCAAGTGTGAAACCCAAAATGTTTCCTAACTACATTCTTTTCATTTTAAATATAAGCCACATTGCCTAAAGCTGTAGTTATTGAATGAGAACATATTTACTTAAAAGCAGGCAATTTGCCACTCAGATATTATTTTTTCATTAATTAATTTATTCATTCATTTCACAGCCTGCTAGAAGCCACCTCCTCCCATTTCTTTCGCCCACATCCCTTTTCATTCTTTTCAGAGAAGCGACAGCCCATCCCATGGGCACCAACCCATGCTGGCACATCAACTCACAGCAGGGCTAAGTGCACCCTCTTACACTTTGGTCAGGCAAGGCAGCCCATTTAAGGTAAAGAGAGCCATAGGCAGGCAGCACAGTCAGAGACAGCCCCTGTTCCAATTGTTAGGGGCCCACACATGACAACCAAGCTACACGTCTGCTACATATGGTCAGGTAGCCTACATTCAGTTCATGCATGGTCCTTGGTTATTGTTTAGTCTCCGTGAGCCCCCTATGGGCTCAAGGTAGTTTACTTTGCTCAGTAGCTCTTCTTGTGGTGTCCTGGACTCCCCAGCTCACTCTATCTTTCCACCCACTCTTCCAATAAGAAACCCAGAGGTCTGTCTAATGTTTCACTGTGGGTTTCTGTATCTGTTTCCATCAGCTGCTGGATGAAGCCTCTCAGAAGACAGTTATGCTAGGCTTCTACCTGCAGGCATAGCAGAGTATCATTAATAGTGTCAGGGTTGAACTCTTTCAGAAGGGGTAGCTCTTAAGTTGGGCCGGTCATTGGTTGGTCATTCCGTCAATATCTGTTCCATTCTTATGCCCACATTTCCTATAAGCATGCCACATTTTGGGTCGAAAGTTTTGTGGGTAGGTTTGTGTCCACCTCCCTTCATTAGAAGTCCTGCCTGGCTAAAAGATGTGTCCACATCAGGCTCTCCCCCCTCCTCCACCTCCTAGGACTCTTAGAAAGGGTCAACCCATAGACTCCTGGGGGAGGCTCCCATGTTCCAGAGCTGCTCCCCATCGATTTTACCCTTGCAAACCAAACTCCCACCTATTTCCCTCCATCTGCTTTTGGTAACTATCTTCTCTCCATTTCTGAGTGAGATTGAATCATCCTCCCTTGAGCCTTGCTTGTTACTTACCTTCCATGGGTCTTTGGATTGCAGCATGGTTATCCTGTATTTTATGGCTAATATTCACTAATAATTGAGTATATATGAGTAGATGTCTTACTGGGTCTTGGTTATCTCACCCAGGGATGATGTTTTCTAGTTCTATCCATTTGCCTGCACTTTCTAGATTGCCTTGTTTTGAATAACTTAGTGGTATTCCATTGTGTAAATGCACCACATGTTTTCCTATCCATCCTTCAGTCGAGGGAGATCTAGGCTGTTTCCACATTGCTGTGAACATTGTTGAGTTAGTGTTACTGTGGTATAGTGGGACATCTTTTGAGTATATTCTTAAGAGTAGATAGCTGGGTACTGAGGTGGAACTATTCCCAATTTTCTGAAAAACCACTAAATTGATATTCAAAGTGGTCGTACAAGTCTTCTCTCCCACCATCAATGGAAGAGTGTTCCACATGCTCCACATCCTCATCAGCATGTGTTGTCACTTGAGCTTTTGATCTTAGCCATTCTGAGAGGTGTTTAGATGGAATCTCAGAGTTATTTTGATTTGCAGTTCCCTGATGACAAAAGGCACTCAACAATATTTAACTGCTTCTCAGGCACTAGAGATTTCTCTGTTGCCAATTCTTTGTTTAGTTATATACCCAACTATTTAATTGGGTTATTTTGGTGTTGAAGTTTAATTGATGTTTAATTGATTTCTTGACTTCTTTATATATTTTGAGTATTAGTACTCTGTGTAATGTAGAGTTGATGAAGATCTTTTCCCATTCTTTCAGCTGTAGCTCTCCTTTATACAAATGATAAATATTCTTTGGAAGAAATCAGGGCAACAACAACCTTCACAAGAGCCACAAATAATATAAAATATCATGGTGTAATTCTAACCAAGCAAATGAAAGAACCTGTATGTGAAAGTCATACCCACTCTCCTCAGTTGAATGTCGTGGCCATTGGCTAGATCTGGGTAGGAGTTGAAGGTTACTGCACGAATTGTCCTTGGCTGGTGCCATAGTTTGAGCAGGACCCCTGGGCCCATATCCGCCTGTCATAATGTTCTTCTTGTAGGTTTCTAGGACCCTCTGGGTCCTTCTATTTCCCCCATTCTCCCTTGCTTTTCTCACCTAAAGTCCCAATAGGATGTCCTTCCCTCTGTTCCACTTTCCTAGTAAGTGAAGACATTCGTGGGACATACCCTTGGGCTAGTGTCCAGACGTAAGTGAGTATATACCATTTGACTCTTTCTGCTTCTGTGTGAATTCACTCATTATGATCATTTCTAGTTCAATCCATTTGTCCACAAATTCCTGGAATTCCTTGTTTTTAATAGCTGAGTATTATTCCATTGTCCTTTTGAAACTACTTGTTTAGACAGCAAATTGGTGATTTGTAGAGATGTCCCAAGTGCTCTGTGTGACCTGCCACTGCGCAGAGACTGCAAGCTAGTCTCTGAAATATTTTGTAATCTTTGCTGCCAGTAGCTAGTGGCCTCTTTGTTTTTCCTTGCTCTGCTTTCAAAGAAGTTTCCCAAAATAAAAAAGAAACAAGTAACACCCAGAAGTCCTGATGTTTTAGGGCTTGATTTCACAAAGTTTTGCTTCAAATAGTATGCAACATTTTAAAGTATATGTACAAGTTTAGGAATTATCCAGAATATAAAAATATTTCAAATAAAAACATAACCAAAGATATTTAGTTATCACAGTGATGACTAATAAATAATATTTTCTTTGTTCATTTGTTTGGGTCTTTGTTTTGTTTTGTTTTTATCAGTATTTGGTATTATTATTTTTATCATGTGTAAGCACCTTTGAATTGACTTTCATTCAAAATCTGCAATAAATACATTCCTGGGACTGATATTTAAAAGATAAATATAAATCTCTTATCATGCATCCAGAAGAAATAATCTAAAACTAATCAGTTGGTAGCTCATATAAATGTATTTAAATATTATGCTATTTTCTATTTACCACCTTCATCCATAGTCAGTCTCTAAATCTCCTTACTTTCAATATAAGTTAAGACTTTGCCAATAAAGTGTTTTTCCAAAGAAATTTTTCATTGATACTTTGTATTGGTTTTTTGTTTGTTTGTTTGTTTCTAACTCATAATTTCTGCTTTGTCTTCTTTTTTGTTTTAGTTTTGTTTTGATTTTGGTTTTCATTTTCATTTTCATTTTTGTTTTTCAAGAAATGGTTTCTCTGTGTAAATGAGATTGCTCCTGAACTCATAGATATCTGACTTCCTCTGCCTCCCTGTCTAATGGGGTTGCATTGTGTGGCACAGTGCCAAGCCCTGACTTTTATCTTTCTTCTCTTTCACTAATTTGGAGGTTGACTTATTCTTTATTTTCTGAGACTTTTGGTGCATCATCAGGATACTTTTTAATTTCTCTGATTTTTATGGTAGGCAATTTTAACTGTAACCTTCCCTCTTAGAAGTGGTGTAACTAGACCTGTAATTCTATTACTCAGGAGGGTAGAAGCAGAGAGATCTCTGAGTTAGAGGCTAGCCTGGTCTACAAAGGAGTCCAGGACAACCAAGGCTACACAGATTAACCCGGTCTTGAAACCACCACCACGCCCCCCCAAAAAGAAAGAAAGAAAGGAAGGAAGAAAGGAAGAAAGGAAGAAAGAAAGAAAAAGGAAGTGTTGTAACTGTGTGTTGTGGATTCTGTATGCTACAATCTTCTAAATTCTTCTTGACTTCAACTGGGATTCACCAATAATGTCAATTCTCAATATCAATGTGCTGTTTGTATATTTTATACTTTCCTTTGCTATGGATTTCAACTTTCATGCATTTAAGAACTGATAAAATTAGAATAGTGATTTTAATTATCTCTATTTGCATTTATGTCTTAAATGTAGTTTATTTTTGAGAAAAAATGTCATACACTGCATAAGATGACCTATGTTTTCAGCCACTGTGAAGAATATTACATAGATATTTATTAAAATCATTTCACCTGTAAACAGATTAACCCACGTTTCTTCGTTGACATAAGTATTGCTGAGAACAATAGTTCAGATTTGCCACTATCATCACTTTGAAATCTCTATGAAATTTTATGGACAATACTGTTGCTCTTTGGAACTGGGCTCATAGTTGTTCAGTGTGTGCACATTCAATACTGTTGTTACCCTATTACCTGAGTATTTATTATTTTTAGTCCACAGGAATGCCCTTAGGATATTTTTTAATTTTTATATATTACTACATAGTTTTTCCTCTGGTACAACCTCTTAACTCCATTGAAATAATCATCAATTGCAAGGGAGACTTTGCTGTAAAAATGTTGGTTAGACTCAAAACACAGATAAGATCTTCTTCTTCAACTATTACATCAAAATATAAACTAAACTTCTGACTTTATTTTTTCCCTGACAGTCTAGTTTTCTTCATTCTCTTAGGTGTTCACTCAGCAGGCAATGCCTCTTGTGCCCAACACTTCTTTGTATGTGAGGTAAAACCATACTTATTTGTGGGGAATCAAGAAATGGGGGTTGGAGGGCAAATCAGACTATCCCATAGCAGCCTCAAGTACCAAAAGCAATTAAGCAGGTTGGTGTAGCTTTGAGGAAATGTGGAGGAAGGGGGGGACAAGGTCACCATAGGAGATTTCCAAAAGAAGGGGGACACAGTCACTGCCCTAGCCTCAGTTCCATTTTGAGATGTCGGGTCCCAGCCCATGGGAAAAATTGAGTCAGGGTTCACCTGAAAGAGGGAGTGGGGATTGAAAGTAGGATACAGAGACAGAGAAATAATGAATCAAGTCAGGACATTTCTGATCAAGATTCACTTTATTGCTGATTAGCAGGAACATATATAGGGCAAGGTCAATAGGATCTATTCTTATCTCACTCACCCTAGCCCCCGGGCAAGAATACAATAGCCTAAATCACTCCCTGTAGAACTTCCTAGTTCTCTGAGTAGTTCCTTGTCAGAACTTCCTAGATCCTATGGGTGGTTCCAAGTTGAGACTTCACTGCTTCTTTCAAAGGTAAATAGTCCAAGGATAGCCTGGAACACAAGACTTCACGAGGTAAAGGTCAGCAACTCAAAGGTCACAGCGTACAGCCTAAGCACAGGATTTCTGACATGGTAGAATTTGGCATGGCTTCTTCCCACATTGAGACTTCACTACTGTGCTAGCAGTCCCTTGTAGATGAACACCATGTGAGGTGGATCAGGACTGTCCCATGATTCTTGGGAGCCACTGATGCTTCACTCGCCACTCTCTGTGGCCCTCCAAAAGGCTTGTCTCGACACTCCCCACACTTAACTATTTTGCTTTGGTTCATTCACCCACATACATCAAATACCATATCGTATTTGATACATGCATAATGGTACATAATGAATTTTTTGTTTTGTACTATTTGTGTGGTTAGGTTTGGCTGTAAGCTCCTGTAATAGAAACAATAATGAGGGAGATAGAGTTCAAGATTAGACTAAGGTACATAATGAGTTTGTGTCTAATTTTTACAATGCAGTGAGACAGTGATAATAATAATAATAATAATAATAATAATAATAATAATAATAATAATAGTAATAATAATAGTAATAATAATAATAATAATAATAATAATAATAATAACAACAACAAGACACTGAGACTTCTCTTAGAATTGATTCAACTCCTTAAATAATAGGCTTCACAGACCTCATGAACAAGTTTTATTTTTTACATTTATAAAACTAAAATGAGTTACAATTGACATGATATAAGCATTGTTCACATTTAATTTCTGTACATTCTGGTACTTGAGTAGTAAATCCAGCATGGTTTTAATTTTCTGTTCTGAATGAACAGTTAGATATCGAATTACACAAGTATATGTTTTTGTGTATCTACATCATCCCTTAGTCATATGTTTACTTTGATGTTTTCTTCTTACATTTTTCTTTCTCATATATGTGATAATAGTTAGGATATTTATTTATTCTCCATACAAATTTCAGTCTGGATGTATATTTTACAAATGTTTTATCTCCATTTGTGGATTGTACTTTCATTTTGGCAACAGGACGTGCTTAAAGGATACATTTCTTACTTTGATCAATATTATCATGATTTACTTTTTAATCTTTATATCTTATTTAATATGTATCATTATTAATTTATATTCAGAAGATCACTTATTCATTCTATGATTCTAGATCTTACATTTAGATGAGTCTATTATAATTTTTTATTCTTGAAATTTCTGTCTCTAATACTATTCCCTCATGCTTCAGCAACTACTCACATTTTTATCTGCTTTCTTGGGCATAATTTTAAGAGCTATATGAACCTCATTTCTACAAATGTAGATAAATGTTAAAGTCATTTGTGGCAATAATTCTATTGATTTTTTTACTTTATTGTTTTTTTTTAATTTCAGCTACATGGAAGATGTCATGAGTCTCGTGTATTTGAATGATAGAAATTTATTCAAACATCCATATTCTTGAACTATAATTAGTCTCAGTTAAATTATTTTGAAAGTTATTTTTAAAAATTTTAACATAAGCAGAAAACATTGAGGGAGAGTGAATTCCAGATTATCCTAAGGTATGTAATGAATTTTTGTCTAACTTTGACAACACAGGGAGACCCTGCCTAAAAACTAACAAATAGAAACTCCTACTCAAAACCAATAATAATAATAACAACAGCAACCACAGCATTTCAGTTGGTGAAAATTTTGATTTCACTCCTGTGACTTTTGAGGAATTAACTTTATTATCTATCAGCAGAACAAGATAGTGGTAGGATATTTAGCTTCCGAGGATCTATATAGTTTCCTAAAATTAGCCCATGATGCTACAATTGCTTTAAATATACTCCAGTAAATTTTAATGTTGAAATGTAATAAAAATATAATCATATATAGGTTATTTTAAGAAGTAAATATACTATTTAAAGTGTAGCTGACCTAAAAACATACCTATCAGTAGAACCACAAAAATATAATTTATTAATACTTTCTTTTCAGTATACTGCCATTTGCCAGGACATGCTGTAAAGATTTCTCTAATCAATGTGTTCTATCAAGATCAAAAAGATGTAATAAATTTGTTTCATTTTACAGAAAGTGTGACTTTAAAGAAATTGTTCTCTACATGTAGATAGAATTATAAAAGCTATAGTATTTTGATAACACACACACACAAACACACACACACACACAAATACACACAGAGTTACAATCTACTGAGTGAATTTAGTGTTGCTCACATACTTGTGTTTATTGCTGACTAAATCGATTAGATAACCTATTATATATATCTTTAATAATCACAGTAATCCATTCTATGCATTTTGAATCATCATGGATTTCTTCAAACAGAAACTTGTTTGAGGAAGGGTGAGTTCTTGTACGTTGGTACATGAATAAGTGTGTTGAACACAGTTAAAAACCAAATTAATTTAGAAAAATGACACTAGTATGTTTTCCTGTGGGATTTTTGATCTCTCTAGATTTACACTTTTACCCATGAATTATCACTTTCTCCAAAGAAGGCCATACGTATTTCAACAAAGCCATACGTAATAATCTTTATCAATGAGTGCCACTCTCTCTTCCCTACAGAACCACTAGCTACAGAGCACAAGCATATGAGTTGGCTGGCCCAGGGAGGATCCCATGGTGCGGTACCTGGGTAGATCTGACCTCAAATCCCTCCAGCAGTCCACCCAAGGCTCCAGGGACCAGGCAGGAGTGAGCACATTCTTCAAAGCCTAGCCCCACGCTGGTCTGCAGGCTGCACCTGCAGTTTGTCTTGGGCAACAGGTGTGCTTCAGCACACCAGGGTGTGAGGCTGTGTAGGTCAACATGATCTCAGGTCACACAACCAAAACAGGGAGATTTCCCAGGTCCAAGCAGGCACAGGCGCGCAGGCTCCAAAGCCTAGGCACATAGAGGCCAGGAAGCAACCACAACCTGTGCCTTGTGTTTCAGATGTAACAGAGGGCCACAAGGCAACAGTGACTGGGTCTTAGAGGTCAGAGGAGACCCGATGGTGTAGTACACAAGTGAATCTGACCTCAGGCCACCTGGCCAATCCACAGAAAGTGCCCAGAGCTGAACCCAGGTTACCCGCCTGATCCACAGAAGGGTTTCCGGGATCTCAACCTATAGCCACTCACGTAAGAACCATTCTCAAAGGCGGCCAGTCAATAACAGCAGAAATTACACTCCAACCACAGAAACAGCAAGATGAATAAAAGCAAGTGTAAAAATAAAAAAAACATCAAAAGCCGCGCCCAGCTAAATTGAAAGTATGTAAGTTATTTTTCTTTTACAGGACGTAAGGAGGTTAAACTTTGGACTTTTGAATAGTTTGAAATCAGTAAAGACAGTGGGAATTCTTTTTTTCTTTTTTTCCTTTCTCCCTCTACTCCCAACTCACTTGGGGAGCAGCAAGTTCAACCCAAGCTTAGTGGGCAGGCAACAGGTACAGATCTGCTGCTCTCTGCTCTGTGCCTGTTCCCCATTCTGTGCTCCAATGGAAACTCTTAAAGTTGGACTAGATGTCAGTAGGGTGCAGGGAGAATACTTCCTTGGTTTGAATGATGTTGTCTCTTAGATTCAGACATTTGAAAGCTTGATCATGAGTTGATGTCTCTTTGTGGGAGGCTTTGGAAGGTGCAGCTCTGCTGAAAGAAGTACCTAACTGGGCTTGGAATTCTGTTATTTATAGTCTTGCCCAGCATGCAGTTCACTCCCGCAGCTTTATGCTTGCCAATGATGATCTGTGCTCTCAATTTCCTGCTTGAGCCTCCATGCCTATTGTTTCTTGTCATACTTCCCCATCATGATGGACTTTTACCAATCTGGAACTGTAAGACAAGGATACATTTCCTGTCTATAAATTGTCTTCTTCATGCTTCTTTACCACAACAACAGAAAAGATACTAATACATTCCTGACATGGAGATGTCTTCAATCATATTTCATAGTGAGGATGGTCAAGGGAATGGTTGTTTCTTTTATAATCATTAATCTAAACAGGCTTTAAAAATCTTCATGCATATTTATCAAATACAGTTGTTCAAATGTAACATTGATAAGTTGAAAAATATAATAAATAGTTAAAAACTGGTAAAGTAACTCAAGGCTAATTTTGTTTTCAAGAATTCAGAATTTATCTCTCTTTAATTCCATCAATATTTCTTTAAAAAAACAAACAGACAGCTCTGCACACAAAATCTCTTGGGCATAAAAACCTATTCCTGTTTCTATTTTTACATCATTTTCTGATATTTGTAAAGTAAGGTTATTTAAAAGGAATATTATGTGAAGTTTAAACTATTATTTTTGTAAAGTTAATTGCTATCACAGCAGATAAACATCAGTACCAATGGACATTAAAGACCTTTTATGATGATTGTGAATGGATATAATTTTATTAATTTTCTACTATGTGGCAGTATACAAAAAAAGCAGTGAAATAACAAACCAAATGACAAATTCCAATGATTGACAAGAAGAAAAATATCCAGATAATAACTGTGCTCTTGTTATTGTATAACAGGTCCACAGCTGCTAACATATAGGGGGTAAATCTTTGAATCTTTCAACAGTCGGCCACATAGGACTGCGACTAACAGAAGGAACTAGCACTGCTTGATGTGTCCTCCATATTCATTATGTTAAAGTATACTGACAAAAACATGGCAGAATATAATCTTTTCTATCAACACATTGTCAATAGTACTTAACAAAGAAAAGTTAAAACAACTTCATCTCACTTAAATTACTTTGATTATGCTAAAACAATAAAAAGGATCCCTAAATATTAAAATGAAATTTCAAGGAAGATTTTTAAAATCATGATAAGCAAATTTTAGCAATGTGATTTCAAATATAAAAGTTTAAGATAACTTTATTAAGCACTCTATTTCGGAACTTAATGTATTTCCCCATTTAAAAAATTAAGTGTATTTTATATTAATATTTCAACAAAACCTTAATGGGTTGGCCATTAAATCACCAGTTTTTACAAAGAATTGACAAAAATATTAAGTGTTGGAATAGGAAAAAATACTAAGAATCAAGAACAATATATTGGGAATCAACTTGGCCTGGTTATAATCACAAAAAACAATAGTATTGAAAGGTTAAACTTCAAATGATGAAATAAAAACAAAATCTCAAATACCATATGCTCTAAATCCCCAAAATCAAATATTGGAATTATTACAATTTTGAACATTGAAACAACTGAAAGATAAATGTAAAAGAGATGGATGGACCATTACCACCATCTTTAGGAAACTATAATTCTCATGAAGAAGAAGGAGGAGGAGAAGAAAGAGGAGGAGGAGGATGAGGAGGATGAGGAGGACGAGGAGGACGAGGAGGAGGAGGAGGAGGAGGAGGAGGAGGAGGAGGAGAAGAAGAAGAAGAAGAAGAAGAAGAAGAAGAAGAAGAAGAAGAAG
>OU015371.1:27803675-27846447 GCA_907164505.1 Acomys kempi | reverse complement strand
AGAAGAAGAAGAAGAAGAAGAAGAAGAAGAAGAAGAAGAAGAAGAAGAAGAAGAAGAAGAAGAAGACTGACAGAGGAAGGATAGCAGGCTACCAAGAAGAGACTTGATACCCTATGAGCATATACAAGGGGAGGAAGTCCCCCTCAGGAACAGTCATAGGGGAGGGGATTAAGGGGAAAATCGGAGGGAGGGAGGAATGGGAGGATACAAGGGAGGGGATAACCATTGAGATGTAATACGAATAAATTAATAAAATATAATTAAAAAAAAGAAACCAAAGAAACAAACAACCAAATACCAAGCATCCTAAACAACAGAAGCTAAAATGAAGGCATACACAGACAAACACAAAGGAAAACATAAAAACCAATATTATAATAAGGAAAACTTCAATATAATATATTATTTAGGTACACTGGTATTAACTACAGCTGATGAAAACCTGGGATATACAATGAATTAAAATTCCCATATTTCTGAAGTAACTAGTGAGACTACTGTTGCTCAAAAGTAAAGTGCAGTGGCTGACTTAAAAAGTCACCTCCATAATTATGAGTGCTCTTCCAAATGAATGAAAACTGAGTTCAATTCTGAGAATCCACTCATGGCCTCTCAAACATTGGTAATTCTGCTTCCAATAGATCACATGCTGTGTTCTGACCACCAGGGCACTAACAAGCATGTAGTGTATAAGCATTTATACAGATGAAACACATGTACAAATTTAAATCATAAAAGTAGTGTACAGACTAGGATAAGAGGGTCCTGCTCAAACTATGGCACCAGCCAAGGACAACACAAGCAATAAACTTCGAACCCCTACCCAGATCTAGGCAATGGACAGGACATTCTCTACAGTTGAGTGGAGAGTGGGGTATGACTTTCACACGAACTCTGGTGCCCCATATTTGACCAAGTCGCTTGGATGGGGAGGCCTGGTGGCACTCAGAGGAAGGATAGCAGGCTACCAGGATGAGACTTGATACCCTATGATCATATAGAGGAAGAGGAAGTCCCCTTCCGTCACAGCCATAGAGGACGGGAGTAAGGGGAAAATGGGACGGAGGGAGGAATGGAAGGATACAAGGGATGGGATAACAACTGAGATGTAATATGGATAAATCAATAAAATATATTTTAAAAGAAGATATTTAAATACAAAGATTTTTGTTTGAATACTAGACCCCTTTCCTTGTGTTCCGCATATGAGTGGATGAAGAACGTTTTTCAACATAACATAATTGGATAGATAATTCTCTTGTTCTGTATTAAGTCAAACTCAAATTTCAAAATGGCAGCTGCATAGAATAATTGCATTCACTGATGGAAGGAAGCCATGTTAACCATGGCAGAACAATCAAAGAGAACAACCACAGAGCAAATTTCTCATCTTGGTGCAATGCTTCTAAGTACAGTTAGTGAGTATTGAAGTCTTTCAGCTGCTATTCACTGCCTCTGCAAAACTGCCCACAAATCTTGTAGTATACTTTGTCACATGTCATTTTTAGATTTTTATTCTTCTCCTTTCATCTTATTAAGATATTCAGTATTTTATCCGGTAGTTAATCATACTTTGGAATTCTTTTTTAATATTATTTAATGTTAGAGTTCTAAATTGTACAGTTTTAGAAAATTATAATCACCTTATGCTTTGTTCAGCAAATTTAATTTGATATAAATTCATCACCGTAACCCTGGCAGTATAAATATTTGTGTATATAGAAAAGCATTAAAGTTAGTAAATATTTTCTCTGTATACCAATTTTTTGAGAGCAATCATATTTTTGGCTGACCATTTCTATAATATTCATGTGTTTTTATTTATTACTATCTTCTTAAATGACATATTTTATTTTATTTTAAATTATTATTATTATTCCTTAGAAGACCTTCCTCTGCTTCTTCCAATATTTCTACCTTCTTTTCTGGAATGTTCTATTAGGCTTCTGTTTAGAAGTTTCTTTGTATATAGGCACCCAGTGGTCAGTTTTTGTTTGTATTTACACACTACTGGTTTTATATAAAGTTCCCTGTCTTCTCCAAAAGGAAGCATTTATGATAAAAGGGTGAGAGCTGCAGTAATTTGTGCATACAGTGTATTTAGAATGCAGTCAAGTATTATTGAATTGTAGAACAGGGGAATTACTAAGTTATCATCTAAAGCTCATGACCTTACTAGCTACATATGTTAGGTTGGATTTATATGACCAGCCATGAATTCCCCCCTTTTGGCCAGAAATGAAGATGATTAAAGGCTTGAAAATGTTGTTTCCTGTCATATGTTTAAGGCTCCAGAAGAGATTAACGAGGATCTGATTACCATCTGAACCAACACTGATCAACTTCAGTGGAGCTGCACTGATCGAGCAACGGGGTCCTTAGAGAACCAGTGTGGAAGACTTGCTAGCTGCATTCCCTTCAGTAGATCTAATATCTTCCTTTCTTTCTGTCCCATAGATTCATGAATTTTATTACAGTCACCTCTTATCTCTCTTATTAGATTTTGGGTTGGAGTAATTTACACATGCTTTCCCAACTTTTTTCTTTCTTTTTTTTTTTTTATGTTTTTTTTTCAGTTTTTTTTTTTCATTTTTATTTTTTTCCTTTTTTTTATTAATTTATTCTTGTTACATCTCAATGGTTATCCCATTCCTTGTATCCTCCCATTCTTCCCTCCCTCCCATTTTCCCCTTATTCCCCTCCCCTATGACTGTTCCTGAGGGGGATTTCCTCCCCCTGTATATGCTCACAGGGTATCAAGTCTCTTCTTGGTAACCTGCTGTCCTTCCTCTGAGTGCCACCAGGCCTCCCCATCCAGGGGACATGCAGATTTGGGCCCAGGGGTCCCGCTCAAACTAAGGCACCAGCCAAGGACAATACAGGCCTTAAAACTTTAAACCCCAACCCAGATCTAGCCAATGGTCAGAACATTCTCCACAGTAGAGTGGAGAGTGGATTTTGACTTTCCCAATTTTTTTCTTCCTAGGGTAATATTGTGCAATCATTGTTAGCACCCATAGAAGTTTATTACTACAGCTATTATCTCAAATAGGCTATTGATGTGATTTCTCGGTATAGCCTTGACTAATCCCCTGACTTAAAATGGCAAATACTTCTGAATTTTTTCTTCCAAGGCTTATGATTGCATTTCAGTGTCTTACTTTTTAACTAAAATATGCATAATTTTATCAGAGAATAATTAATATTGTAAAATATAATGTAGAAAAATTTAAATATTCATAAAATTTGATATGGTGTGGATATTTATGAGGGTGTGTGCATGCACAAGTAAACCACACGACACATGTGTAGTTCATTCTTTCCTTTTACATTTACATATGTTCCAGGGATCAAACTCATTTCATCAGGGTGGTCCAGCAACTACTTTATTCAGTCATCCTTCTTTAGGTTAAAAAAATGAAGGAAAATAAGTTTTAAATATTCCTAGAAAAATACTCATATGCAAGGAAAACTAACAATTATGAGTCAAGAAAAATAAATCAAAGTAACATAACTGGAAAGAGTGATTGTTAATGAGTTTCGCAGGAGTTTTAGACTTTCCAGTCAAGCTTCCTGAGATAATAGTAAGCCCTTCCTAAACAGTACAGTGCTAACCATCGCCAGTAAATCATACTCTGCTTTGCTCACTGACATTTCATGACTGTATCTAGTGTTTCTTTTTTTTGTGTTTTTGACTTTAGAACTTAAGATTAAAAAAAAACAAAAACAAATGGCACATCTTTCAGTTAACACTATATCTCCAAAAATTAGAAGTCTCTGTGCAATTAAGTGCTGTCTAGTATATATTTCCTAATTTGTTTGATGCAATATTTTTTTGAAAGGCACCGAGGAGGAATCCTCTTTGCCACTCATCATAGAGAATGATAAATCCTGAACGAGCTCCTAAAATGCATTTTGTTTCCCTCAGTACAACTACTAAATATTTAAGAAAGAGGATACAGTTATCAAATGGAATTTTCTATTTTATTTTCTTGTCATTCTATTAAAGGTCCACAATTTCTATATGCTGAGACATTAGTACTTATATAAGAGAAAAGAATTAAACCTCTATACTTAATCTCTTTCCCACCACTCCCATACTAAATATATATATATATATTTTACATGCATATATATAAACATAAATCTTTAACAGTATCCTCTCTTTAGACAACATAGGTTTGCATCTAAAGTGTCTCTATTTGTTGTCTTATGATTTCCATCCATTCCTAGGGGTGCCTTCCTTACACTAAACTTAATTTTCTCTTCTATGGTCTTACAACAACTCTTATTAGTCCTATTATAATTGTTCTGGGATGTTCTTGTACATTAGACAAAACATGATGCTGGATAGATAGAAGAAAAGATGATTGTCATTGTCAGCACTGGTCAGTATACTTATGGGATTTTTTTTTTTTTGCCAATATCGCCAAATGCTGCATTTTAATTTCATCCCATTGTCCTCATATTCATAGAACTTCCATAAGTTATCAAACAAAGAAAAGTATTTTTTTTAATTTTTTAACTTTCTAATACAATTCCTTGTTAATATTCTAGTTACTCATTATATTGCTTAAATGTTGTGTGTAGTTTCTTTACTTAAAGTTATTAATGTATAAATTAAAAATGTATACATTAATAATGTATAAAAATATCTGTAGATATAATAACAATTGCTTAGAATGTAGTTAGAGTTTGGGTTGGATTAATAACATGACAATTGTGGGCCCTTCTAATCCATGACTTCACAGCATAGTAGGACTCAACCCTGCAAAAAAAAAACACAAACAAACAAACAAACAAAAACTATATGCAGTAAAGGAATCTTTGGAGCCAGAGAAAAAGTCTTTCCTGGTAAGAGCACACCAACTGGTTATACAATAGGCCTTGAAGACATACAGGGATTAAATGTTAGAAAGATTGATCAATTTGGATTAAAGCATTTAGGAATATATATTCCTAAATATATTCACACAATAATTGGTAAAAGAAGGCTTTAATTAAAAAAATAGAGCAAAGAAGTTTTTAGAGGGAAAAATGGATACATAATCTCAAAAATGAAGCAAAGTAGTTTTTGTAATTGTTTTTATTTACTCATATGAGGGTTTAACATGATCGCAGTTCCCAAGGCTTTCTACATTTTTCTGAACTCTCGATGGCTGGTTCAAATCATCTGTTCTGGTTCAAACTCCTCACCAAGCTGACTGATTCAAATTGCCTTCTTTTCTTTACTTATAAAGAAACTAATTCTGGCCTGAAACTAATTCTGTCAATAAGTTTTAATCTCCTGGCTCCTTCACATTCTGTCTTCATCTGTGTTTAGCTTGTTTTCTCTTCAACTTGTCTATGTAAAACTGTCCTGGTAAAACTCTCAGTAAAAAATTCTTTTCTTCTTCCCTGAGCTACTCTTAAGAGCCTCTCTTTCCTGTCCTGTTCCTACTGGAGTTGGACATATCTTATCTCTGACTCGTTCTGTCAAATCTTTCTCTGATTCAGCACTTTGCCCATCAATTAGATGTCACTTTCAAGCATGGCTGTTTCCCTTATAGATGGTTAATTTAGTTTATAGAACTAATCTTACCTTCATTGTTAGGGATTAGAGGTGTGTACTAAGGTTGTATATGCATTCCGGCCTGATAATTGGCCGAGAAGTTTTTTGGAGGTGACCCCTTACCAGAGTAGCTATGGGGCTGGATTAAAAATCTTTTACAAATTATAAACATCTTATCTGATATATTATTTCATCACCCATAATATTTTTCTGAAAGAACCATATCATTATTTTTACAACTCTATGTTTTTAAACTCTCTGACATGCAGATTGTCTCAGGTTATAATACATTGTGAGTTACATGTTCTGATTTGAGCTAAAAAACAAATGATTGAATACATAATTACTTTGATTGTTTTATTAATTTGAGACAGCATATTGTTGTATATCTCAGGCTGGTTCCAAACTAGTAAAACTATCTCGTTGTCTCAACCTATTACAGGGATTTCCTGTGTCACTCTGATAATTGAAGTTCCTGATACATGCAGCCCTTTCCTGTTACCCTGCCATGTTGAAATGATAGAAAAATGTAGAAATGTAATGTTTAATAAACAATTTTGGCTGAAAGAAAACTGTCTATGGGTCTTACCTTGTCGAATGCACCTTTTAAATATGCATATTAAAATTGCTCTTTCTAAGAAAGAAGCAAGTGTATTTAGGTAATTGACTAAATACATTTTTTTTCTTAAAAAAAAAAAACACTTAAAAAGTGTTTCAGGTTTGGGTAGCATATTGGATAACATTATCTTCTAGGACCTCAAAAATATAACATTCAATATAACGTCAACTTGGTGAATGATCACAATTTCATCAGACCAGTAGTTTTATTTCTTAGGTCTTCCTTAAGTCATATTGACTAATGACTAATTACACAGCTGTATAAAAGGTCTTTCAATTTATCCCTACTATGGTTCTCTCAGTTATAATTAATATAGTATAGTAGCCACAGAACAAAGGGACATAAGACACTGAGAACTTACCAGGTTTCTTTTTTCTTTTTTGGTGTTGAGCTAAAATAAGAAAAACCCATTTTTTCCATAATCTTTACAAGGATATATGTGTAAAATCTCTTGAGGTTTTTGTTCAGAAATGGCACTGTTTTACAATTGAGTGGCAATTGAAGTTGTCAAGCCCATAAAAGAAAAGTGCTTTCAGCCTCACTCATTCACCCTTTACTGTATCAGAATTCATAACATTTCTGTGTTCTTCTTCCAGGGTGACACTTCTTACTTAAAAGAACTGTATATTAGATAGGAAAATATATATAGTCCAGAATTGGATTACATCACTCTTGATGAAATAGACACCCCTGCACTCTATTTCAAAGAGTGCCTTCTCTGTGCACTGAAAATATTAATGCTGAGACAAAGACGTCACTGTACAATTTGAAGGAGAGAAAAACGTCTTTTTCTACTTTCTGAACAGATTGGGAAATGATAAGTTTTACTTATTCTCTAACCACGTGCAATTGCCCCTTTAATACAATGGAAATATGATAATCTCTAAAAACAAATGGAAAAGTCTATGTAAATACAATTTATAAAATACTCTCAATCTATAACAAAATGTTTGAAGAAAGACTTTTAGAGTAAAATAATCACAAATTATGACAAAAAGAGTTATTAGAACCTTGAGTGTCCATTAGAAACATTATCACTGAATGATTTATAGTAAGTAAATGTTCTCATGTGTAAAAAGCATTAAAAGCAAGTATATCTGTGAATTCTCACATTAATAAATTGGCACTCTTCACAGTTATAAATTCTAAACTATGGTAGAAGATTAAGGGCTGTTTAAAGCTTTGTCATGTTTTCATTTATTAATATGCATAAATAGTACATTCTAAGTACAAGGTAGAGGTCATGTCCTATATAAATGTATATTTCAGTCTTAATATCATAGAGGAAAAACCAATGTATGGAGAATTTAAATTATTTGTTCAGTAGTACCTCACTAAATTAGCAAAAAACCTAAGATTTTGTTTTTAAAGTTCTGTCATCAAGCATACCGCATCTCAGAGTAAAATGCAAAGAGACTTTATCTATGAAATGTGGCCTACTTGTTTGTATGTATTTCTATGGTTGGAATACATTCTAAAATATATCTAAGAGACAAGCTCCAAACACATTTTAATTCTGCAAATAAGTCTTAGATTGAAAGTTATTTAAATGAACACCTTTGGACTTTACTACATGTTATTTTGTCTTTTTCATTGTTCTGTATAGCAGAGTACTACATGTGTTACTATATAATAACTATTTTTACTAGAAACATTAATTTGTGTGGGTGACCATTTATTGTGTAATCAGACAGTCATTTTTACTCCTCTCATACCTCCTTAACTTATAGGTAGTCTAGAGCTACAGGACAAAAGAAGTGTCATATGTGAAGACATTGTGACTTCTTTCTCAGACAAAAAGTATTATTTGCTATGTTGAGAAAGCCCTATAATAGAAATACAGAAATCCCTATCATAGAAATACAATAAGGTGAAAAGTCAAAGAATTTTCTGCTTACGTTGTCCAATAATAGTGTTTATAACAAAATATTTATTAAATTCTCTTTTCACTGAACTTTAATAACTGCCACCAAATGTACCAGAAAAAATTTCTACTATTAGATTTTTCTTTCATACATGTAAATATAAAAAATTCCTTAACTAATTAAAATTTCTACATAATTTTACATTAAATTGATAGTCTAAAATGTTTACTTTTATATTTTTTTATTTTTTGTTTTTTATTAATTTATTCAGATTATATCTAAATTGTTATCTCACTTTTATCCTTCCATTCCTCCCTCCCTCCCTCTTTCACCATTTTCCCCTCACCTAGGTCTGTGACAGAAGGGGACCTCCTTCCCCACCATATGGTACTAGCCTATCAAATCTCATCCTGGTAGCCTGCTTATCCTTTCTCTGAGTGCCACCAGGCCTCCCCACCAAGGGGATGTGGTCAAATATGGGGCACCAGAGTTCATGTCAGAGTCAGTCCCAGCTCTCCAAATAACTGTGGAGAATGTCCTGTCCATTGGTTAGATCTGAATAGGCGTTCAATGTTTACTGCATGTATTGTCCTTGGTTGGTGCAGTAGGTTGAGCAGACTCCCCTGGGTTCAGATCTGCTCATCATGATGTTTTTATTGTGGGTTTCTAGGACCCCCTGGATCCCATATTTCCTCCACCTAGAATCCAGAAAGACTCACATGGTATATACTCACTTATAATTGGACAGTAGACCAAAAGAGATGTCCTATGAAAATCTTCGCTTACCAGGAGATCGGGATAGATGTCGGGACTTCCAACATAGGTTTCTAATCAGAAACAATGCTCCACCACCTAGATAAAGAGATCCTTAAAGTTTCATCATCTACTCAGTTCAGAGGCCACCTCCCTTATTCCATTTTGAAGTACAAAGATAGTCCACCTTTTCCTTCATTAATGCATTGATTATTGGTAGGATCCAACTACATAAAAAAGCTTCTATTTATAAGCTCATTTTTTTCTTATTTCTTGACTTTGGGCTGCAACTTAAAAAATAAAACTACTGATGGTCTATTAAATGTCATGCTTTTATTAACAAATCTTTTTTTAGTATACATATCCCTCTGAAAAACTATAGATACATATATACTATAATGGGAGAAATAAACATTTTGGGTATCTGAACTACAAACTTGCCAAGATGCTTTGTGGCTTTGTATTGTGCAGAATTTTCTAACACTGAAGTGATGTGTAAATTTATTTAATTAAAAACAACTATCACAGATTCAAAATGCAGAGATAAACTAATATGTAGTTATATGTATATGCTTATTTTCTAATTATCTATCTATCTATCTATCTATCTATCTATCTATCTATCTATCTATTAATCATCTATTTCTATGTGTGTGTGTGTATACAATGCCAAATGAAAATTTCAGAAGCTGGTTTTCTCCCTCAATCCTAAGGCCCCAAGTTGAACTTTAGGTTGCAAGGCCTAGTGCCTTTCCTCCTGACCATATGTGCTACCTATATCTTAAATGTAATTGTATTTGCTGCATTATATATGTATTAGATGAACAAAAGCCAGATTTTTACAAAATCTGAATTTGAGAAGCTATTCAGTGACATCAATATTTTGCATCAAAAATCATATTCCAACTGATTGGTAAATTATATGTACTGTTGCAAATTCTCTTCACGCTTACATTTTAGTTGAAAATCTTCACCACATATAGGCCATCAATGTGATTCACAAGTTAGAAATAAGTTGTTCAAGGATACACTGTGTCTTAGGTAAGTATGTAATATATTATGAATTCTTCAGTAAGGTCTACATGCTGAATACAAAATGATGTCATTTTATTTTATTCATAAAAGTTCTAAAATCAAAGCCCTTAGGATATTATAAAAATATAATCATAATATAACCATAATAACTCTGTGATTGATAGCTTCACATATAAATTTCAATAGGAATAACCCAAAAAGCCAAATTGATTTATGTTCTTCTGAGGATTTTGAAAAATAAGTATTGGGCCAATACTGAGAGATATACAAAAGTGCCTTACTGAATAATTTCCTCAGAAGTTATCTGAGAACAGGACATCCATCACTTATGTCTTAAATGCTTTAAATTGGAAGAATGGTGACATTCTAAATGCTCAGAAGTAGCAGGGAAATTAAGGTATTTAGAAGAAAACATTATGACAGTTTTATTTTTCATATTATAGGTGACTAGCAGCACCACTTAAGAACATAGGCTTAAGTAAATGTTTTAATGCTCTCCATCATGTATGGATAACTATATGTCTGTATAGCATATTAATAAAAATTAATTCAATCAATGTGCTGGGTTTTATAAATAAATGTAAGAAGTAACATCACGGGAAGCAAAATGCTGCATGAATTATATGACAAGCAACTATGATGCTACATACAAATGTTTCCTTGTGCACAACACATAACAAGTTCAACAAAATAGAGCAGTGACCTAAATGCAGTGGAACACTAACCAAAAGCAGAATCAAGACCACAAAACATCCTAACCAATAAGGGTATTTGGTGCTATTCATAACATTTTAATAGTATCAAAGGCACATTTTGTGAATGACTTAATGAAAGTTATCAACTTATACTTGTCCTTATTTATACATGAAAAACATCCTGCAAAATAGATTTCAGAGTATGAAAATGATAATTTGCGGACTGAAAGAAATTATTAGCATAAAAATTTATTTCAGGTTATTTTTTATATAAACCAATGTAAAAAAATTTAAAAAAATACACAAATGTAAAATATTAAAATTGGGTCCTGATGTATAACTTTTATTGATATTCTTATGTCAGTATAGGTTCAAATACAAAGTCCACTGAGAGATGTTGAAAATCAAGGAGTCCATACATGTGTGTAGATAAGAAATATGCAAGAAATCTTACATCTGCCACTGTATATTGCTGTGTCCAAAACGTCTCAAGAAATACAGTCACTGAGAAGCAAACCAAGACCTAAGACCTGTCATACTCAAAATGATGTCATGTTACATGTAACAAAAATGAAGAGTTTTGGTGGTAATATTTCTAGAACGATTTCAATTCTCTTACACTCTCCTTAACTTCATATTTGTTTCCCTCTTCCATCCTCCCCTCCCTTTCCTTGCTCCGGTTACAAATCATTCAGCTAGTGTTTCTTTTGCTCTGACTAAAGAGGAATAAAGAAGATAATCTTTAAATGCTTGTCACTGCCAGCCCTAGTCTTTCTTAGTACTTGGCAGCTGAATAAATAGCTGCAACACTTAAGTGGGAAAAACAACAAAAAGCAAGCTGTCTCCGGTTACAGTACCCATGCAGGCGGCAGGTCCTGGAGTCCTTCCTTACAAGGGTGATCATTCTTTTGTGTCTATACCAGGTCAGAGCATTTGGACTTTTGCTGTGGGTGATGTTGTAGCCTTCAAGAGGATCTGAGTATCAGATTCTTCAGCCCTTAGCAATAGACAGTGTAGCTATTGTGTAGAACTGGAAAACATAGCTCTTAGCTCTCAGCTCTGGCGTCTGTTACACATCTCTGCCTGGGATCTGAAATTATTGGCTATGAGGTCTTGACAGAACAGCTTTTCAGGTGATCAGGGCTTGCTCTTTTCTGGCTCCCTACATTTTGTTTTTGTTTTTGTTTTTATCATCCTTCAGTTGCAGCAGTCTACTCTTGCCACTTTTCATCTTCTCCTCGTCGTGCCCCAAACGCGCAGCCTCTTGTCCATCAGTCAATGTACTATTGGACTCAAATCTTTGCAAGTTGTCCTGCCCACAGTTGTGACTCCTACAGACATTTTCCTGCCTATCTTGTCACTCTAATATTGCTGCTGCTGCGTCTGTGGCTTCCTTCTACATGTTTCCAAATAAGGTGACACAACTAAAAGTAATCAAGAAAAGATCGCTCAATGAAGCCTTTTATCGAGTCGTCGCAAAACCAGGGACGGTAATGTTACACGGTGCCTGCCAGGCAACTCACTAATTAAGTCTGAGCAGATTGGTTAGAAAACCCAAGGAGTGTTCAGAGTAATTAGACAAATTTATGGAGTTCAATTACAGCCAGATATCTTAGCACCAATTATGGTCATTGAAAACTGAATTTTGGTCAGAATGCAGCCTTGGCTCTTAACACTGATGTTTTCATTTTGCTTATCACCACAGACTTTTGTTTTGGACCAATCACAGTTATTTGTTTGGGGCCAATTGTTCTGTGACAAAACTTTTGCTAGAGAACACACATGTCTACTCACCTAAGACAGTTAGCCTTTCATTTACCAAAGCACAGAGTCCACCAAAGTCCCCCTTGGCAAAAACAGTCAGAGTTTTATTGAGGTTACTTATAGGACTCCTAGAAAAGTTTCGTCATATAGGAGGAGACGTATATTAAAGACAGGAGCGTCATCTAAGCCCACCTTAACATTGGTGAACCTAGAGCATGCTGCATAGCCTGCAGGCTGGAGAGTGTTCTCTCCAGGTGCCTTAATTGGTCTGTTTACCTCCTAGACAGCTTGGCTGTTTTCTGCTTCTTTCAAGCAGTACTGAAGGTCTCTGCCTATTTCGATGCTGCTTGCCTTGTCTCAGAGTCTTCTTAGCAGCTTGATTGAGAATCTTTAGTTGTTTATGTCTTTTCTTGAGCAGCTTCCCTATAGGATGAAATGTTTTAATCAGGGAAAAAAAATGCTACACAACACGTAGCAGCATTTATTTTGGGAGCAATCACAGCCTTACCTTAAAACTAGTTGTTCAGACAGGCTCTAGAGCAGTGGCTCCCAACCTTCTTAACGTTTGGCCATTCAATACAGTGGTGATCCCTAACCACAATGTTTTGTTACGACTTCATAACTGTTGTTGTGACTCATAATACAAATATATGATATGCAGGGTAGCTGATATGCAATAGCCAGAAGGGTCTCGACTCACAGGCTGAAAACCACTGTTCTAGACAAACCCTATCATTCCTTAACATCAGTTAGAGCAGTCTCTCAGCTGGTCCACTGGGGCAATATTCAACTAGAGTTCATCCAGGCTTCAGATAGCAAAACAATCTGATACAAACTCCTCCAAACATCCCTAGCTAAGGCTGTGCCTTCCAGAGCCTGGACAGTCACCTTTGATTAGCACCACTTCACCTAGGTGCCAGAGGAGTGTGTCCCAGCTGGTGCTGGCATAGGGAAGCCTAGATGACTGATACTTTTATGCAGCCCAGTGCAGAGACAGATAGTTCTAATTAGTGCTAATTAGGCACCAAGTTGTCCCATCTCTTTATATTGTTGCTTGCTTAGTGGTCAGTGAAAACTAGGAGTTTCCACAATATAAATAATTTACCATTAATATTAATAGTGACAGGAAATAATTTAACAGTGTTCAACACCTGTCCAGTGCCATAGGAAGAGGTAAATCTTCCTCATCTGTATAATTTCATCCCTCTTTCCCTCTGGCTTGCCATCCATCCTTCCATTCCTTCTTTTTCCCTTGCTTATTTTCTTAAAGTTTTTTTTTTCCTTCATACACTTTTCCCTTCACATTACTCTATTTATTCCTTTCTCCCTTACTTTTTAAAAGGTTTTATTTTAACTTTTATTGGAATCTACCTCCCTTCTGTTTCTGTTTTATTTTATTTTTTGAATCAATCAAAGTTTATTTTTCTCACTTAGAAGTAATAATAATAAACCCCTAAAGCTTTGCTTCTAATTAACATTTCTTTTTTTCTTTTTGGTTTTTTTTTATTAATTTATTTTTGTTACATCTCAATGGTTATCCCATCCCTTTTATCGTCCCATTCTTCCCTCACTCCCATTTTCCCCTTATTCCCCTCCCCTATGACTGTTCCTGGAGGGGATTACCTCCCCCTGTATATGCTCATAGGGTATCAAGTCTCTTCTTGGTAACCTGCTGTCCTTCCTCTGAGTGCCACCAGTTCTCCCCCTCCAGGGGACATGGTCAAATGTGAGGCACCAGAGTACATGAGAAAATCATATCCCACTCTCCACTCAAGTGTGGAGAATGTTCTGACCCTTGGCTAGATCTGGATAGGGGTTTAAAGTTTACCACCTGTATTGTCTTTGGCTGGTGCCTTAGTTTGAGCGGGACCCCTGGGCCCAAATCTGACTATCATAATGTTCTACTTGTAGGTTTCTAGGACCCTCTGGATCCTTCTACTTTGCTATTTTCCCATGCTTCTTTCATCCAGAGTCTCAATGGGATTTCCTCCCCTCTGTCCCAGTTTCCTGGTAAGTGAAGGCTTTCGTGGGACATGCCCCTTGGGCTAGTATGCAGATATAATTGAGTATATACTGTTTTAAAGACAACAAGAGCAACCCTAAATAGATTCAGTAGATTATATTTACAAATATACATATAGTATATATTAACGTATGTGAAAATGAAGGTATAAACTGGAAAGTCAGTAAAAGGAATACAGGAAGGTTTGGGAGGAGGATAAGGAGAGGAACAGTAGGTACATTATATACATATGAAATTTATAGTACATTAAACACAGTTATATTAAGGTGCATAGCAAGTTTTCTTAGAGTTTTGTAAACTCAACAAAAATTATAAGCAAGAATGTGAACAGTAAAACATCCAGATAAAAAAATTCCATTAATAAGCTTCTTATATGACTTGAGGAAGGCAAGTTATGTGAAATTCCCATTGTTAATCATAATTGTATTATATCTCATAATTTTCTATATGTCCTCAAATCACAATAATACAGACATCACCAAGTTGTGTGTGTGTGTATGTGTGTGTGTGTGTGTGTGTGTGTGTGTGTGTGTAACATGAGATGTGAATTTTCAAATTTAAAGATAATTTATTTCCAGTTTATAGTGTTCACACAGTTGGCATAGAAGGGTCCCCCCATCAGAGATCTAGGGGAAGGGAATAGGCCAAAGAGGGAGGGTGGGAATGGGATGATAAGAGGGAAGGGATAACAGTCTGGATATAATGTGAATAAATTATAATAAATAAAATATACACTAAAAATAAAAATAATAATCCATTAATATTTTAATAGGCTATAGTATGGACGAAAAGAACTTAATATGGAATAGCCAAATATACACTACAAAATACAAATATACTGAGAGCTTAATCCGATCATCTTAATTACTTAATAGTACAGTCTTGCTTGGAAATAAAACACCTTAAAGCCCCCTAGTATGTCTGGGCTAGAAATGATGAGGCAGGTAGAGTCTGAACCTTGGATGGAGGGGCAGTCTTGATAAAGACTCTGAGCATGTGTGTCTTAGTTACTAATACTCTGAAGCAGTTATTGATTTTCTGATGCCATGACTGAGGTGAAGACCTTCTTTTTTTTCTTGTTATATATGTTAACAAACCAAGATTCCCATTTTAATTTGACATGGCCCAGTTTTGGATTTATATTACCACTGATGAGAGCAGATGCAAATTGTCCTTTCTTAACACCAGGGATTTATTCATAGCCCTTTTTGTCGGGGTCTATCTGTCCTGCAATCCACAGACAATTACTCTGTGATAAACATGTTCTTGACAAATCACACTTATTTTGAAAATTAGGATCACAGTAGCCGTTTCACACAGATTTGTGAAATATGTATTTTGGTGTCTGCTTTGCCATTATATAAGTGACATGTTGTGGGTAACTTAAAACTTGTATGTAAAACACTTACTATATTTATTAATAATACTAAGATGTTGTATTCAATAACACTTTTAATAAACAGAAATGAAAGATGATTATTGATATTAACATAAAGTATAGAAGAGAGCCACAAAGAGAACCGTTCTGTGTAACATTTTTGTTTTGTACATCATACGTTTGTGCATTACATGTATGGATTCAAGATAGATCATTCCTATAATCTTAGGGAAAACCAATGGACAAATACACAACTGTAAAAAAGAATGATGTTTTTAAGTTGAAAATTCAGCTTTCCAGCCGGGCGTGGTGGCGCACGCCTTTAATCCCAGCACTCGGGAGGCAGAGGCAGGCGGATCGCTGTGAGTTCGAGGCCAGCCTGGTCTACAAAGTGAGTCCAGGACAGCCAAGGCTACACAGAGAAACCATGTCTCGAAAAAACAAAACAAAACAAAAAAAACAAACAAACAAAAAAGAAAATTCAGCTTTCAATAATTATATAAATATAAATGATTTATGTAAACAAAGAACAGAGCGATATTATATAGTATATAATGCTTAGATAGACTATAAGACATACATTTAAAAATATTATAGCTGTATAGGACTAAAATTGGCAGAGCTAGTAAAGATATTCTTCAGTGGAACTAAGAAAAATGTCTTAGGGAAAAAAACCTGAATATTTGAAAAACTACAGAATTGATTCTTAGGTCAGCTTTATTAAATTATGAATATGTTACCTTTACAGTAGTAACAAACATGTGGTTAACCAGTCATTTACACAGAAGGAAAAAAATCTGGATTTTTAAAAACAATACTCCATCAGAAATGTTCACTATGTCTAAAAAAATTCAGAGCGGAAGAAAAGGCATGGTACAAGAAGGAACTGGACTTCCAAGCATTTTTACATTCATGGTCATTTACTTTCATTTTGCTACAACAGATCTGTACCTCTATAATCACATGTAATTTCTAATACTCTCTAGTTACGGAATGTCTATTCGTAATATTTCCTCTTGCTTTAAAAGCCTCTGAATACAATTAAGTAGTTCTTCATCTTTCCTTTTCAATTCTTGATCATTGTCAGCACTGTGGATAATTAGTAGGTTATACTGTGGACTGGCCTGCGATGGTGAGGCAGTCACTGGCCTGACCTTAGGAACAGATTATGAGGCAGGCAGTACTTGTCTCTGGGTTGAGGCATGCTTCCCTCTAGAAAAAGTGTTTCTCTACCTTAAAATTGTTTTATAAATTTGTGTACTTATTTGTATGTGAGCGGCTGGCAATTACCACTCTAAGTATGTGGAAGACAACAAACAACTCTTGGTAGTAAGCTCTCTCCTTTCACTATGTGGATTCTTGGGCATGAAAACCCGGTTTTCTAGCTTGTATCAAGCACTTTCAAGTCCTGAGCCTTCTAACTTTCCCTTAATGTACTGTTGCTCAAAGTCTGTGTCAGCTTTACTGGCTTTAATACGTGGGTTTAGTGCATCCTGGCTTTTAATTAATGTCCAGTGGGTCTTTGAATTCAAACCTCAGCTGGATTCAGAATTTGTATTCAATGTGTCCCACAGTTTCACTCACTTTCAGGCTTGTTTATGTCATTGCCTTGTTATATTTTTTTTATTATGAGACTTAAGGATACTTATTTATTATGTTATTTTTGTACTAAAACTATACAAGCTATTTTATTATAAAAACAAAAAAAGTCATGCTGAACTTATGGTTAAGTGGATTATGTGATATAAACTAGAAGGTAAAATACAACAGTTCTGTGAAACATTGTTTTTGACAATAAAATTCCTAGGGTTACTAAATTAACTATTGTTTTTATCAATGTGGTGAAAATGGCATCACCAATAAGTTTCATTTTATGTTAGCATACATGAGAGGATAGAAAGATGGCTCAGGCTCAGCAGTTAGGAATACACATTCTTACAGAGTATCCCAATTTGGTTCCCAACTCCTACATGCTGGGACACAACCACAACTCCAGTACTAGAGGGTCTTTTCCTCCTCAGCTATCTTTGGGCACCAGGCACATACATGGTACATATGTAAGCAAAGCATATATACATATAAAGTTAAAGATTAGAATTAATACACTAGAGTTCATCAGTTCCCAGGGACAAGTTTGTTTTCCATCACCAATGTACTGTGCTTGAGTCTAGGAAGTAGAGTCTGGGGAGATTCCTGAATTCTTAGCAATGTTTAGACCAGCCCCAGGTCATAGAAACATAAAGTTAAATATATCACTGTAGCAGGTGGAAAGATTAACTACTGGGTAATATTTTATTTCTAAAGGTAAAAGCAACTACAAGCATTTTCCCCCCTCTGAGTTTGTCAGTCTTTATATAGGTCTATTCATAAAAAGCCATATTTGATTGGGATCCAGTTCTAAGAAGACTCATGAAAGGAAAAAGAAAGAGAAAAAAGAAGGAAAAGGAAATAATAAAAATTTCACTGTCTTAAGACAGTGTTTATAATTCATTGACAACATACAGGAGGATAGAGTTTTTCTGATGCCTGTGTCTCCATGGAAACTAAATCCTTTATTTTCTGTCTGGAAAAACACTACTCACATCTCAGCAGTATCAAAAACTGCTGCTGGAAATCAATTTATTTTCTATTGCTACAACTTGACTGAGAAAGACAGTCAGCCACTCCTTTCTATTTATGGGACAACTGGGTGTTTGCTACAAATTTTCTTTTCCAAAATCATACAAATAAATGTTATGAGACCTAGAAAAGGCACAAAAGAGTGCAATACATAGAATAATTTATTGTTTTTACTATATTTTTACTAATGTCTTCAAAAACATCAATATCAATACAATCATTTGGGGAAGATAGAACTCTTCAAGTGGTCAGATTTACACACACACACATGCCCACACACACACACATACACACCACATGCACAATATAAAAAGAAATAAGTGTTGGCCATATTCAGATCTAAGATCGAAAGACTTCATTTTAACCTTTTATTTCCTGAAAGGAAAAAAGGTTTATATAATTTTAGAAGAATAAGATAATTAAGTGGTCATGCTACTCTCTGGCTGTGTGTTGTGTTTGGTGGGGATTCTAAGTCTAGGCACTATTTCTAGAACAACCATTCCAGATGATTACATCATACATGCTAAATGATCAAGATTTTATTCCTTACATATTTTAATGACCTTAAGATGATACCAAAGGACAATAATTATTTCATTTATATAGCCACTAAATGTGAGTGAAATTCACATTGAATGTTCAAAATAAAAAACCCATATAACATGTCTCCAGATTCCAAACTAACAGCACATTTCATGATACATTGGAAGAATTTGGTCACAATTGCAATGTATTCCACAAATAATAATAGTTTTCAAAAATTATAAAAATGTTTATTTTAAATTTACATTGATACTTTACAAGAAATTTCAGGTAGAGAGGTCATTTCTGTTATTCTGTTCAACAATAATAATAATAAAAAAGCTGAGACTTGCGTCATCATAACAACACATCAAAATATTATTTGAATTTCTATAGCAGCTACAAATAGATTTTTGAATGGATACTGAGAAACTCTATTTAAAGAAGGCTTATGCCTATGCTGGGCATGGTGGCGCACGCCTGTAATCCCAGCACTTGGGAGGCAGAGGCAGGCGGATCGTTGTGAGTTTGAGGCCAGCCTGGTCTACAAAGTGACTCCAGGACAGCCAAGGCTAACACAGAGAGACCTTGTTTCAAAAAAAAAAAAAAAAAAAAAAAAAAAAAGAGGCTTATGCTTCAGAACTAAACTGCTCCCATTGTATTTTAGACAGAACCATGACATATGTATTCTTTTAAAATGTATTAAAAGAATGTTATAAAAATGACACATTGATATTAACCAGCTTTCATACACCTAGGTAACAATTTGGTATTGGGGCTCTGGATATTCACACTGAATTTTGTAGTTTCACTATCTTAATTGTGAAAAAACTTCTATCCACTTATTTATCACTAAAAAGGAAATATCCATAACACAGTAAAAACTAGAAACACAATTATCTTTATAATCTTCTTAAGAATGAGTGCCTTTTCAGTTTTTCATCATCCTACATTTATAATTATCTAGAGTCAATTTATGAGGGCGAATATTCTGGAGGGGTGACTATGTGACCTCTCTTAATACTTAATTGATAAAATTCTGTGGGTTTCAAATTGGACTCTGACAAAAATATACAGAAAACCATGTCTTTCTTATGGAACCTTCATTGTGAAAGAGGTGACTTTGGAAGAGTAAGGAAAAAAAACAGAAATTCTCTGGTTTGAGAAATGTTCATTCGATTCATATACCTTATTCAATAGAAAGATGATGGATAATTCTACTATACATACAGTCTGATATATGTATATATTTGATCTGTGTGTCTGAGAACCATTCATGTTCAATAGCGGACAACAGTTCTAATAACAATCTATTCGGTTTTGCACTTGTTTTAGGAAGCTAAATTTGACGCTGTCTCTGAACACCAGGAAGAAAGCAGATGGCCATCTTATTTCTGTGTATATTCTTCAACTGTCCCAATATTTTTTTTTGAAAGAATTTAAAAAATACTATCATAAATTGGGAGCCACATATGTCTGTTTTTAAATTCCACTTAAATAATTGAAGCTATTTGTGGGGAGCCATATCAGAATTCTGCTGTATCAGAAACCCTGTACTTAGGCTACATGCTGTGACCTTCAAGTTGCTGACCTTTTCCTCATGAGGTCTCGTGTTCTAGGCTATCCTTGGACTATTTACCTTTGAAAGAAGTAGGGAAGTCCCAACTTGGAACCCCCCAGAAGACCAAGGACTTTCTTACATGGAAGTACTCAGAGAGATAGGAAGCTCTTGCAGGGAGTTACCTAAAGAACTAGGAAGTTCTACAGGGAGCGATTCAGGCTCCTGTCTTCTTGCCTGGGTCCTAGGATGAGTGGGATTAGAGTAGATCCTATTGACCTTGCTCTATGTATACTCTTACTAGTTGGCATTAAAATAAATCTTGATTAGAAATTTCCTGACTTGATTCATCATTTCCCGCACCTCTGTACCGTACTTTCAATCCCCATTCCCTCTTTCAGGTAAACAAACCCTGATTCGATTTGTCCCATGGGCTGGGACACATCAGCTATTAATGTACTCTGACTGTAGAACCTGTGGCCTGAGGCTGGGGAGATGTCTCAGGGAGTGTGTATTTATACAAAGCATTCAAGACCCATGTAATATCCAGATGCAGTAGCACCAGTATTTGAGGCTTAGCACCCCTGAGGCACAGAGGGTAACCAGCACACACACGCACACACACACACACACACACACACACACACACATCACATATTGACAAACACACACTCACACAAGCCATACACAAACATCATGAACTCAAAAATAGTTTAGAAAAAGTTAAACCTCTCATAAGTGCACTTCTCAAGAATGTGTGTCTTTTATAAGATCAGAACAGCCTTCTAGCACATAGGAATAATGAGATCCTCTATAAAGTATCATAAGATTATCAGCATTTAACTCTCAACTTAAAATAGGATTCTAGCTCAGTATTAGTATTTTCTTTTGATTCTCTCTCTCTCTCTCTCTCTCTCTCTCTCTCTCTCTCTCTCTCTCTCTCCCCCATGTGGTGTGTGTGTATATGTGTGTGTGTGTGTGTGTGTGTGTGTGTGTGTATGTATGAAATCAGCTTTTGGAACAACTCCCAAAAGGTGATCCCTGCCTTCTGCTTTGTTGGTGCAGGTTTGTTCTTGTTTTTGACGCTGAACTGAGTGTCCTAGGCCAGCTTGCTCTGCAGCTTCCAAGTGATTCTCCTGGCTCCACTCCTATCACACCACATGCATATTTTACCCAAGTTTCTTGCATATAATTATAGAATTTACTTCATTAGGCTTGGAAATCTAGGTTATTTTTGATTTTGTTATTTTACCTTTAGTGCCATATCCCTGGCTACACCATTTATATTTCTATATACATATACAGTATCAAAATTAGTTTTCACACACAAAATCTCTAAATACTATCACACACTTGCATTGCCATTTCTTACAAATATAATGAGGGAGTCACCGAAATTTAAAAGTTGAAGCCTTAAGCTGCTATGATGGTACTTAGAAACAGTCCTTAACATAGTTAATAGGGTTAATGAGGTCATATTAGTAAGGTCTAATAATTATGATTGGCTTCCTGATAAAATTGAAGATGAGCCTATGTGAAGACTCAGCAGCTAAAAGCACCTGTTCTTAAGTCTCGTAATCTGAGTCTGATCCCAGAATCTCACATAGTAGAAGAAGAAAACTAAAATGCACAGTTATCCTCTGACCTTCACACATGTGTCAAGGCATGTAGAAGAAAACACCTATCACACACACACACACATACACACACACTCACACACACACGCACTATGAAAACAAAAACATAATAACTAATTTAACAACTTAAGTAGGAGAATGACACTCAAGATATGCGTTCTTATAGAACAGAACGTATGAAATATGTCATTAGGAAGCTTTTGGGTGGTCTCCAATTAAGAGATAGCATTTAGGAGAAAGCATCAATATTAGTCCAGCGATGTTAGGCTCTGAATTCATAAAATTGTGAAAACACATTGACATCCCTGAAACCATATAATTTGTGGTGATTTTTATGGCAGCCTTAAAATATTAATAGACTCATCTTCTGTCCTTGAATTGTTATACAAGCATCAAAAATGAAGACACTAATCAGTTTCTGAAACAAATCTTAGGAACTAGAGCTCCTAGTGAGTCTATCAGATCAAAATCCTCCTCTGCAAACCCTCCTTGCATTAAAGCTCTTTGATGTCTATGAGATTTCTCTAATGGTATAACTATTGATATTTTCACCAGTTGAAAAATCTAATTAGTTAAGTATGTTTTTGTTTAAATTGGTTATGTTAATTGGTTATAAAAGTAATAGTAGGCAATTAGCCTGGAAATGATTAAATACAATGCTGACATTACATTTTCTTTCCTGTTTTTATCATCTATAAGGTTTGTTTAAAATGATTATGATGTAAGCCATCACTATAAAGTTGTAAGTGGTCACTACCACCTTTCCTTTTATAGCTCCATGAAAGAAAGTTAACACTGAATTCATTTTTCCTTACTTGAACTCATACATAATTTACATAATTAAGTGCTTCCATTATTTTTTCTGGGTGTCAGTTGGATTTTCTATTTGATGATTTAACGTTCATCAGAGATACAAATCTATAGGTAAGAGAATGACCTTACCTCAATATTTAATGAAATTGCATAGAGAAAATTTTAAAACAGGGTTTCTCTGTGTAGTCTTGCCTGTCATGGACTTGCTTTGTAGACCAGGCTGGCCTTGAACTCACAGTGACCCCACATGCCTCTACCTCCCATGTGCTGGGATTAAGGGCATGCACACCCATACCCAGCTCCTAGAGAAATTTTAATAGTGGATAAATACCAAATAACAATCTCAAAATAATATTTATGCAACAGTGTCTGACCATGATACAAAAATTGAATTTCTCTACAGTGGTTGTGTTATTTTGCATTCCCACCAGCAATAAAGGAGTGTTCCCCTTTCTCCACATATCCCTCAGTAGAAGACTAGATAAAAAAGAATGTGGTACATTTACACTATGGAATACTACTCAGCTATTAAAAACAAGGAATTCCTGAAATTTGTGGACAAATGGATTGAACCAGAAATGATCATAATGAGTGAGTTAACCCATAAGCAGAAAGAGTCAAATGGTATATACTCACTTATATCTGGACACTAGCCCATGGCGCATGTCACATGAAAGTCTTCACTTATCAGGGAAGTGGGACAGAGGGGAGGACATCCTGTTGGGACTCTAGATGAGAGAAGCATGGGAGAATGGTAAAGTGGAAGGATCCAGAGGGTCCTAGAAACCTACAAGAAGAATATTATGATAGGCAGATTTGGGCCCAGGGATCCTGCTCAACCTATGCCACCAGCCAAGGACAATACAGCAATAAGCTTCAAACTCCTACCCAGATCTAGCCAATGGACAGGACATTCTCCACAGTTGAGTGGAGAATGGGGACTGACTTTCACACGTACTCTGGTGCCCCATATTTGACCACGTCCCCTGGATGGGGAGAACTGGTGGCACTCAGAGGAAGGACAGCAGGCTACCAAGAAGAGACTTGATACCCTATGAGCATATACAGGGGGAGGAAGTCCCCCTCAGTCACAGTCATAGCGGAGGGGAGTAAGGGGAAAATGGGAGGGAGGGAGTAATGGGAGGATACAAGGGATGTGATAACCATTGAGATGTAATATGAATAAATTAATAAAAAGAAAAAAGAATTAAAAAAAAAGACTGACAAAAAATAGAATAGAGTCAATGGATAGGACATTCTCTACAGTGGAGTGGAGAGTGGGGACTGACTTTCACATGAACTCTGGTGCCCCATATTTGACCACTTCCTCTTGAGGGGAGACCTGGTGGCACTCAGAGGAAGGATAGCAGCTTACCAAGAAGAAACTTGATAACCTATGATCATATACAGGTGGAGGAGGTCACAATCATAGGGGTTGGCAGTAGGGGGAAAGCAGGAGGGAAGGAGGGATGGGATAACTATTGAGATGTAATATGAATGAATTAATAAAAAAGTGAAAAAATTAAAATTTTCCATGCTCTTTATTTTGGATATTTGATGATCACCATTCCTGCAGTTTTAATATCAGGATGATGGTCTATGCAGAATATAAATAGGGTCATTCCAATTTGATAAGCAAAGTACACATATATAAGATATATCTATCAATTAAAATACTAATTAGAAGGTATATTTGTGAAATATATGATTAAAATTAAAGAAATAAATTTTGAAAAAGAACAAGACACCTTTTTAACAGGCAAGAAGACATAATGCATGTCAGACCAAAAAATATGCTCCCATTTAAATGTGAGAATATTTAAAGATTTGAGCGTCATATGCCGAAAATGGAGTAATGTGTGGAAAAGGAAAAGGTTTTTCTAGCAGTGATTATTTCCCTGAGAAAAGCATTAAAATTTATTAATGCAGATCTTGTATCCAAAGAAGAAGAATAACAAAATGTTACATAATGGAAATAATTTTCTCATCTTAAAAGCAAAGTAGAAGACTCTGATATTATCCCTTTAGAAAGCAAGGCTCTAATTCTGATAAAATAGAAAAATATGTTATTCAAACACATGTATTCAATAGTCTCCTGAAACTTTAGTGAGTATGGAATCCATTATGTTATCACTACACAAAGGAAAGCAGAAAGAATCCTTGAATATCAAAAAGTTCATAGGATATATGTCTAAAATTATATACCTTACACATATATACGCATAATCCCCCCTACTCACACATATGCAGTTTCTGACAGGAAATACCAGATCTTTGACTTATAGATCAAACTAGAAACACAACAACTTGTACTGTTTTTTTTCTCACATCCCACATTTACAACTTCTTAATACTATAAAGCACGTACACAAAAGAACTGCAAAAGACCTCTACTGGAAAGTTCTGGAAAGGACACATATTAAATGTATTAGGAAAAGATATTCTCCAACTAAGATATTTTAAGAAACAGGAAAAAAATAACGATGAAGATTTTATGTGTAAGGCAGACCTTTTTTTTTTTTTTTTTTTTTTTGCTCCTGGATTAGTAAATTAATATTATTAAAATAGTTGTATCAATATAGTTATTTTCAGATTTAATTCTGTTCTACTAAAATTATATTATTGACAGAAATAAAAAAGATAAAAATTCATGTACAGATACACAACCTAGCACGCACATAGTCAAATAAACCAAAGTAAAGAGAGTAAGCAAAGTAGAAGAACAGTTTGAAGTAACATACTGCCTGAATTCAAAGTTATCATGACAAAACCACATGGTAATGATGCAAAACATGAATGTAGACTGAGGGTCTAGCATGGGTGATTCAAAAACAAATCCTCATATCTATGGCTTCATAATTTTTGACAAAGGCATAAAAAACATACACTGGAAAATCGCCCTTTCAACAATGGTAGTACCAAAATTGGATTACACCCGAAGAAGTGTAAATTTGAAAGACGAAGATGAAAACAAATTGTGTTTGAAAAAGGATCAAAATAAAACATAATAATCGGTTTGCTATTAAAAAACAAAATCCATATAACACACGCAAACACACACACACACACACACACACACACACACACACACACACACACGATGTTTCCTAGTTGTGAGGGTGAGAGACTTGGAGTAATTATACAGTACTTGTAAGAAATTATTTGATTATGAATGTCATTTGCTCTACTGAACTTGTCACTTTCCCCACAGAGGGTGAAGGGAAAACCTCTTTCATTACAGAGTATCTTGGCTGTTGAAAGATAATTGAAACACTGGGGAAAATGCCCAACAGAGAACCATGCCATGCAGAAAGCCTTTTTGTTATCCCACTGATTACCTATTGAAATTCACTGAGAAACACCTGGGAATTTATCTAGATTAGATGTATAAGGTAGAATGAAAGAGCAATTTTCAGAGAGGTTAAACTGTGTTGCCTTTGAGGGTACTCAGAAGGAGCACAGTGATTGCATCTATGGCCCTCATTGCCAGTGGTTACTGAATGGTTCAGATGGATATGACAAATGAATTGAGTCTATGGTGAAAAAAAGCCATTATGATATTTGAGGCTATGTATCAAAAATCATTCTACAAAATTATACGATTTATTCTTCAGGTGACAGTAATTAATTAAACTTGTAGTTGAATTAAGCATCATTAACTCAGGATATTTTGCATTGCAATTTCATGAAACCTGAGGAAAAAAAGAAGAGGTGTTTTGACATATGATGTAACCATATGAGAAAAGATTAAAGTCACTTCTTAAGACAAAAGTATTTTGGATGTAGTCAGCAGTTTTCTAGGATCAGATAAGAAGGCAACCAATATAAGAAATATGAGTCAGTAGTGCAGTAGGCAGCCGAATTATGCCTGGAGGAACAATCCCTCAGAATGTCTCCCTAAGTTCTATGAAAATTACCAAATAAATACTATACATATGTTCTAAGTCATTCACTGAGAACATTGAAGAATTTGTGTGTGTATGTTTGTGTGTAAGTGTGTGTGTGTGTGTGTGTGTGTGTTAAATGGATTCTTTTTTTAGTATTTTGTCACTTACCATCAATGGCCAGTGTAAATTTTTTTAGTAAAACTAGCAATAGGACTCAAAATTTTTAGGGTGATATACAACATTAAAATATACTATTGTATGGTATATTACTTTATAATAGCATGGTTTCATATTTTTATGAAGTGAGAAATGAATAAAAAGAGTAAGATGGGGTCTAAATAACCAAATAAAATAGAATAAACAAAAAACATCTTTGACATGTCTTGATAGGCTATCTGTAAACATTAGTGAATTACTAATTTCTATTTAAACTCTTGGAAAAGTTAGCAAAACTTTTTGATAACTTCCTACACACCCTCCCAGCACAGGTTCTGCCTAGTCACTGCAGCATCCATGATGGCACAAGAGTCTTATAGCATCAATAGGACAGCCTTAGAAAATTATGTAGGCTTTAGTAGTTTGTACATAGCACCAGTTTTATTAGACTGAGAGATGCTACAACCCCAATAAGATATAGAGAGCTAATTTCCCACTGAATTCACATTCTATTACTGTAACTTTCTTCTAATAAGAAAACATACAGTGTTCTGTACCCTTTTAAAATTTTATTAAATTCTAGTAGAAGGTAATCAGTATCAAACAACAGAATGTTGAAAATGAACAGGACATTGAGAGGAAATGAGAATGAACTTAGGTTATTTACTTTGTTTACTTGTAGTGCTTGTATCAAAATAGCTTCCTCAGGGCCTCAATCCTACACAAAGGCACCTATAAGCAACTGGGAAAATCTGGGAACAAGGGAGGTGACTTTCCCCAGGGAAGAGCATATCAATTGGTGTCTAGTACAAAGAGGCCAAAAGCATACATCCATACAGAGTCTAAAAGCATACATACAAGTAACCTTATACAGATTTAGTAGTTTATTTAGGAATACATATGTATTTATAAATACATACATGCTTATAATAGCAATTAATGAAAAAGCTGTTTATAAATTTGAAGAAGAGTAAGAACAGGTATAAAGGAGATTGAAGGGAGGATAGGGATGTGAAAATGTTATAATTTTATCATAATATATAAAGAAAGAAGTTGTGGACATCTATGTATGTGATTCTTGTGTGCTCTTTTTCTTCTGTTTATTATTATTTATTTTATTTTATTTATTTAAAAATAATTTATTCATATTATATCCTTATGTTATGCTTTCATTTGTATCTTCCTATTTCCTCCCTCTCCCCTTTTCACCTGATTCCCCTCCCCTAGACTTGTGACAGAAGGGGACTTCTTCCCCTACTATATGATCATAGCCTATCAGGTATCACCTGGATAGCCTGTTTCTCCTTCCTCTGAGTGTCACCAGGCCTACCCACCAAGGGAAAATGGTCAAATAGGGGACACCAGAGTTCGTGTCATAGGCAGTCCCCACTCTGGCCACAATTGTGGAGAATAAGGTGTCCATTGGTTAGATCTGAACAGGGGTCTAGGTTTATTTCATACAATGTCGTTGATTAGTACATCAGTTTGTTCAGGTCCCCATGGGTCCAGATCTATCACCCCTGATGGTCTTCTTGTGAGGCTCAAGACCCAGCTATTCCACTTCTTGGCATATACCGGAAAGACGTTCCAACACATAACAAGGACATTTGCTCAACTATGTTCAAAGCAGTCTTATTCATAATAGCCAAAATCTGGAAACAACCTAGGTGTCCCTCAGTTGAAAAGTGGATAAAGAAACTGTGGTACATTTATACAATGGAATACTACTCAGCCATTAAAAATAAGGAAATCATGAAATTTCCAAACAAACGGATGGAAACTAGAAATGATCATCCTGACTGAGATAACCTGGACCCAGAAAGACATACATGGCATACACTCACTTATAAGTGAATACTAACCCAATATGGATGTCCTCCAAGAATATTTACTCAATGGGGCATCAGAAAAGTTATTGGGACTCTGTATTATATGTCAGGTGAGAGTGGCATGGAAGGAAGGAAGATAGAAGGACCTAGAAGGTCTTCTGCTTATTTTTTATTTTATATTTTATTTTATTTTGTCTGCTTCTGTTCATTTTCTTATATTCTGGTTTGGTTGTTTTTGCTTTATCATTAGATGACTGTTTTCTATGCCAGGCTGGAAAGCAGGAACCAGGTTCATGAGAATGCTACAAGTGGCCGTTTCCCTCACCAGCTCTAACATTCGAGAGAAATGGCCCTGCACCTCACCAGGGCAGTAGGATAGAGCTGGCTGTGGTAGCAGGGTTTGTTAGTGACCTAGGTCTGAGGGCATGAGAGCAGGAGAGCTGGTGGTCTGTACAACTAAAATACCTCTCGGGCACAGATGAAGGGCTTTGAATTGGCATACCCCATGATCTACTCCAATGCTGAGCTGCTGGAGTAGTCCAGCAGATCCTACAGGGGTCAGTCCTACAGATCCTAAACTGCAGGAACTCCACGACACAGGGCTACAACAGAATATTGAAGAGGAGTCCTAGTGAGGTTGCAGAACTGATACAGTAGCAGAAACCAGAGGCTTGGTACTAAGCCAATGAGTCATTACAATGAGCAATGGTGAGCAAAGAAGTGTGAACAGAAGAGAACACTGGGGTACACTATGGCACTCTACACCTTCCACCAGTTTCTTCTTCCCCTCAGTTGTGGGGAGGTTGCAAGGGCGAAGGATGAGTATGAGAGACGGGTGAGATAGGTGGGAATGGGGTCCATGATGCAAAATTCACAAAGAACCAATACGTAGTTTAAACAAAGAACATTTGAAAAAATACATACTAAAAATTTTATTTTTCAGAATCATAAATAATTACCAAATGGGAATATGAATAAAGAATCTAGAAAAAATGCCTATATATATATATATATATATATATATATATGCCTAACACACAAGAAAATATTGAGAATTAGTGATCATTAAAGAACCACAAAGTCCTTTTCATGTTCCTAGTGATAACTATTATGCTTTGTTTTATTATACTATATTTCCAAAACAACCTGGATTACTATTATTTATGAAAAGGTCTGTTTGTTATCACACACACCATTGTAAACTTTGCTCTTGTTGAATCACTGCCTTTTACCTTCAATATACACTCAGACTAAACTTTACAATTATGCCATTTCATAACAAAGCTATTAAGTATGTGTAAACATGTCTTTCTTCTAAGAATTTTGGCTTAAAATAATACTTATCTTAATGCTATCTAGTTCTATTTTATTGTTTCATATTGTAAATCGTATTTTTTAAAGATAATTATAGAGTTACACCATTTTCCTCTTCCATGTCTTCAATACAAATCATCCCATATGTATACCTTCTTATTCCCTTTTAAATTCATGTTTTGCCTTGGCTTTTATAATTATGCCCCCATAATGGTTTGATGAGTCAGTATAGTGTTACCAGTAAGCATATATCTTCAGGGGGCTGCCATTTTATATTGGGCAAAGATTTAGTGGTCTTCCCTGGGAAAGACTATATTTCCCTCTCTCATCATTCTTTTTTTTTCACTCCTTTATTAATTTATTCTTGTTACATCTCAATGGTTATCCCATCCCTTGTATCCTCCCATTCTTCCCTCCCTCCCATTTTCCCCTTATTCCCCTCCCCTATGATTGTTCCTGAGGGGGATTACCTCCCCTGTATATGCTCATAGGGTATCAAGTCTCTTCTTGGTAACCTGCTGTCCTTCCTCTGAGTGCCACCAGGTCTCCCGCTCCAAGGGACATGGTCAAAGGTGAGGCACCAGAATACGTGAGAAAGTAATATCCCACTCTCCACTCTACTGTGGAGAGTGCTCTGTCCATTGGCTAGATCTGGGTAGGGGTTTAAGGTTTACCGCCTGTATTGTCCTCGGCTGATGCCTTAGTTTGAGTGGGCCCCCTGAGCCCAAATCTGCCTATCATAATGTTACACTTGTAGGTTTCTAGGACACTCTGGATCCTTCTACTTTGCCATTCTCCCATGCTTGTCTCATCTAGAGTCCCACTAGAATGTCCTCCCTTCTGTCTCACTTTCCTGGTAAGTGAAGGCTTTCGTGGAACATGCCCCTTGGGCTATTATGCAGATATAAGTGAGTATATACCATTTGAGTCTTTCTGCTTCTGGGTGAACACACTCATTATGATCATTTCTGGCTCAATCCATTTATCCACAAATTTCGGGAATTCCTTGTTTTTAACAGCTGAATAGTAGTCCATAGTGTATATGTACCACAGTTTCTTTATCCATTCTTCTACTGATGGACACTTAGGCTGTTTCCATGTTCTGGCTATTATGAATAAGGCTGCTATGAACATAGTTGAGCAAATTTTCTTGTTGTGTGCTGGAGCATCTTCTGGGTATATTCCAAGGAGTGGAATAGCTGGGTCTTAAGGAAGCCCTATTCCCATTTTTCTGAGATAGCACCAGATAGATTTCCAAAGTGGCTGTACTAGTTTGCATTCCCACCAGTAATGAAGGAGTGTTCCTTTCTCCCCACATCCTCGCCAGCATGTGGTGTTGCTTGAATTTTTGATCTTAGCCATTCTGATGGGTGTAAGATGGAATCTCAGAGTTGTTTTGATTTGCCTTTCCCTGATGATTAAGGAGGTTGAGCATTTCTTGAAGTGTTTCTCAGCCATTTGATATTCCTCTGTTGAGAATTCTCTGTTTAGTTCCATGCCCCATTTCTCAATTGGGTTATTTGGTTTGGTGGTGTTTAATTTCTTGAGTTCTTTATATATTTTGGATATTAGACCTTTGTCAGATGTAGGGTTGGCGAAGATCTTTTTCCAGTCTGTAGGCTGTGGCTTCGTTCTGTTGACAGTGTCTCCTGCCTTGCAGAAGCTTCTCAGCCTCATGAGGTCCCATTTATTAAATGTTGACATTATTGTCTGGGCTGTTGGTGTTCTGTTCAGGAAGTTGTCTCCTGTGCCTGTATGTTCCAGGCTCTTCCCCACTTTTTTTTCTAAGTGACTTAGTGTCTCTGGTTTTATGTTGAGGTCTTTAATCTACTTGGATTTGAGTTTTGTACAAGGTGACAAATATGGGTCCAGTTGCATTTTTTTACACATAGACATCCAGTTAGACCAGCACCATTTGTTGAAGATGCTATCCCTTTTCCATCGAATGGATTTGGCTTCTTTGTCGAAAATCAAGTGACCATATTTGTGTGGATTCAAATCTGGGTCTTCGATTCAATTCCACTGAATAACCAGCCTGTTGCCGTGCCAGTACCATGCTGTTTTAATTACTATTGCTTTATAGTACAGTTTGAGATCAGGTATGGAGACTCCTCGGGAGCACCTTTTATTGTACAAGATTGTTTTAGCTATTCTGGGTTTTTTGTTTTTCCATATGAAGTTCAGAATTGAACTTTCAATGTCTTTAAAAAATTGTGTAGGTATTTTGAAAGGGATTGCATTGAATCTGTAGATTGCTTTTGGTAGGATGGCCATTTTTACTATGTTAATTCTCCCGATCCATGAGCAAGGAAGATCATTCCATCTTCTCATGTCATCTTCAATCTCTTTCTTTAGAGTTTTGAAATTTTTTTCAAACAAGTCCTTCACTTGCTTAGTTAGAGGAACTCCTAAGTATTTTATATTGCTTGTGGCTAATGTGAAGGGTGTAGTTTTCCTAATTTCTTCCTCTGCAAGCTTGTCATTTGTGTATAGGAAGGCTACAGACTTTTTGGAGTTAATTTTGTATCCAGCCAATTTGCTGAAGGTGTTTATCAGCTGTAGGAGTTCTCTGGTGGAATTTTGAGGGTCACTTATGTAGACTATTATATCATCTGCAAATAGGGATAATTTGACTTCCTCCTTTCCCATTTGAATACCCTTGATCTCCTTTTGTTGTCTTATTGCTCTGGCTAGAACTTCAAGTACTATATTGAAGAGATATGGAGAGAGTGGGCAGCCTTGCCTTATTCCTGATTTTAGAGGAATTTCCATGAGTATCTCACCATTTACTTTGATTTTGGCTATTGGTTTCCTATATATAGCCTTTATTATGTTGAGGAAAGTGCTTTGTATTCCAAATCACTCTAAAACTTTAAACATGAATGGGTGTTCGATTTTATCAAATGCTTTCTCTGCATCTAAAGAGATGATCATGTGGTTTTTTATTTTCAGTTTGTTTATGTGGTAGATTACATTGATGGATTTCCGTATATTAAACCATCCCTGCATGCCTGGAATGAAGCCTACTTGGTCATGATGAATGATATCTTTGATGTGTTCTTGTATTCGTTTTGCAAGTATTTTATTTAGTATTTTTGCATCGATGTTCATAAGAGAAATTGGTCTGAAATTCTCTTTCTTTGTTGAGTCTTTGTGAGGTTTAGGTATCAATGAGACTATGGCCTCATAGAATGAATTTGGTAATGTTCCATTCCTTTCTATTTTTTGGAGCAGCTTGAAGAGTATTGGTATTAGCTTGCCCTTGAAGGTCTGGTAGAATTCTGCACCGAAACCATCTGGCCCTGGGCTTTTTTTGGTTGGGAGACTATCAGTGATTGCTTCAATTTCTGTAGGGAAAATGGGACTATTTATCTTGTTTATCTGTTCTTCACTCAACTTTGGCAAGTGAAATTGATCAAGAAAATCATCCATTTCCCTTAGATTTTCACATTTTGTGGCATATATGCCTTCAAAGTAGGATCTTATGATTCTTTGTATTTCTTCAGTGTCTGTTGTTATGTCTCCCTTTTCATTTCTGATTTTGTTGATTTCAATACTGTCTCTCTGCCTTTTAGTTAGTTTGGCTAACTGTCTGTCTATCTTGTTGATTTTCTTGAAGAGCCAGCTCTTGGTTTTGTTGATTCTTTGGACTGTTTTCTTAATTTATAATTTGTTAATTTCACCCCTGAGTTTGATTATTTCCAGATGTCTATTCCTTTTGGGTGTTTCTGCTTCTTTTTTTTTCTAGGGCTTCCAGTTGTGTCGTTAAGGTGCTTATGTGCAATGTTTCCAATTTCTTTTTAAAGGCACTTAGTGCTATGAATTTTCCTCTTAGCACTGCTTTCAATGTATCCCACAAATTTGGGTATGTTGTTCCTTCATTTTCATTGAATTTCAGAAACTTCTTGATTTCTTTCTTTATTTCTTCCCTGACCCAGGTGTCATTTAGCAGAGAGTTGTTTAGTTTCCACATACGTGTAGGCTCTTTGTTATTTCTGTTGTTGTTGAACTGCAGCCTAAGACCATGATGATCTGATAGGATACAAGGTATTATTTCAATCCTCTTGTATCGGTTGAGGCTTTCTTTGTGAACTACGATGTGATCAATTTTGGAGAAGGTTCCATGGGGTGCAGAGAAGAAGGTATATTCCTTCTTGTTTGGGTGAAAGGTTCTATAGATATCTGTTAGATCCATTTGACCCATGGCATTGGTTAATGATGTTATTTCTCAGCTTAGTTTCTGTTTCAATGACTTGTCCTTCGGTGAGAGTTGGGTGTTGAAGTCTCCCACTATTATTGTGTGGGGATCGATGTGTGGTTTAAGCCTTTTTAGCAGATCTTTTACAAATGTGGGTGCCCTTGTATTGGGAGCATAGATGTTTAGAATTGTGATGTCATCTTGGTTGACTTTAACTTTGATGAGTATGAAGTGTCCGTCCTCATCCCTTTTGATTAGTTTTGGTTGAAAGTCTATTTTGTTCGATATTAAAATGGCATAGGGGAGGGGAATAAGGGGAAAATGGGAGGGAGGGAAGAATGGGAGGATACAAGGGATGGGATAACCATTGAGATGTAACAAGAATAAATTAATAAAGGAGAAAAAAAAAGAAAGGAAGAAAGGGTTTATGGGAGGGCTTGGAAGGAGAAAATGGAATGGGGAAATGATATAACTATATTATGATCTTAAAAAATGAAAGAAGTAAAAATAAATAAATAAATAAATAAATAAAATGGCTACGCCTGCTTGCTTCTTGGGACCATTTGCTTGGAATATTTTTTTCAACCTTTTATCCTGAGGTAATACCTATCATTATGGGTGAGATATGTTTCTTGAATGCAGAAGAATGTTGGATCCTGTTTATGCATCCATTCAGTTAGTCTGTGTCTTTTTATTGGAGAATTGAGACCATTGATGTTGAGAGATATTAATGACCAGTTATTGTTAAGAATCTTAATTTTGATGTTGGTTCCAGTCGAGCGTTTGTGTAGTTGTGTTTTTGCCATGGTATAGTTATTTATTTCCTGAGTAGTTTTGGTTGTAGTTTGACCCTTTTGGATGGAGTTTTCCTTCTAGTACCTTCTGTAAAGCTGGATTTGTGGATAGGTACTGTTTGAATTTGGCTTTGTCATGGAATATTTTGTTTTCTCCATCAATGGTTATTGATAGTTTTGCTGTGTAAAGTAGTCTGGCTTGGCATCTGTGGTCTCTTAGGGTTTGCAGGATCTCTGTCCAGGCCCTTCTGGCTTTGATGGTCTCTGCTGAGAAGTCGGGTGTAATTCTGATAGGTTTGCCATTAAATGTTTTTTGGCCCTTTTCCCTTGCAGCTTTTAATATTTTTTCTTTGTTCTGTATGTTTTGTGTTTTGATTATTATGTGACAGGCAGTTTTTCTTTTCTGGTCAATTCTATTTGGTGTTCTGTATGCCTCTTGTATGTTTATAGGCATCTCTTTCTTTAGATTGGGGAAATTTTCTTCTATGATTTTGTTGAGAATAGTTTCTGGGCCTTGGAGTCTGATATCTTCTCTTTCTTCAATGCCTATTATCCTCAGATATCTTCTTTTCATGGTGTCCTTAATTTCATGGATGTTTTTTGTCAGGAGTTTTCCAGGTTTGGCATTTTCTCTAATGGTTGTTTCAAGATCAGTGATTGTATCTTCTAGACCTGAGATTTGTTCTTCCATCTCTTGGATTCTGTTAGAAAATCTCAGCACTGTGTCATTTGCCTTCTTCTCAGAGGTCTCACGTTTTTGTTTTTCTTCTGTCTGTGTGATTATCATTGAATCAATTTTCATCTTCATATCTTGAACAGATTTTTTGATTTCTTTCATCTGATTTTTTGTATATTCCTGAGCTTCTTCCATTATCGTTTTATAGATCTTCAGATCTTGAACCATTTTATTTATTTCTTTCATCTGGTTGTTTACATTTTCCTGAAAATTTTCCAGTTCCACTCTCTGTGCTTCTTTTATGTCTCGCACCTGCTTGGCTGCGTCTTCCTACATCTGATTTCGAATTTTATTTGTTTCCTCCATTATCATCCTCATTACCAAGGATTTGAGGTCATTTTCTTGTGTTTCCATTGTATTTGAGTTCTCTGGGCTGTTTTCTTTGGGATAGCTGGAAACTGGAGACGCCATGTTGTTTTGGGGTTTTTGCGTATGCTTTTATGCTGTCCTTTAGACATCTTGCCATCTCTGTTTTTGTTGGGTAACTTCCAGAGTTGGGTGGAGGGAGTCTGATGATAGATTCACTTGTTTTCTCATGATTTCCGCAGGCTGGAAACCCTGATACTTCACTGGTATGGATGGCAGGAGGCTAGCCCCGTGGTTTTGGGCTCTCACAGCCAGTGATCCTCAGTTGCCCTTTGCTGTAGGTCCTGCAATCATTCTGGGTCTCTGAATGACCGTTGGATCAGGCCAAGTTATCCAAAGCCTTTCGGGTCCCCTGCCAAGTCCAGCCAGGGATACTGGGCCCAATCCACGCGTCAAGCTCAGGTAGATTCTCATGGCCTGAACCATCTTCCACAGCAGGAGAACTGCGGCTGTACTGAGTTAGTGCCTATGGTGGAATTGATCTCTCTGCCCAGCCTGTGTCACAGCAGGAGAACTGCGGCTGCGCTGACCTGGTGCCTAGGGTGGAAGTGAGCATTCCGCCTAGCTTGCGTCACAGCAGGAAAACTGCGGCTGCACTGAGCTGGTGCCTAGGGTGGAAGTGAGCACTCGGCTCAGCCTGTGTCACAGCAGGGGAGCTGTGGCTGCGCTGAGGTAGTGCCTCAGGCAGAATTGCCTGCTGAGCTGAGCCAGTGTCTCCACGGCACAGCTCACTGAACAAACCCAGGACTCTGGGGCTGAACTGTCTGCTGAGTCCAGCTTGGGTCTCAAGGCACCACGCGACCCAAATCCTGTCCAGACTCCCCTCTCCCGCAGCAACTCCCACCGTCCACCACACCAATCGCCTCCACTGGAAGGCTCTGAGCTGCAAACCTCAGCCACCGCCACTGGAGCCGCTGGTGCCGCTGGTGACACTGTGGTCTCTGCCGCTGCTGCTCTGATCCGAGAAAATCCGAGCTCCTCCAGTGTGCAGGGGCAAGCAGGTCCTCCGCACCCTGGTCCCTCCGAACCTTGGAGCACTTCTGCTGCTGTGGTGTGGGGACCTTGGTGTTCCTGGCTCAGAAATCTGTGCAATTCCTTGAATTGTTCACTGGAGCTTCCAAACACGGTCCACACTGCTCGCCGCCATAGTTTCAGAGGTGTCTCTCATCATTCTTTAGGTCCCTATAGGTATTTATTAAGGATTGAGTCCTCCTGAACTTTTCCTCATCCATATTAGTGTATCTGTTTTCTACTTTTTGTTGTTTGGATTCAAGTTCTTACCAGGTTAGGCTCTTATGTATGGCAATCCTCCTACTTCAGATTGCATGAGTGCTGAAATTCCAGACAAGATCTACGACACCTGGCATTCCGATTTCACTTTTAGTTACTACCATTGTGTTCTTGAAGAGAGAACTTTATTTGTAGAGTGTCATAAAACTTATTCATAGCATATTAGGGACACACCCAGAGTATGCTGTCTGCAAAGGCATAAGACAAATTGAGCATGACCTTATTTTTTTTTTTTTTATCTACTTTCCTCTTTGGGGGTTTTCATTTAAAATCATGAACATGGTACTCTTGTGATATTTCAATTCATATTAATAGAATAAAAGATTAGATTTTTCATCTATTGTTTCTTGCATGAAAATTTTCTCATTATCCCAAATTCTTTCTAAAAATACAATGTGTGCCATGTGCCTTCTAGGGATTTCACACTCTTTTTGAGTAGAAAATACAATTTTGATATATTCAGGTTATAGCTGGTTTATATATCATTGGAAATGTTCACTGTAAGGCTTTATAAACCTGAAATTTGCACTAAAGTGTCCTATATAACTGTTACTTTTAATCTCTCATGATTTGGAACAAAAAGTTTGACACTGCAAAATACTAAGGTTTGAAATGAATTATAGACTTCTATTTTGTAGTGTAATTTTTTTTTTCATTCTGGAATAATCACAGCTGGTAATCAAATTCAAAAACATAACACCAGATTCTTTGCTTTTGCTAAATCTCAGGGGAACACCTATCTTTAGCAAGCCTTGGCGAACACCAAATACACTTGTTCTTCAAAACTGACTATATTTGCATTCTATAAAATGATAATGATTAGAACTACAAAAAAAATGATAATGGTGGTCCAGATAAAGCCACCATTTTTGTTTATTTGTTTGTTTGTTTATTTTTAAACTTTCTTCCTCTGGAGGATTTCTGTTTTGTTTGTTCACCTGTTTGGTTTAGAGATAAGATCAGACCAAGTGTTAGTAGAAATATCTTAGACACTTGCTTTTCTAATCATTCTACAACTAGTTTCCAGGTGTCACAGGCATGCAAGAATGATTTCTCTCAAGAGGGCTATTGATAGAAATAGCTCAGGGAAGAGTAACAAAACTGACTAGTGAAATGACACAAAATTGAATAGCTTCGGAACAGAAAGGAAGCCGACTGAAAATGCTGGAAAGAACAAGAGAAAACAATTGACAGCTACACATATGAAAGAACTATATATCCAGAAATTAAATGTCTAAAAACCTTAACAACAGTGAGTCCCAGACTAAAATGTACGATCTCCCTACACACCAACCAGTTTTAAAATGTCAGGTAAGAAATGAATCAGGTCTTATAACCTATCAGAAAGTGACATACTATCCCCATAACCGCCGTTGCACTTTTATGCCAGTGAATCTGACTTGCAGGATAAATGGTACAGGGTTTAGTAAGATCATTAGTGTCTTTTTTTTTTTTCTGTGTAAGCAAGAGGGAAAAGAGTTTCCTGGTCAGCTGAGGTTGATTTCTCTGCGCATTGCATTCAAAGAGGTGGCCTCAGTGCTAGAAACTTTTCATTTTAGTGATAGGGTCAAACATCTTTCTGAATTCTTATGTTCATACCCATCCGTTTGATTGCTTCAGCTGTTGTCAGAGAAGTGCTTGTTCCTGGGTGATGATTATTAATGTTGGGTGAAATTCATAAGTGGTAGCATGCCAAGCATTAATACACATGAGCACTCAACTGCATGACTGCTATGGCTCGAATGAAAAGTGTTCCAATTAGGCTTATGTATTTGAACCCTTGGTCCAATCCCATTGGTGGTACTGGTGGAAATTAATAGAAACGTGAAGATGTACAGACTTGATAGGGGAAACATAATATTGAGGTACACATAACAAAAAAAAATCTTACGAAGCCTAGAATTTTCAGGATATAGTAAACTCTATAATTATTTTCTTCACTACCAGTTCTGATAATTACATGTACTATTATTGATATAAGTATTTATATTTTTCTTTAAGTTTCATATAATAACAATAACATTAATGTAATAAATATGATGAAATATACTTATAAATATTTATTAAATGTTGCTGAAATATTCCCTAAGGGTTTAAAGTAATGTATTTTGTTGTGACCTGATCCAAGGGATTAGATTAAAACATTGTTCTGCAATCATCAAGAATAAACTATGGTAAATTCTGTATGCATGATGTATTCTGTTGTCAGTTTGTGAAATTCAGAGAACATTAATTTGTTTCTTTATGTTAATGAGGCATGAATGCAAATGTTGCTTTTATTTTTTCTGAGAGTGGATGAGATGCAAGGCATATCCAAAGTTTACTAAAACACGGCTTGGGCTGTGCCCAGCCTTTTTCTAAATATCACAAGGCCTAGGGCTGGAAGCTGGTAGTCTCCATACACTCTTCTATAGCCTGGGCCTTGAAGGATTCGGCTTCCAACCTTCTTCTGATAACATAGGTTTTCAGCTTCAAAGATGTACTCCTGAAGAAGCTCATCTTTTCCAGTTTTTTCTAAACTCGAGATGCCTGGCACAAACTTCTCATCAAGCTGGCTGGTTCAATTTGGCTTCTTTTGGCTTTTCACTGAATGGCTCTGCTTGGTAAAACTGCCTCTGAACTCTAGGAACTGAACTGCACTTAATTTCCTGTACTGAATTCAACCAAATTGCAGCCAATATTACTATATAGTGCTTGCATGAACTCTACAGTATTTCGGCACTATATTCTTCTCCATTCTCTGTAGGATCTGCCCCTGCCTACTTCCTCTCTGCTCTGATCTTAAATAGGCTTTCTTTACTGTCTGTTCTCCTGAGAGTTGGGAGTATGCTATATTTGATTCTTTCAGTCATATCTTTCTCTGATTCATCACTTTGGCTGTCCCACAATTAGACTTCATTGTTTGTGATGAAAAGGGTATATTATTACAAAATTCCATCCAAATGGATTATTTTGACTGTTTTTTTGTGTGTGTATGTGTGTGTGTGTGTTAACAGCCGTTTTAATGCCCGATCTTTTTAAGTACTTGTATGTGACACAATTTGTATTGTATGTATGTACTTTTGTCATCATGTTGAAAAACGACTTCTTTTACATCTGGAAACCTTATTGCCATAATCAGTAGATAGTTTACAGATAAAATATGAATAAATAAAATATTAACTCTACATGATTAGTACAACCAAAACATTTCATAATTAAATACATAGTAACTATAAAAATCTTGTTTTTCATTCCCAAATGGTATATAACAGTTTAGGGAAAAATGCACATGGTGCTTAGATATTTTTATTGCTACATTTTCTAGTATATGTAAGATTTCCTGAAAGCTTCAGAGACATTGAATTGAAAGAATTTCAGCACTGGCTTTACATCGATCCATTTTAGATTAGAATATGATTAATTTTATTAGCATATTTATATATAAATAAAATCCCAGATTTTTTCCAATTCAAATATCACATTAGTTTTCATAAGAGAAAAAAGTGTGGACTCATACACAAATGTGATTACATATTTTACTAAATGATTCAATTTATGTTACTAATTTCCTTGCTTAAAAGGGGTTAGCATAATCCACTTTGAATGAGAAGTTAATATCAATAATACCTGTTGTGTATAACTGAACAGTATATAGTACTAGCTTGGTTTGAATACCTAATTCCTAGATTTTAATGTTATTTGTGAGGTTGTGGAATGGTTTTGATTTCTGGACTAGCTGGAAGAAGTGGGTTACTGGGCAGTGGCCCTTGAAGATGTTAACATATCCCTATACCTGACCCTTGTCTCTCTATTTCATGGTTTATAAATATGTATGTAGCCTCCCACTTCTACAACAATGAGCTGCCCATCACCGTTCATACTCTACTATGATGAAATTTATATTCCTTGAGATTTGAGACCAAACAAATTTTAGGTGTTGTTTCATTTTATGACAACAATGAATTAAGTAAGCACAGAACACTAGCACATAGAAAGGGGGAAATTTCCATCATAAACAGAACTATGTTGATTTTAGATTTCTAGAATCTGTTTAGGGTTGAGGAGTAAAGGTATTTGAAACCATGTGTTAAATAAAAACAGTCCTAGAGTGTTGTATGTAGAGTTTATGCAGCAATTCTCCTTGTGACTCTGGGAGACAAAATGGTGATGGGTTTTGGATAGTAAAGTCATTAATTATGAGAAATCAGAATCATAAATATTCTTAGGGGTTGGATTACAGAAAATTTAAATTAATATAAGACAACTTTTGAGACTATGTTCTGTTAGTGTCTAAAATATGAAAGTGGGGCTTCATATAAAGCAATGAGTTGATTTGTTTGGCAGGAAATGACAACACAACATTGATTCTAGGCTGTATGTGTTTATTTTTTAATGTGTTTAGTCAGATTTTGAGGAAAAGGGGAAAAAAACCCAGAAACTTATAAGTGTTGTTTGGGTGGAGAGGGAAGAAGGGACTCAGAGTTGCAAACAGTGAGGTCAATTTGTGTGTAGACAGAACACCTGTAGGTGTTCAAATTAACTGCCATTTAAGAGAAACTATACTTCACACTGTGGCAATAGAAATCAGCACTGCCTCAAAGTTGAGACTTCATCAAAGCATATATATTATAAAACTAAAACAAAATTTTTCAGAAATATTCATTTGAAAAGACAAAATCTCAGCAAAAGTGTGCAAGGACAGTATTTCTCTACTCTAACAGTGCAATTTAGTTGTGGTTTTCTCAAAATCTACTGGCCAGGAATTAAGCAAATATACTTATAGAAAAAGAAAACAAGGCTAACATATATTTTACGTGCCAGATGAAGTTAAAAAAAAATCAATATACTCCCATTTCCTTAAAAAGGTAGTTAACAGACTCATATATTATAGCAGTATATTTATTTATGGTCTTAGATCCATTACTTAATAAAGCATTTAGACATTTCTTCTACATTCTTCCAATCAGGCATCATAAACTAATTATCTTAATCCTGATCCTGTTTCAACAAAATATTTTTCAGTGTTAAATCCTTACATTTATTTAGTAATAATGATTTTAATAAAATCTCAATCCTCACTGATAAGCATCAATAGTCAATATAATATGGAATAACAAATTGTCCTTGTAGATAAACATCATAAACCTAATATTTAAAAATTATGATGCTCTTTGAATTAAAGAAGTTTAGTAAATTATGTATACTAGGATTCTGAAGAGATTCAATGCACATATACTGCTATCATTTTTCCTTGCTTTATGAGCTGATGAATTCCTTTTTATTGCATATAAGTGTGGAGGAGTTAGTAATAGGTTCTGTGGATTGCATCCAAAGTCCATAAATCTATCTATCTATCTATCTATCTATCTATCTATCTATCTATCTATC